>CM040935.1:28904798-29227298 GCA_023029165.1 Gobiocypris rarus
TGCTACAGTAAAAATGTCTGTAATGTTGCATGGTGACAGTCGGGCACACTGGGTATAATGCCCTAGTGTAACTGTGAACGCACCCATAAAGGCAGCCGAGATATAGCGCCTCCAAATGGGCAAACAATGCAATAGCTATTCTAACTGTACTGTCATATGTGACAAATTCATGAATCCATAACTTCAAAATGCTACAGTAAAAATGTCTGGAATTTTGCATGGTGACAGTCGGGCACACTGGGTATAATGCCCTAGTGGAACTTGAACGCACCCTTAAAGACAGCCGAGATATAGCGCCTCCAAATGGGCCAACAATGCAATAGCTATTCTAACTGTATTGTCATACATGTCAAATTGATGAATCCATAACTTCAAAATGCTACAGTAAAAATGTCTGTAATTTTGCATGGTGACAGTCGGGTACACTGGGTATAATGCCCCAGTAGAACTGTGAACGCACCCATAAAGGCAGCCGAGATATAGCGCTCCAAATGGGCAAACAATGCAATAGCTATTCTAACTGTACTGTCATATGTCAAATTCATGAATCCATAACTTCAAAATGCTACAGTAAAAATGTCTGGAATTTTGCATGGTGACAGTCGGGCATACTGGGTATAATGCCCCAGTAGAACTGTGAACGCACCCATAAAGGCAGCCGAGATATAGCGCCCAAATGGGCCACTTGTGCCATTAATGCAAAGGCTCTTATACTGTCGCTTGTCAAATTGCTTGGTCCATAAATTCATAACGCTACAGTACAATTTTTCGAAAAATTAAATTATGATATTCAAGCACGATAGGTATAGAGCACCAGTGAAATGTTGTACTTCCCAAAATGGGTCCAGAATGTGATGGCTCTCTTCTAACTGCATTGTCAGATTGGATCAATAGCATCAAAATGGTACAGTAACCATAATGCAATGGTTTCTTTCAAGCCAATTTAATTAATCAATTAAATCAGAAGGTACAGCTGTAAGATATTACGAATTACAGTATTGACAAATATCATCTATCCATTTAAGCAAAATTAGTTTGCATTTCAAAGCAATGATAACATGATTAAACATTTTGTATTTCATCCATATTTGATGTTCTGGAGGCCTTGCAGGGGTAGGTGTCATCTGGTGTTGGTACACCTGAAGTCTTCAGAGGCTGGATCCAAGCTGAAGCTGGCATTAATCTCTAGTTACCTTACCTTGTATTGATTTATTAATTCATTCAAAGCATTCAAGTACAATGATTGAAGATTTTTCTTCACTGATATTTCTGTGTAAATTACCTTTTAAAATAGTTTATTATTCTTTTTCTGAAAATAGACACAATAGTATCAAACGTGTGAATAAGAGAAAAACCACATGGTCCCTAAATTTAGCTGATGGCATATGAAATGAAACTGTAATTATATTGAATGTGCCTTAATATTTTACAGTCAATCTTCGCTAATATATTATTAATTTATTCTGAAAATGGACAAAAAGCAACACAATCCCTTAAAAAAGCGTGAAAAAGAGTAAAACCGCACGGTCCCTAAATTGAGCGTGAATAAGAAACCAAAGACGCGAAGCGCCGCGCCTTTTAAGGTGGACCGGATAGCGCCAATAAGAAGCTGCGAATAAGAAGCTGGATTCAGCCTCGTTTATCATAAACATGAATTCTGTCACTGGCAAGTAGAGATGAGAGAGACTCTGGCTGAATCTGAAATCGCCCCCTATACCCTCAAATAGGGCACCATTTGCAGTGGTGTCCGAAACCATAGTGGACATGTTTGAGTGCACTCATTCAATCCCACATTGCACCGCAATAACGAGTGTACAGCCGATGTACACACAACGGCTGTCCGACTTCACGTGCTCGTTTTCATTCACTCCTTCAAGTGAACTGTACAGTGGACTAACGTAAGGAATCGTGAATAAGGGTTTAGGGGGCGATTTCGGATTCAGCCCAATCCATACACAGTACCAGAAAAGATGATCGTAAATCAGTTTATCATAAACATGAATTCTCTCGCTGGTGAGTAGAGATGAGAGGGAAACTGAGCTTTTGAAACTCAACTGAATCAATCGCTACACAGAATGATTCACTGAGTCGAATCCCCTCAAACACGGACGACTCCTGATGCTCAGTGTAAATGCAATGAGAACAAACACACGTTTATAATGACAAGTTCTGCAAACAACTGTTAATGTTTTCATGGAAGTGTAGTTTATTTAATCTAATCTACAAATCATAAATGTTAATTGAGACTCTTAGAGATTTAGTTTGGATGTGTTTCTATTTCTGTTCGTTATTCTTATTATTTTCATCTTAAACAGGACAAACACAGCAAAACTCCTGGTGAAGCGACTGAGATCCACGTGAAACACTATTGTAAAGATGGCGTTTATTAAAGAGGAGAGTGAAGATGTGAAGATTGAAGAAACATTGAGAGTGAAAGATGAAGAAACTGAGGAACAAACAGGTTGGTTTCATTCTCAAAGCTGAACTCAGTCATTTGATCCTTGTTCAAATGTCCAGGACTGGATTTCAAACCTTCCTAACTCTACGCCATTCTTAAGTAATACCATCTCTACAGAAATGAGTGATATTTTTGAAGAGTGTCCTAATTAAAGCATTTTTATCATGCATGAAGTAGGTTGCCTCATGTGGACAGACATGTAGATATCACATGACCATAAACATTAATTATTATTATGATGACACGCATTTAATTACGAAAAATATTACAAAAGAGGCCTAATTCTTTCTTTTTAATATTGATAATCCAATATCTACTTTTTTGTAAAGATATATACATACAAGTGTGAAATATGCACTGAGAGTATCAGCACATTCCCTTTCTCCATCATAACAATGAACAAGAACAGGAAAGGGATATGAACTAAACAAATGAAATGCACAATTATAGAAATTAAATGGCCCCATCTGCATTTATCACACTTTTGAAATGTAATTTATTGTGAAATGAAGCATAGACCATTAATCTAGTTTAACATGTTAAATTGTTTTCATCAGTTTCCATACCCAGCAAAGTAAACCATCAGATCAGATTCTCACAAAACTGTATTTTCTGCAAGCTTTCTTTAAGGTCAATTCAGGATTCTTTCCCCAAAAAAAAGACATTATAAAACAACACCAAACAACCAAATGATATAAGGAGTCCATATAATTCATAAATATATGCTCACCAAAGCACACACAAAGAAATACATTTATAGTATGTGATTATGAATGTGAATTCATAGTAAGTACGTATCAACTGCAAATATATTTTAGTCAAGTTGAGGAGAAGCCTAAAACTGGCCCAAAGCCCGGTCCGCATGTGAGGTATACAGCCACGACCACATCCTGGTCCTACTTTGATATATTTTTAGTGCAGCCTTGTATAGCTCTTGTCTTTTCCTTCTTTTTCTTTTGTTATTCCTCCTGTCATGCGTTTGTGTAAGAAAATAATCCATATTTAAAAACTTTATAAAGTAAAGTTTCCAGCCGATCGCTTTATGGAAAAGTGTTGAAAGTGCCTTCTCGCAGTTCAAGATCCTTACGCCAACATCTGAAGAGCGTATCTGGTAGCATAAGCCTTTTGAACTGCAGAGGCACTTTCAACACTTTTTCCATGAATTGAATACGGAAGGCCATCGTCCAAAACTGTACTTTTATAAGTTTTAAATATGGATATTTTGCTAATATTATGTCCAGGATGGTTGCTTTGTCCTCTGATGAATCATTGTCGGTGCCTTCCTCTTCACTTATCACACAGTCGGGCAGTTGTGGCCTAACAGTTAGAGGGTCGGACCTGTAACCCAAAAGTTGCGGGAGGGGTTCAAGTCTTTGTTGGTGGGGGGAGTGAATAACCAACGCCTCCTCCCACAATTCCACGACTGGCTGCCCACTGCTCTGGTCACATCACTTCACTGTCCGTTTCAGCTGTCGGTCCTGACAGGACGAGCTTGTTGCAAACCATCTTTGCTTGGAGTCGTTTCACCTTTTCTTCTGCCCTCTTTGTGTGGGGTATTGTAATACACAATTCTTGGTTTTGGAAGGTGATTTGTGGTCTTGGACTGGTCCTCCTGCAGACTCCCTGTAATCTGGTGGTGCTTCTTGCTGCAGTGGTGAACGTAGAGGCGATTCACTCACCTTTACACACTGCATTTCTACATTGGGATAGAGAGAACACTTATCAGTATCTGTTTTCTTTATCTCTGTACATGGGAGTTTTTTCCATGCTTGTTTTCTTTCACGTCCTTCTGATTCCTCTAACCATAAACTCATTGCTTTCTGATATACCTGAAACTTATCATCTTGTCTATCCTTTAACCTTCTTTTTCTTTTCAATTGTTCTTCATGTAGTTCCATACTTTAACCTTCACAATCTCAACCTAAACAAGTAGCAAGAGCATTTTTACTGTCTATGGCGATGGTTTGCTTTTGATTTCTATGTGAAGCAAGGAGGGATGCCTTTGATTGCAGACTTCACAGATTAAAGGTGTCATGAACTGGCTTTTTAAAATTTTTATACTGTCGTCTGAGGTCAACTAATGACGTTCGTGGTGGTTTTTCGTGTGGATTTAATGAGCTTCAGCTCCTGTCAGTTCAGTTCACATTAGGGAGGGATCGCTTTGAAAGCGGCAACCGGATTGATTCTCTCGATCACAGGGATCGTAAACGTCTTTATCAAACAAACACAATGATTTATTTCTCATCCACCCAAATTGTTCGAATATCATTTCTGTGTTAAATGGCCCGCCCGATCGGTCGATAAGCACGAACCACACGCACACACACACACACACACACACACGCGTGCACGCCCAGATCAAGAAAGGAATATTATTTCACTATTTGAGATTCATCGCCTGCCGTTGGGCTTACGTTTGGTAGCCTGTCTGGAAAACACATAGCCTACTATATCATATAAAAAGACGCTTTTACTCACATTAGTTTGTTGCACCATTCCTGTCGAATCGAATATAGAAGGCACAACACTGTGTCTGCAAATCCAGCACCTGAGACTTGTTTACAAAGCGATTCCGCAGTGAAGTAAAGAACATGCGTACATGTCTTCCCCACGTGAGCTGGAACTTCATTAAAAATAAATGAAGTATCACACATTCCTAATATTAGTATCCGAAAGAAGCTTATGCAGCGACTGAGTTCTTCCACAATATCTTGATGTCTTCTTCGACGTGTTGATTGCTGCTGGCTAGTGTGATCCAATGAGTCGGTGGGTGGGGCTACTGAATTACACCTGCTTATTATTATGTAGAGGTGGTGTTTCGTTGCGCAATGACGTCAGTATGAGCACTCTATCGTTCTCTGGGCCTAGTGTCTATACAAGCTTTTCTTTGACTAACAAGGAAGTTTTCAGCTCTGAAACTTATTCTTATATTACCATGACCTTTCATATATCAAAAGAAGGAGGGAAAGTTGATTTCTCAATTCATCACCCCTATAATGGTCTTCAAGCAGCCAAAACAGAACCTCTTTTCTTTCTCTGTGTCATGTTCTTTAGATGAGAAAACCTTTCCAGTGAATGGCCAATTGGAATTATAGCCGGACAATATCCATTTTACTGTTGTCCTTTGGTTGAGCAGGAGTAGTACATGTAGTTTGTTCTTTAGATGGACACAACTCTGAAACAGAATGAACAGCTGCAAAAGTTGCAAAACCTTTACTTGTAGATTTAGGCTTCGCTTTGGCATGAAAACCCTTTACTGGTAGATTTAGGCTTAGCTTTGGCATGAAAACCCTTTACTGGTAGATTTAGGCTTAGCTTTGGCTGAAATTAAGAGGATGTCTGTCCACTCTGTAGCTCTCCAAACAATGGATCAGAAAGAATCTTTACTTGATGCTCAATAAACCTCACCAAATTAGAAAACTTAGCCCTGTTGCTTCAACGCTCCTGTAGCTCACAAGTTTTGGTAAAAGTGGAGGGCTGCTGCTTGTGAGGATGTTTCATCACAATGAGGCGAAGGTTAGATGGAGCATTCTTTTCATCCATATGCTTTAAATCTTCCATTACATTACAACAGCTTCTCAGAAAACATCTTCACACTTTATCACTGGCCAGTTCATGGCCTTCTCCATATATGCTGCTGTTACTTTAATTTCACTACCTAAATGTTCTTTGCACGAGCATATCCTTGATCAGCTCTCATATTGTAACAACTACGTAGTAACTCTCTTGGCTGTCCTCTTGTATATTGCTTGAGACATTAAAGACATTCTTGCTTGTCACCTGTTTTCTTTTCAACTGTTTGTTCAAAAGTTTTAAATAAAAAGAGCCATACTGCAATGGATCTCTATCAAACTCGGTTTCTTTCAATAACCGCATGGCCATACACTGAATTGCACTGCATCACCGGCATCATCCTTTGCACTTGTAAATTCATCATCATTCATTTTTCCAATGACACTCATTGGGCACATAAGGGCTTTTCCTTTTAAAAGCGTTTTCAATAAGGAAACAGCGCAATGATAATAATCCTGAACAGAGTGAGATCCACTTCAAGACCATAGAGTTTAGCAAACTGAATTCATTGTTGATTGCAGAGCAACATAATCATTAGAACTCAGGATGTAATTCAAACTTCGTCCAATATCATCATCATCATCTCATCATGCGATTAAATATTGCTCAAAGAAGTTTCAAACCAGTGTTGCTTAGTGCTTCAAAGATTTATCTGCATTCAACATTGTTCAGTGTAAGATAGCAAAACTCTGCAACACATCAGGTTGGCTATCCACACTCCAGTAGTAGTCACTCACTCTGCCATATGCAAGAGCCGAAACCCTTTCCATTTACAGAATTCCTCCATGCATTCCAATTCACAAGAAAACTATTCCAAACGATATCCTCTTAAGAAGGTAATTACTTTTGTAATAGCCTTCATATAAACCACGGACAGGTGGTTAGGAATTTGCCATAAACATCCACATTGCAAAATCTGTTTTTTTTGCACTTGTTGTCAATTTACTAAAATGTATAGGCTGTTGTTACAGAGTTTAAAGCTGTGATTCTATGGTAAGAACCATATGTTCCCGCCACCTACTGATACAACCCGCAGGGAAGTTTAAATATCGTGATATTACTGGTGACCCCACCTACACCACTGGTGCACACTGCCGTCTAGTGGTTGAAACAGAATCGTACATATCGGCTCCTACAGCATGTTGTACTCCTTTAACTTAGAAGGTGTGAAGCTGAAGCTTGACTTAACTAAATTAAATCGCAAATCGACGCAATCATAATATCTGTCAGAAAATCGCAATTATATATTGTAACGAAGTTCGTTGTTGGAAGGAAGGAGGCGGGAACCGGCGAACATTCAATAATACTTTAATAAAATAAATAAACAAAACAAAGCTAACCGCTGGCAGCCCCTCACGGACGACTGCCCGCAAAACACATACCAAAACATAAACAAAAACTCAACGTAAAATCCAGGGCTGGTCCTCTCGCATCTTCCGCTGTCTTCGCTCCTCCTTTTATGCTCCCGCCACTCGGCCGCGAGATGAGACCGGTGTGTGACGCGCAGCTGGCACTCATTATCACTCGTCACCGGTCCCGCTCGCGTCCTCGCGCCGCTGCTTGCCACATACCCCCGATCACGGCGGCCGCGGCACCTGGGGGTAAGGACAGAGAGGCGAGAGAAATGAAGACGGAGCACGAAGAGCGACAGAACGAGAGAGGAGAGAGGAAAAAAATAAATAATCTGGTCCGGTTCCCAGACACACTGCCGCTCGGCCCTCCGCCCGCCGAGAGGCTCTTCCTCGCGGTGCTGTGCGATGGCACTGGACGCTTGGTGGACAGCTCAATCCTCCTCCGCCCCCTGGCGGCCGGCGGTGACTCCTCCTACCGAGGGACCCGGCAGCGAGCCGCGCCCCTGCTCCTCCCTAACCGGCGGACGGCAGCAGGCTCCGCCCACGGCAAGCGCGCGGCGACTCCTCCGCTCCTCTCGGACGGCAGCCACCCCACCTCGACCCAGGGCAGGCCGCGAGCTCTCTGTCCCACCTTCCTCGCTCCAGCACCACCGCCTCGGGCAGCCCTCACGGTCCTTCCTCATCCGCGCTGCCCGAACTCCCAGCTCCGCGATCCCCCTCAGCAGCGAGGGCTCTTCGACAGCATGTCCCTCCTTCCTCCCGGGTTTCGGCACCAGTGTAACGAAGTTCGTTGTTGGAAGGAAGGAGGCGGGAACTGGCGAACATTCAATAATAATTTAATAAAATAAATAAACAAAACAAAAGCAAACCGCTGGCAGCCCTCTCACGGACGACTGCCCGCAAACACACTCACAAAAGTAAATCGCAGGCAGCCCCTCACGGACGACTGCCCGCACACACATACCAAAACATAAACAAAAACTCAACGTAAAAACCAGGCATGGTCCTCTCTCGTCTTCCGCTGCCTTCGCTCCTCCTTTTATGCTCCGTCCACTCGGCCGCGAGACGAGACCGGTGTGACGCGCGCAGCTGGCACTCATTATCACTCGTCACCGGTCCCGCTCTCGCGGTCCCTCGCCCCGCTGCTTGCAGACATATAATTCCCCTAATCGCAAAGGCCTATATTCCAACCACTTCAATAACAACTGTGGCAGTGTCCTGAACACAGTATCAAAAAAAAATTCCTAAAGAAATGTAACCCTGCTTTAATGTTTTTTTTGTTTGTTTTTTTGTGCCATTAAACTGGGATTAACTTGTTTTTTGTCTCTTCTAGATCTGATGACACTAAAAGTGGAGAGTCAAGAACTAAATAAAATGGAAGAAAAAGATCTGTATGGGCAACATCATGATTTCATAGTTAGTTGCTCACAGACTGAAAAGATTTTCTCACAAAATATCACTCAAAAGCCTGAATGGAGTTTAATTGAAAAACAACACCTTAAAGTCTACAGGAAAAATAACACTGGAGAGAAGCCTCACACCTGCCAACAGTGTGGAAAAAGTTTCACTAAAATGAGAAACCTCACACTTCACATGAGGAGCATTCACACCAGGGAGAAGCCTTACATCTGCCAACAGTGTGGAAGGCGTTTCACTCAAAAAAGAACCTTTAAGGTACACATGAGAATTCACACCGGAGAGAAGCCTTACACCTGCCCACAATGTGGAAAGAGTTTCACTCGAAAAGAAAATCTTAAAGGCCACGTGAGAATTCACACTGGAGAGAAGCCTTACACCTGCCAATGGTGTGGAAAGAGTTTCACTCATAAAAGAACTATTGAGGAACACATTAAAATTCACACTGGAGAGAAACCTTACACCTGCCCACAATGTGGAAAGAGTTTCACTCATAAAGGGACTCTTGAGGAACATATTAGAATTCACACTGGAGAGAAGCCTTACACCTGCCCACAATGTGGAAAGAGTTTCACTCATAAAGGAACCTTTGAGGTGCACATGAGAATTCACACCGGAGAGAAGCCACACACCTGCCAACAGTGTGGAAAGAGCTTCACTCTAAAAGGAAACTTTGAGGTGCACATGAGAATTCACACTGGAGAGAAGCCTTACTCCTGCCAACAGTGTGGAAAGAACTTCACTCAAAAAGGAACCTTTGAGGTGCACATGAGAATTCACACTGGAGAGAAGCCTTACTCCTGCCAACAGTGTGGAAAAAACTTCACTCAAAAAGGAAACTTTGAGGGGCACATGAGAATTCACACTCGAGAGAAACCTTTCCGCTGCCAACAGTGTGGAAAGAGTTTTACTCATAAAGGAAGCTTTAAGAAACACATTAAAATTCACACTGGAGAGAAACCTTACACCTGCCCACAAATGTGGAAAGAGTTTCACTCATAAAGGAACTCTTGAGGAACATATTAGAATTCACACTGGAGAGAAGCCACACCTGCCCACAATGTGGAAAGAGTTTCACTCATAAAGGAACCCTTGAGGAACATATTAGAATTCACACTGGAGAGAAGCCTTACACCTGCCCACAATGTGGAAAGAGTTTCACTCATAAAGGAACCTTTGAGGTGCACATGAGAATTCACACTGGAGAGAAGCCTTACTCCTGCCAACAGTGTGGAAAGAACTTCACTCAAAAAGGAACCTTTGAGGTGCACATGAGAATTCACACTGGAGAGAAGCCTTACTCCTGTCAACAGTGTGGAAAAAACTTCACTCAAAAAGGAAACTTTGAGGGGCACATGAGAATTCACACTGGAGAGAAACCTTTCCGCTGCCAACAGTGTGGAAAGAGTTTTACTCATAAAGGAAGCTTTAAGAAACACATTAAAATTCACACTGGAGAGAAACCTTACACCTGCCCACAATGTGGAAAGAGTTTCACTCATAAAGGAACTCTTGAGGAACATATTAGAATTCACACTGGAGAGAAGCCTTACACCTGCCCACAATGTGGAAAGAGTTTCACTCATAAAGGAACCCTTGAGGAACATATTAGAATTCACACTGGAGAGAAGCCTTACACCTGCCCACAATGTGGAAAGAGTTTCACTCATAAAGGAACCCTTGAGGCACACATGATAATTCACACTGGAGAGAAGCCTCACACCTGCCAACAGTGTGGAAAGAGTTTCACTCAAAAAAGAACCTTTAAGGTACACATGAGAATTCACACTGAGAGAAGCCTTACATCTGCCAATGGTGGAAAGAGTTTCACTCATAAAAGAACTATTGAGGAACACATTAAAATTCACACTGGAGAGAAGCCTTACACCTGCCACAATGTGGAAAGAGTTTCACTCAAAAGAAAATCTTAAAGGCCACGTGAGAATTCACACTGGAGAGAAGCCTTACACCTGCCAATGGTGTGGAAAGAGTTTCACTCATAAAAGAACTATTGAGGAACACATTAAAATTCACACTGGAGAGAAACCTTACACCTGCCCACAATGTGGAAAGAGTTTCACTCATAAAGGAACTCTTGAGGAACATATTAGAATTCACACTGGAGAGAAGCCTTACACCTGCCCACAATGTGGAAAGAGTTTCACTCATAAAGGAACCCTTGAGGCACACATGAGAATTCACACTGGAGAGAAGCCTCACACCTGCCAACAGTGTGGAAAGAGCTTCACTCTAAAAGGAAACTTTGAGGTGCACATGAGAATTCACACTGGAGAGAAGCCTTACACCTGCCAACAGTGTGGAAAGAACTTCACTCAAAAAGGAACCTTGAGGTGCACATGAGAATTCACACTGGAGAGAAGCCTTACACCTGCCAACAGTGTGGAAAGAACTTCACTCAAAAAGGAAACTTTGAGGGGCACATGAGAATTCACACTGGAGAGAAACCTTTCCGCTGCCAACAGTGTGGAAAGAGTTTTACTCATAAAGGAAGCTTTAAGAAACACATTAAAATTCACACTGGAGAGAAGGCTCACACCTACCAGTAGAAAGGGCCAATGCACTGCAGAGTTTAGCTCCAACCCTAATCAAACTCACCTACCTGTAATTTTCTAATGATCCTGAAGACATTGATTAGCATGTTCAGGTGTGTTTGATCAGGGTTGGAGCTAAAATCCGCAGTGCATTGACCCTCCAGGGTAAGATTTGAATAGCCCTGCACTACGGATTAAGAATGGAATGTCATTAAAGTTCATGTGCATGTACAGGCAGACGTCCCAAAACTTTTGGCAATATAGTGCATTTTTAATTTGAATGCTTGAGAGTTTGTCTTGTGTCCTTGGTAGTTTGGACCTGCCAAGTTCGATTCAGCAGAACAAACTCCCGAGGATTGGAGGACACGGTCCAGTAATTCTGTAAATGGGACAGCATTCTTGATAGAGTCGCTTTGATCAGTCCGGCTACTTGTGGTTAGCTGTATGCAGAGGTGGGTAGTAATGAATTACATTTACTTACATTTACTTGAGTAATTTTTTTTGTGTAACTAGTACTTTTAGAGTATATTTAAAGTTCGGTACTTTTACTCTTACTTGAGTACATTTCTTGTGTAAAAACAGTACTTTTACTTACATTCGTTCCTCTGCTACTGTCAAATAATGACTTGTTCGCAAGTCGTGGCTACGCATCATCCGCTTATAATTAGCGCGCGTTTAGTCGGAAGATGATGGCCGAAGCAGAGGAAGATGTGTGTGAGCTACGGAGGCAAATCACCCGTGGCCTCAAGTTCAGTCTTCATAGAATAGTTTCATAATACGATGCAATCTGTGTGCACCGATACAAACTGACATCTCAGAAAGTCAGCATAAAAGAATTCCAGCTCTAACCTGAAAAAACATGTAGCGGTAAGTGTCACAATGATGCCTATATTTGAACACTATTAGTGGTAATTTGGTAACTATGGGCGCTTTTCCTTATTGTAATACTATTTCACACACCGTCCGAGTGTTTTCCTCATACGCGCTCTGTGCAAAAATGACGGATCGCTTCCTCCAAATGACACACGCCCACGAACAAACGCTCACATCTGTACATTTACATGTCCTTTTTTCACAAAACGAAGCAAATTGAATAGCCTAATGTGACGCCTTGCATTTATACACAAAATCCGACAGACACCTGTCTGAAGTGTAGAAAATGCATTCAAATAAAAAGGGGATTGCATTTTATTCCTACCTAAAGAATGCATATATACTTATAAAGATATAAGAACAAAGTATTATTTAAAAAGAGCTCTGGTTAGCCCAGCACACCATTAATTTACACTATTTAACCATTAATCACACACACACGCACATGAAAAAATACTATAGTATAATATTGTAAAATTACTCTAGTAAATACTATAGTGTTTTATACTACAATATACTACAATTTACTGTAGTATCTTTACTATAGTATGGTTCAAAACACTAGTATTTGCTAGAGTAATTTTACTGTAATTTTATTATAATATACTATAGTATACTATAGTATTTTTTCATGTGGACACACACACACACACATATTATATATGGTGTGTGTGTGTGTGTGATTAATGGTTAAACAGTGTATATATATATATATATATGTATGTATGTGTCTGTGTGTGTGTGTGTGTGTATATATATATATTATATGGAAAAGTTGCTTCTAATCAATCAGATCGAAAGTAACGAGTAGTTTTTTCATCCAATACTTTTTTACTCTTACTCAAGTAACTATTATGATTGTTACTTTTACTTGAGTAAATATTTCCGTAAGTACTTGTACTTTTACTTGAGTACAGATTTTGGCTACTCTACCCACCTCTGGCTGTATGTATATTTTAGACAACAATTAAACAAAATATGTTTTAAAACACCACTCTGCCTCTTCGTTTACATTTAAAGAATTTTTATAAGTATAAGTAAAAGGTATAGGAAGCTATCCAATAAGAAATAAAGCAAACCATAAAGTACAAAGTCAGTTTAGTAGGCTACGGCGGTAAAGTTCAATATATGCAAGGCAAGTTTATTTATACATCACATTTCATAGACAATGGTAAATCAAAATGCTGTTTTACATAGAAAAGTTAATAAAATATTGATAATCACTAATTAATAAAAATACAGGTCCTTATTTTAATACTGATGATTTTGGCATACAGCTCATGAAAACCCAAAATCTCAAAAATTTGCATATCCTGAAAAGGTTCTCTAAACGAGCTATTAACCTAATCATCTGAATCAACTAATGAACTCTTAACACCTGCAAAAGATTCCTGAGGCTTTTAAAACTCCCAGCCTGGTTCATTACTCAAAACCTCAATCATGGGTAAGACTGCTGACCTGATTGCTGTCCAGAAGGCCATCATTGACACCTCAAGCGAGAGGGTAAGACACAGAAATAAATTTCTGAACGAATAGGCTGTTCCCAGAGTGCTGTATCAAGGCACCTCAGTGGGAAGGAAAAGTGTGGCAAAAACACTGCACAACGAGAAGAGATGACTGGACCCTGAGGAAGATTGTGGAGAAGGACCGATTCCAGACCTTGGGGACCTCGGAAGCAGTGGACTGAGTCTGGAGTAGAAACATCCAGAGCCACCGCACAGGCGTGTGCAGGAAATGGGCTACAGGTGCCACATTCCCCAGGTCAAGCCACTTTTGAACCAGAAACAGCGGCAGAAGCGCCTGACCTACAGAGAAGCAGCACTGGACTGTCGCTCAAATTTTGCATGTCATTCGGAAATCAAGGTGCCAGAGTCTGGAGGAAGACTGGGGAGAAGGAAATGCCTGAAGTCCAGTGTCAAGTACCCACAGTGATGGTCTGGGGTGCCATGTCAGCTGCTGGTGTTGGTCCACTGTGTTTTATCAAGGGCAGGGTCAATGCAGCTAGCTATCAGGAGATTTTGGAGCACTTCATGCTTCCATCTGCTGAAAAGCTTTATGGAGATGAAGATTTCGTTTTTCAACATGACCTGGCACCTGCTCACAGTGCCAAAACCACTGGTAAATGGTTTACTGGCCATGTATTACTGTGCTTAATTGGCTGTGCTCCTGACCTGAACCCCATAGAGAATCTGTGGGATATTGTGAAGAGAAAATTGAGAGACGCAAGACCCAACACTCTGGATGAGCTTAAGGCCGCTATTGAAGCATCCTGGGCCTCCATAACACCTCAGCAGTGCCACAGGCTGATTGCCTCCATGCCACGCCGCATTGAAGCAATCAACTATTGAGTGCATAACTTAAAATAATTATTTGAAGGTTGACTTTTTTGTATTAAAAACACTTTTCTTTTATTGGTCGGATGAAATATGCTAATTGTTTTAGATTAATTATTTGGAATTTTGGGTTTTCATGAGCTGTATGCCAAAATCATCCGTATTGAAACAATAAAAGACCTGAAATATTTCAGTTGGTGTGCAATGAATATAAAATATATGAAAGTTTAATTTTTATCATTACATTATGGTAAATAATGAACTTTTATCACAGTATGCTAATTTTTTTGAGAAGGACCTGTACCATATATAAGCAAGCAAATAACTAAAGATAATAAGTTTAAATTAAAACCATTATAAAAAGATGATACCTAGATAAGATAAAGTATAATCAGTCAGACACAGTGTGTTAAGGGGTAACAGTTTAGAACCCAAGACGAGTTGTGAAAAATGAAGACCAACAGTCAGGAGTGCAATGAATTAAAGAGAATTTTACTGAAGAATAGTTTGCAGTTTCATCAGCAGAAGCCAGCTTCAAGTCTCACAAGGGGTTCGTGCTCCCTCTCTACCAGTCTACCGTACCTATAATTTCTCAGCAGTTACACTGATTTCAAGGTCTAGCCATGTCATTACTGCAAGGTGTATGATTCTGATTGGCTCAGCTAAAATGAACAGTTATGGTAAATTTCCACACATTGTCAGTTAATCAGGTGCACGTGTCCATAGATCACTTGTTGACACTTTCACCCTGAATTAGGCATGTAGTGACCTTCCATGTCTGTAGCAGGTGTCAGCTTTCCCAGAACAAGAAGTCCACTCATCTCTTAGGATGCCCGTAATCCATCTCCAATACTGATATTTAACACAGAATAATGCACATACACAGTCTATCCAAGGTTGGTGTTGATTAAGCCTTGGTCCTAACCAGAAAGTTTCCCAAAACATACTGATAGCATGTGCTTTTTCTCAGTGAAAGGTACAGACAATAGTACAGGCAATATTCATCTTGATTATTTACTATTTCAGAAAAAGGAAATATAAAATGTAAGACAAATCCATATTTCATATCTGGAAGCTGGGCTAAGTGAGTAAGCATGGTAACACTATATTTTAGGGTTCAGTTATTAACTATGAACTAGTTGCTTATTAGAATGCATATTACTACGGTATTGGCTGTTTATTATGTTAGGGGTTAACAGCTTAGACCCAGAGACCAGTAGTGAAGAATGAAGACAAAGAGTCAGGAGTGCAATTAATTAAAGAGAAATTTTACTTAAGAATAGTTTGCAGTTTCATCAGCAGAAGCCAGCTTCAAGTCTCACAAGGAGTTCGTAGGCCGCGCTTCCTCTCTGCCGGTCTCGTCGTACCGTACATACAATTGTCCCGACAGTTATACTGTTTTCAAGGTCTAGCCACGTCATTACTTCAAGGTGTATGATTCTGATTGGCTCAGAGCAAATGCACAGTCATGGTACATTTCCACACAAGGATAGATGACAGAGCATATCACTAAACTAGGCAGACTAGTTGTCGCCCCATGACTAGATTTAGATCATTGTTGACCTCTGCGGTTGCAGAAAGGCGTCTTCATGTCTGGTCTTGTGTGCAGAAAATGTCATCTTCAATATTAGGCCTGCACAGATCATGCAACGCACACACACAAGAGCTCCCCAGCATCACAGCTCTCCCAAGGTTGTAGAGTCTTAACTACATATCCACAAAGCACTTAACCAAAACATACTGATAACATGTGCTTTCTCTCAGTGAGAGGTAGAGACAATAGTACAGGCAATATTCATCTTGATTCTTTAGTGTTTCAGTAAAAGGAAATATAAAATGAATAAAATATAATAAAAATGAAAGACAAATTCATATTTAATCTCTGGAAGCTGGGCTTAGTGAGCAAACACTGTTACTGCACTCCCAGCATGTTAGGGGCTGTGTTACACATAGGCCAGACGCCACTCAAAGACCAAATACAAACTTTAGAAAACATAAAAGAAGAACAAACAATCAGTAGTTCTATTGAGTAAAATCAACTGGAATTAATCATTAGAAATAAGAGGATAAATATTAATTAAGGCTTTGATTATGGATCTGATTAAGATATTTACAGGTATATTGAAGCGTCAGGGGATTTCAGACTTCCCCCTTCAATTAGTATTTATAAAGCACATATTAATGCCTTATTCTTCATGAACTTATGCTAAATCCCTTAATCCTACCCAATACCTAAACTTAAATGCTACAAAACTACCGCACTAACTATTAATAAGCAGTAAATTAGGAGTTTACTGAGGCAAAAGTCGTAGTTAATAGTAAATATGTGTTCACCTTACTAAAGTGTTACCGTAAACACTGTTACTGCAATCCTGACCTGTTAGTGTGTGATGCCTCCAAACTCCAAACACAAGACAGCAAGTTCTGCTATCAAGTATTTAGCAACACAGCACACATCCGTAAGCCAGATCCTCAGTCACTCCTCAGAGACCAAATACAAACATTATAGAAAACATATTTAAAAAAAAAAACAATTCGTGGTTTTGTTGATTAATAAAACTGCAAAGATATAGGAGGATAAATATTAAGGGTTAGTTTATACATTTAATTAGGATATATGCAGGTATATTGAAGCGGCAGTGGAGTTAAGAATACACCTTTCAAGTGGCACAGTGCTTATTCAGTAAATGTACAGCTAAACAGATCCTGAAACTTGATCCTGATGATCTGAGTGATCTGTTGGGTTTGTATTTAATCAGCATATCTGCAATGTATTGAGGTCCTAGGTCATTGAGTGATTTATAAACAAGTAATAGTACTTTAAAATTGGAAGCCAGTGTAGAGACCTGAGGAATGACGTGATATGGTCATATGTTCTGGTTCTGCTCAGCATCCTGGCCGTGGCTGTGGCTCCCATTCTGTCTCTTTTTTTTTTTTAGATCTTTAGCCTCAAGATATGTGTTAAGAATATAAAAACCTTGAGAATTTCATCTTTATTTTCAAATATAGTGATTTGAGTTTTGCCTTTGTTTAACTTATAGTTTTGGCATATTCAGTTGTTGACTTCATCAATGCATTTGCAAGGGAATATCTGTGTTTAATCATTTATTATCTTTACGAGCGTCGTTTCTGTTCTGTGATGGGGTTGGAAACCAGATTGAAAATTGTCAAAAGCCCCATTTCCACTAAATTACCCAGATAATTTTTTTTTACAGGAACTCCCTTTGACCGTGAGATGGCTCAGATGAACATGCGCTGGGCAAGACTGATATTTACTGAACACAGAACGAACCTCGCAAAAGACTTTTAAAAATGCCGGTTGAAATATAATGCTGCGTGAGCTTATCCAATCAGCATGTTCAGCGCCCAAGTCCCATCCCCGAAAGTTCCTGAACTTTGAAAAAGTACTACCTCGCAAGCAGGGACTCTCGGAGCGGGAAATATTTACCTGGAACTTCATTTAAACCATTAATCAAAATCAAAAGCTCGGAAGACCAAATCCATGTTGAACGTTGCATTCAGGGAATATGTTTTACTTCAATTACCGCTGGATGTTAATTATGTAAAAAAAAACATTGACTCGTCTCTGATCAGCTGACATAAACTATACTTTCAATGAACGGGAAACAAATTCTATCCAGTTGAAGTGTTGAAGTATCACAGTATTTTCTGTGTGTTGACAAATCTTCCGCGATGTCCTAACAGCAGGGATTCGCACCAGTGATGCTGGGTTGATCCAAAAAGAGCTGGTGCCTGGTTACGAGTCATGCAAAAATATTTTTAATGATATTCGGGTCGCGGTCGGTCGGGTCGTTTTAAATAAAAATTACAATTAAACCTTTGTAATTTATGTAGTACTAGACACAATTTTCTATGAAATACATAGGCCTACACTTTATTGCCTGTATAACTGGCGCAAAGATGACGCACAAGCTCAGTCTGCAGGTAGAGGAGGCGGCAAGAGAAAAGGTGAAAACTGGGGAGCTCTGCAAATACACAAATAGAAAAGAGCAAAGTGTGGGAGACATTTACCGAAATAATGAAAGATGATGACCAAAGTGCTGGCTTTGTCATGTGTACTTCTTGTGACACTATTTACACATTTGATGGCACGACCAACATGGCGCGTCACAAGTGCGGCCCCGGGAAGCCATCACAGCCGAAGTGAGCAGCATCAGGCCAACCTAGGCCACAAACCATAGATGCCTTTATGCTCCCTGACCACACAAAAATTCCTCTTCAAGTGAAAAGTAAATTTGTGGATTATTGCGTGGACTTTTGTTGCACAGACCTGCGCCCCTTTGATATTGTTTCAGGGGAAGGTTTTACGAAAGTGGCGCGTTATGGCTCAGTCGACGCAAATGGAGTGCTTCCTCATAGGCAGACTATCTGTGATCGAGCTAAAAAACAGGCCATGGTCGAGAAAGAAGCCTTATCCAAGGTTCTGAAGTCAACGGTGCATGACAATGGAGGGGTTGCAATAACGACTGATATAGAATCATCCATTAAGAAAGAAGAGAAGACAACGAATTTGTCCGGACGAAGGAGATTTTATTCACTAACGCTATTTACAAAACTAACATGCTACTAAGTCTGCACAATCGATCGAAGTGAGGCATTACGACACAGATACAGTGTTTTCAGTATGTGCGGGCGACCAATTTCTCATGCTGTGTGCTTAAACATAAGTTTACGTGTTAAGTAAACACTGCGTTGTCTTCACTGCATGATTCAAATCAGACAACCACAAGTGGAATCTGATTTATTTAACATATGACTCTTTAGCATCGGTGCTTAAGTTAATAATTATTCTGACTCTAAATTGTGAACCACATAGTATTCTTACTATTTCTAATCACAAAACTTGACATTTTTAATTCTAAAAACAATCTTATCAAAGTGTTTTCTGTTTTTGTATACTATATACATACATGCTTTTTTAAATTAATTTAAAAAAACATACTGTTAGGGTAACAGTTCAGACCCAGAGACCAGATATGTTGAAATGAAGACCAGGGGCCTCATTTATAAACTTTGCATAGGATTTGCGTCAGAAGTGGCGTACAGATGAAACATAGGACGTGCGTACGCACAGAATTATTCGGATTTATAAAACCTGCTCACGCACATCCTACACAGTTTTCCCTTAATAAATCGCAACCAATTCTAAATGTAGCGCAACTTTTGCGGCTTCATGTCACGCCCATAGTTGCCCATAAATAGTCCGTGAAACGCCCACAAGTTAATATTCATCGATTGTGAAATCATGGCAAACACAGAGAGGAAATAAAACGTAACTTCACTCACTGTGAAGTAGAAGTTATCGTGGGCGAGGTGGAAAAGAGGAGAAAATGTTGTTTGGAGGGCACAGTGTGGGCATTACTATGCCAGAAAGGCAGTTGAGTGGCAAAAGGTTGCAGACGCTGTTAATGCTGTCGCCTCACAACCTCGAAATAAAAAAGAAATGGTCGGACATCAAAGTCGAGGCAAAGCGCCAGCACTCCATCGCCAGAGTGTGTCTGCCACGGTGGGGGAAATGAGAAATAGTTTAGTGCAAATATAATTTCTTGCAGCTTTCTGAACGGTTGAGACATATGTCATACCTTTCTTTATCAAAAATAAAACAAACTAAATGCATATGCATGAATACCATGATTCCGTAGCTGATGAAGAAATGTTTACTATGAAAACAACTTTCCCAGTGGACAATTAATACATCTATCTATCTATCTATCTATCTATCTATCTATCTATCTATCTATCTATCTATCTATCTATCTATCTATCTATCTATCTATCTATCTATCTATCTATCTATCTATCTATCTATCTGTCTGTCTGTCTGTCTGTCTGTCTGTCTGTCTGTCTGTCTGTCTGTCTGTCTGTCTGTCTGTCTGTCTGTCTGTCTATCTATCTAATTGCATCTATATCTGCTCCGCCAGACGGACACATTGACGAGAATATCAGTTTTGTACAATATTTTGTTCTGTTTACCATAATATTTATAAGGATGTATTACATAACATGCCAATATTATTGCAGAACATATTTCACTTTTCTTTTTGCAAATATGTGTTAATTTGCATTTCTGTTGTAATTTTTGTTTGAATGTGTTAGTTTTACACTGCAGATCGCTCAAACTGGTGTTCGTGGTAGGCTGTTAATTGTAAGACTTCATGTTATTTATGAGAGACAGGTATTTCTTTTACACAACGGTCTACAGTTTCACACACTTTCACATTTCTTCTATCTGCCGACGGTGTCGCCATTTCTCATTTCACCCGTTTTTGTGTGTACGCCTGGGTCAGAGCTTGCGTGAAGGACCGCACATTTTCCTATCAAGTTTGCTTTTTATAAATACCAATTATTGCGTAGAGAGCGGCGTACGTCTTTTGTGCGTACGCAACGTTTATAGAAAGGCGTCGAGAGGTCTAAGGTGTGAGGGAGAACGGTCCAATACACTCTACAGACCTGCACAGAGCATGTAACACACACACACACACAATACTAGGCCATCAGATCTCCCCCAAGGTTGGTGTGTCCTGTGAGCTTATCAATAGTATGTGAAGTCAAAACAGCCTGACAACAGATACTTACAGTGTGTCCTTCATTCTATAAAGAAATAAAGAAAAAGAGGTACTGGAAACAAAAGTGTGTTCACACTACAGCAAAAGTAGCGTTGGAATCATGTTAAATCATAGTAAATTACTTGTTAAATGTATGGATGATTACATAATATTGATTGTCAATAATTATTCATTTGAAAAGTTAATAACTGCTTATTCAGTTCATAGGATTGTAGTACATATGATATGTAACAAGGACTCTGTATAAGGGAACAGGTCTATTTAGCTCAAAGTAATGAATTAATTAATTCATAGGGAATTTTGCAAGAGTCTATTTTACGTCCGAGCAAATGACTGCCTAGCGTTCATTTGAACGGGCCAGAACTATCAACTCTGCAGCGGATATTAATATCCACAGAATAGTGAAACAATATTTAATAGCCAGGTAACTTAGATCAGCAGTTCAAGACATTAAAATTGTAAGCACATAACACAAGAACACTTATCTTTAATTTATAAACACAGCTTTATTGATTACTCTAACACGTGAAACTAGAATCTAACACAAACAAACATACACACATTCACACGCGTTGTAGAAAGGAGGAAAGTGAGGAAAGAGTGAGTTTTAAGAGAGAGAGATGAAGTCCCAAGTTTCTAGCAGTATCTGCATTTATAACACATGACCTGAATGAACCACCGATCATTGACTTAACCTCCTATCGCTGCTTAGGCGGGGTTATTCAATTTGATATCAATGCACCAGTTCAGTTTAGAATCTGGAGGTTACTTTTGTCGCGCGTGTCATCATTGAACGGGATTCCCTTCGGTCCTGGCTGGAAAGGGGTTTCCTGGTTCTTTGTGATTCGCGGAAGGTCTTGTTGTGTCTTTGATGGGCATCTTGGGAAGCCAACCACGTGGCGTGTTGGCTGCTGGATGAGGGGGTCTCGTGGCTGTATGAAGTTGAAGCGCCGCTGGAGATTCGTCGAGAGAAACTTTGCTAAACTTAACTTAGAACACGAAACTCGCGGAAAGAAAATAAACTTAAGTAAAAGAAAGGAAAGTGAGAGTTCTAGATGGCTTGAATGAAATTCAACCCATTTTCTCTGGTCTGCCACCTTTGGAGTTCTCCAACTCCTTCTTCGAGGTGGACTACGAAATCAAGAACAGCAGGAAGGACAGCAGGCTGATGCAGAAAGGGGGTCTCTGCTCTTATAGATAAGATTCGAGCGCCGCCCAATTTCGGGTTGACCCAATCGTGTCTGTCAGTTTTTGGCGCGCAAAAGTTCTTTGTTCAGTTCGGTTACGCCTCCTGGCTGATGTACAGAGGGAGCAGTTTATCCTTACAAAGCTGGTATTCTTATAATAATGCCTTTTCTGTAAATTCTTTTACAAGATTCGGTACTATTGAGTTTTTCCGATTGAGGCGGTACCAAACACTATAATATTAAGAGTTGAGAGTACAGAGATACAAGAATTCCACAGTAACTAGAATACATAGTTTGATTTACATAAAGTACACACCCTAGACATTTTAATACATCGATAAAGACATTAAATCAACAAAATATATATTTTTAATACGTTGAAAAGGCAGTTGTCCAATTGATCCATATATGTGTTCATGTGGGTGTAAAGAGACAGTCCGCATGTCTTGGGACTGTGGGGATGATTCAGAGGTCACCACATGGTCGTGTGTGTGTGTGGGTGTAAAGTGTCTTTGGGCATTCGACAGATGGCTGGGTTGTTGTCCTGCTCGACAATCACTGGTTTAGTGATTTGATGCAGTTTATACGTGTCAAGGTTTCTGTGGGCTTCCTTTGTTTTCTGAAGGAAGGAATTTCTGGTTGCCACAGAAACGGGCCTTAGAAGTTAATTTGTCGATGGGGGAAGGGAAGAAACTTCCTGTGGACCAATGAGAAGTCCCTTACTTCCTGGGCTTGGTACCACAGGTGTCGTAAATCTTTGTCCGCTTGTTGTGGAGAAAGGGGGTCCAGGCCGTAAATGGCCCTGGAATGTTGAGTTAATTTTGTGTGGACTCATTGAATGAATCATCTGTAAGATTAATTTGTGTCTGTTATGCCACAATTGCTACAGATTATTAAAAGTCATTCAGAAGGATATATAGATATATGATGAAGAGGCAAGGGTGTTGGCCCACCCCCCTTCAATACCATACAAAATTTGTGCAAAACCTAAAAACAAGGAACTATCAAATAAATGTACATGTTTGAAAACTTGCTTTGAGACATTGCCTACTTTTCCCCTACATGTCAGGATCTGCACACTTAAGATCATCACTTGAGTTTGTACCAGTAGTTTAAGCTCTTTTGACAATATGTTGGTATTTGTCATTCAGTTTGAGTCGTCCAGCAATGAATTCATCCACTACTCTAGGAAGCATCACAGAGAAGTAAAAGCGCCTGAGACGAGTAACCTGCTCTGTTAAATACTCTGCATCATATGGTACATCTATCAGAATGTGTTCCTTTGGAGACCAGACAAGTAGTTTTGCCATTCTAATTGTGTCTGTCTATAGCAGCCCCTGCCTCCGTTCTCTCTGTAATTCAGGCTTCCCATCATCCACTCTGATGTCACTATTACTCACAGTGAAATGGTCAGCTAGTGAGGTGGTGTTGTTCTTAGGGACAGGGCACTTTACTTCCAGAAGCTCCATACCATTGATTATGCCACCAGGGCTTGCAGACAGCCATGGCTCTGTCAGGCTGACCCTGGTACTCTGCAAAAAATGCTCTTCTTAGTAATTTTTCTTGTTTCCAGTCCAAATATCTATAAATTCTTAAATCAAGATGCCTTTACTAGATAAGTAAAATGACATGAGATATTTTCTTGTTTTCTGGGGGAAAATATCAAAATGAAGCGAGTTTTTGCTTAAAACAAGCTAAAACAAGCTAAATGATCTGCCAATGACTATGTTTACATGGACAGCAGTAATCTAATTATTGACCTTATTCTGAATAAGACAATAATCTGATTAAGGTGTTTACATGAGTTGCTTTTAGAGTAATCCGTTCATGTTCCCATTTTACATGTTATAGAACATAAATCGATTAAGAGCACACGTCATTACGTCTCCATGCCACGCCGTCCGACGTTCCCTCAAGAATTTCACGCAGTTCGTCTTTGTTATGGTACCACATACAGTTTTGGGTGTTTCATTTTTAATTTTACGAGGGTTTCAAAGGCAGTAAATTGTCCATGCTATACGTGCAAATAGACGACGGCGGATACAAATTCTCCAGCAACAGGCTGTGCAGCTGTGCTTTCAGTCGGCAGCATGTCATTCTTGCCACCACGACAAACTCGGAGGTACTGGATGAGAGTACGGAAGTAAGGACTGGTGGGAGAGAGTTGTTTTAATGGAATTTGATGACGCTGAATGGAAAGAGAATTTATGTTCCGTGATGGAGATTGTCATGAGTCCACAGGCGGTCACTGTGCGTGCGCCTGTTCCCTTGGAGATGCGGGTCCAAAAAATCCAAACGACGTTAATAGTTAGATTAAGGTGTGTACATGTCTACAATGCACTTCGATAATGCGACTAAAATAGGCATACTCCACATGTCTTAATTCGATTTTTGTTTAATTCGAGTATGGCTTTAATCGGATTAAGGTAATTAGAAATCGCTGTTTACATGGTAGTTTCTTAATCAGAGTATGGTCTTAATCAGATTAATATTGGAGTATTGTTGTCCATGTAAACGTACTGACTGTGAGATAAGGAGCAAGAAACAAGATTTCAATCAAAACAAGATTTCAATTTGATTTTATTTTCAAGAAAACAAGAAAAATATCTTATGTCATTTTACTAATCTAGTAAATGAATCTTGATTAAAGAATGTTTAGATATTTGGACTGGAAACAAGAAAAAATTACTGAGTAAGAAGAGCAATTTTTGCAGTGTACCTGAGAGGGATACCTGTAGACCTTTTTGTCTTCAAGAAGGTTTCGAGCTATTGCCTCTTTCTCACTCCCATACTTTGTAGCCGCATTACCCTGAAAGGTAGGGAAGAGATGCTCTCTCATGAATTTATCAGGATTTGTTGTTGCTCGTACTGGTACACCTTTAGCTGAACTAGCAGTGATCCTTATCTGTCTTGCACTTTGCCAAACCTCTGACAAACTCTGATTTTGTGCTTGATTCTCTAATTCATCTGCCTGGTCACTGTTCATTTCTATGTATTTGCTGTAAGTCAAAGTCTCTCCATGTGGCTGGTGGAGTTCTAGGTTATAAATGTCTTCTGCCTGCTCTGATACACTGGCATTGTAGCACTTTTCCAAAAGACTATTTTTAAGTCCAAAAAGTGGTTTTGTGACTGAAGAACTGACTCTCTCCCTGAAGTCTTGATGTAGCCTTTCCATGTATGTTTTGGCAGATTTTATTACTGTGTAAGTAATTGTATGCTTCTGTGCTTTTATAATGTCTATGCTCCTTACCATCTACACCCTCAGACAAAACAAGATAATTGAATATGTCAACATATGTGACTGCTGGCCATTGTTTCATATCATCAACCCAGGAGGCGGCGCTGGTCAACTTCGTAGGATGAGGGACAGACAAAATTACGTTGTTTACGGTTCTTGTTAAATAGTCTTGCCCGTGCTGCCACCGCAAACTATTGTTGCTATTGCTTGTTGACATTATCGATATTTAAATTAAATAAAAACAGATAATAACCTTTGTTTCAGAGCTTTTCGTAACTGCAACGCCTAACTATACGAATCAAGCGGCAAACTGGAAGTCTTGAGCATCCTCCCACGTAATGCGTGCAAAGCATAACGGGTAGTTTCACGTCCCGTAAAAAAGGTGGATTGGCAGATTGCAAATTTGAAATAAAAGTACCAATCAGAATAGCATCGCTTTACTAAACAGCCTTTTTTCACAATGATCACAACATCAGTCTATGTCAGCTAAACTGTGAATCATTCATTATTGCTTTGGCACAAAATACATTAAATGATGACATCATTCAAATTACATGAATTATTTTCTCACAAACACCAACAAAACTTTATGTACTATACAGGTCAATTTGCACATGTTTACATACTCTGAATCTTGCAAGAATTAGTACATCATCCAGGTAATTCTCGCCTTCACTTTTATAAATACTGAGGATTCAGAAATACTCATTTGCTCGCCTACTGCTTTTCCTCTACTATAGGGATGTGTTACATCTATTTTTCAGACGTAGCCAAGGACTTGAGGGTCTGTTCATATAAAACCTCCCTTGTCCACTGTTGAAACACTTCAAACCCGCATGACAGGGATTACCCCGAGGGGGAAGTTAAATTTGGCATAACTATTTCTCTTACTATTTCTGCCATATAAAGATATTTCAAAAGTATTTCAGTATGTCTGCAAGCTAAGCAGAATGCAACAAACATCTACTCAAAGTACTTTGGGCAAGCTCCAGTAGAAAACCTGAGCATGAACCTTTTAATTATCTACAATATGACAAATCTGACTAACTGAAATCAAGAAACATCACATGCGTATCATTTTGAGAACCAGTGAGAATCTTCTGGTAGGCCATAGCATAAGCTCCAATTTGGGCAAGTCTGGAGATTGATGACTGTTAATGAAGAGGGAGGGATTATCGTTAATTAGACAACATCTGTAGAATACAAAAGACCAAAGGACAGCATCTCAGCAGTGTGACTAGCTGTTGAACAATGGCAGGAAGTTGGTGTGCCGGTCAAGCTCTGGCACTTTGTGTGTGGTTTTGTGCTTTCTGTCATGCTGTTCCACAGTGAGTAATCTGCCCCAGAATACTCAAGCTCTGATGTTACAGAAAACTAACCAGCGGGTTCAACAAACTAGTCAACAGTTTCCTCAGCAGGTTCAGCAGCAGGCTAGTCAACAGTTTCCTCAGCTCGTTAAATAGCAAGCTAGTCAACAGTTTCCTCAGCTTGTTAAACAGCAAGCTAGTAAACAGTTTCCTCAGCTGGTTAAAAAGCAAGCTAGTCAACAGTTTCCTCTGCAGGTTCAACAGCAAGCTAGTCAACAGTATCCTCAGCAGGTTCAACAGCAAGCTAGTCAACAGTTTCCTCAGCAGGTTAAACCGCAAGCTTGTCAACAGTATCCTCAGCAGGTTCAACCGCAAGCTAGTCAACAGTATCCAGCAGGTTCATCAGCAAGCTAGTCAACGGTTTCCTCAGCAGGTTCAACCGGAAGCTAAAAAGTTTCCTCAGCTGGTTAAACAGCAAGCTAGTCAAGTTTCCTCAGCAAGTTCAACAGCAAGCTAGTCAACAGTATCCTCAGCAGGTTTAACCGCAAGCTAGTCAACAGTTTCCTCCACAGGTTCAACAGCAAGCTAGTCAACAGTATCCTCAGCAGGTTCAACAGCAAGCTAGTCAACAGTATCCTCAGCAGGTTCAACAGCAAGCTAGTCAACAGTATTCTCAGCAGTTTCAGCCTAAGCAGGCAGAACCCCTTGACAAATGTGCTGTAGCTGATTATGAGCAGATCCAATGTGGCCCACCTGGTATCAGTGGTGCTGAGTGTGGAGCTCTCAACTGCTGCTTTAACGGACAACAGTGTTTTTATGGGAAGGCAGGTAAGAGTGTTGAGTCAATGTAAAGGTGTTAATGTTAAACTGCTCCTCAGCAATAACCTGCTGTTGTGCCTTCTTCCAGTGACTGTCCAGTGTATAAGAGATGGTCAGTTTGTGGTAGTGGTGGCTAGAGATGTTACGCTACCTCGCTTGAGCCTGGATTCAGTCCGTCTCCTGGGTGGAAATGACCCAGCTTGCAGTCCTGTGGGATCCACACCTTCCTTTGCCTTTGCTGTATACCAGTTCCCTGTCACTGCATGTGGCACAAGCATGATGGTGAGCAGCTGCTTGTGGTTCTGTTCTGCATGGCTTGGAATGGACTGGATGCCAACAGTTACTATTTGCAGGAGGACAGTGGATATGTGGTGTATGAAAACAGAATGACCTCCTCGTATGAAGTGGGTGTTGGACCGCTTGGTTCCATCACAAGGGACAGCCATTTTGAGTAGGTGGTTTTATGCTTTAGCATAATTGTTAATCCTTGAGAAATGCTACAAGATCACTGTTTGTTGTCCAGGCTTCTCTTCCAGTGTAGGTACTCTGCTACTTCTGTGGAAGCTCTGGTTGTGGAGGTCAACACTATTCCTGCACCTCCACCAGTAGCTGCTCCTGGACCCCTCAGGGTGGAGCTTAGACTGGCAAATGGTCAATGTGTCACCAAAGGCTGTGCAGAAGGTAAGTGTCTGACGAAGCATGTATTAGTATCTCTAAAACTCCAGATTGCATCAGTTTATGGTTAAATTCCTGTTCTTCCTCAGGGGATGAGGCGTACACGTCTTACTACGGTGATGCTGATTATCCGGTTACAAAAGTCCTGCGGGAGCCTGTGTATGTTGAGGTGTGCATTTTGGAGAGGACTGACTCCAACATTGTCCTAATGCTGGGACGTTGCTGGGCAACATCAACCCCTTGTCCACTCAGTCTACCCCAGTGGGACCTTCTGGTTGATGGGTGAGTAAGGTCAGTCTTCCTCCCTCTAATGTGCTGTAAGGCATTTCTGACTGCCTCTTTGCCTTTCAGATGCCGTTACCAGGATGACCGTTACCTGACCACACTGGTTCCTGTGGCTGGATATTCTGGTCTTCAGTTCCCAACCCACTACAAGCGCTTTGCTGTGAAGATGTTCACGTTTGTGGATCCAGCATCACTGGCTCCTCTACAGGAAACCGTATGCTCTGCAGCCTTACATGTGTCCTTAATTACTTTTTTTTTTTTGTGGCTTGACCCTTTCCCTTCTGTTAGATCTTCATCCACTGTAGTACAGCGGTGTGCCATCCCTCTTCTGGCTCCTGTGAGCAAAGCTGCTCTAGGAAAAGTGAGTGCTTGTTGTAAACCGACTTCAGGAACTATGAGAACTTGGTTTTAAATGCCACTCTCAATTGTACCATTTCTTTTCCAGGAAGAGATGCTAATGTCAAGACCATCTCTAGTGGACAAACTGTGGTGTCTAGTGGAGAAGTTAACCTGGTCATGTGACTTGAATAGTTTTAATAAACTTAATTCAACCGTATCCCTTTATATGGTTTGGTCTCTACTTGTTGAGATTCAAGAATCAAGTGGTTTGTTGTTGGTAATGCTATTTGAAAGCACGCACAAAGCGTGCATTTCACTTGACATGGTGGCATCTGTCAGACAGAATGTAGCCTAATGCTTTCGACGGTAATTGCTTTGATGCAATTGGCAGACATGATGCTCTGCAAATTCAAACGAGAACCGATCAGAATAGCATTGCTTTATTTGCATTTACGCTTTACTTTTTTTTACCCTATCGTTAAGACCCACTTCTCAATACAATAGTCTTAATCATGGCAGATACTTATCCAAAATGGCATCCAAATGAGGAGCACAAAAGCAATCTGACCAACAAGGGTTAACCGTATGCAATTGCTGTAACACTTTTTCAATACCTACTTAATACTTATGTCAGTTTTTTTTTCAATACTAAACGATAATTTTATTATTGCTTTGGCACACGATACAAGTTCATAACACAATGAACAAGCAACGATGAAAGAGCCGTCACACCTGGGGCCTTTTGAAGTGTGAGGAATGATTTGGAGACCATGATGGATAGCCAATGGGCAAATTTGGCCAGGGTTACACCGCCACCCTTTTCTGAAGGCGATCCTGGAATTTTTAATGACCACAGGAGTCAAGACCTCAGTTTAATGTCTTATCTGAAAGCCAGTGCTTGTTACTGTATAGTATCCCCATCACTGTATTGGGGTGTTAGGACTCTCAGACCACAGAGTGAGCACCCCTGCTGGCCCCACTAACACCTCTCCCAACAGCAACCTAGTTTTCCCAGGAGGTCTCCCATCCAGGGACTGACCAGGCTCAGCCCTGCCAAAGAGTATAGAAGCCCAAGAGATGAAACTCTGTTATGGGTAACAGTCTGTAGATGGCGCTGCGGAGGTGCGGCCGCCATTATGGACTGAAAGCTGCTGAAATCGTTAACGCCTCACGCCTGTGAAGATGAGCAAGTGGTCAAAAGGCAAGCAATGTTCTGCAATAAATTGCAAAAATGATCAGTCCACCAGAAATGATTTTGGACAAATATCTTATTACTGTGTGTCTGCCTATGTATTATTTCATGAATTTCTGTTATTCATATAACAAGGAAAATGCATAATAGAACATAAATATTGATAGATTAAGGGTTTGCAGTAATTTTAAAATTGTATCTTTGCAAACCGTAAGTGGTAGGCTAATGAAGCCGATTCGGTGGAGGGCATACCCTTACGAAAAAGTACTATAGGAATCTTATAGTATTTTGGGACAAATTAAATATAGTATTCTTATAGGAGTACTATAGAAATTTGGGACATACTATAGAAGTACAATAAGACTATTATAGTAGCTTTAAAATATTATAGAGGTATTACAGAACATCACAGAAGTATGTTATATTCTGTGACACCTCTAAGATCCTAGAGCCCCTATTGTATTTCTATAGTCCCTATATTGTCCCAAAATACTATTTTCCTAAGGGTAATTAGGCCATGCATAACCAACACATAGACATAACATTTTCTGTCATTTAACGTCGGTCATCCTCATTAATGTATTTTAAATTGTTTTCATGTTTAGATATGACGACAAAAAATTTTAAGTTGGTTCAGTGCCATTGACTTTTATTATTTTTTGGCGTTTTCAGTCCATAATGGTGGCCGCGCCGTCACGTCATGGGGGCAACTGTTGCTATTGAGCGTTCTATTGAATTTCGCCTCTTGGGCTTCTATACTCTTGGCCCTGCTTAGCTTCAGTGGTAAACTAGTCTTGGGCTACAGGGTGATAACTGCAATTAACAACACTAAGGCCTTTAGATTAGAGTGGCCAAATATGAGTTTTCAGATTTTGCACCCGAGTCTTTTGTGTCTACTGAATGTCATACTCGTATGTGAAATGTAGCTCGAATGGCGATAAATTTAAATTTTGTTTGCTTTACAAGCACCACTGCTTCATGTGAAAAACTTTGGTGAAAGGTAATACAAAAGTTATAATAAATATGGATTACACACTATAGAACATTGTGATAAATGATCAGTACATAAGTACAGTGCGATTTGTGTATTATATGCTGTACTCTAAAAGTGTCGGGCTCTTTAAGAACGACCTTCCCCCTTTGTGCGCATATATCAAGTATGCACAAGAGTTATGTGAATACATGATATGTTCTGTTGATGAAACAAACTCTGTTAATGAAATAGCATTGTGTTAACAAGTGGCAGTTGTTGCGTTAATTAATGGGATTTACAGCACACACTTTGAGAGCACAGGAATATTAGGAGTCCAAAGCAACTACATAAGCCACAGTGCTTCATGGGACAAGGGTATCTCTGCGGAGCTCTTTTGGAATGATTTGCTTGCCAAATCTTTAAGAGTATCGTGGATATGCTTTAATGTAGCGGTTGTTCCTCTGTGTTGTGTTTAATTTTTGATGATAATAAAAAGGATTTTTCCACACACAAATCTGGTTTATCAAAGGCCATTTAATTCCAGTACCTGTGTGATAAAACACACAAACAGACAGGCACTTATCAGCAACTTTTCTCTTAGCCTCTCCTCTCCAGTGTCATTGCAGGAAAGAGCGCAACATACTTTACAACATACATACACATTATCTAGTAATAGTAATAATATGAGTAATATAATTATAAAAATAAAAATCACAATTTACAACCCTCCCATTTCTTATACTAATAATACAAAACAGCATTACTGTGTTTCTGGAATTCATATTAACATACCTGTGTGATAAAACACAAACAGACAGGCACTTATCAGCAACTTTTCTCTTAGCCGAGCCTGTTAACCACAAAATACCATGTTAAATACATCAGGTAGTTTACCACAAAACATAATGAATATAATGTACAAAATATATTAATAGACTAGAATATATCTTTCAACTACAAAATATTTACGTATACCTATATGTCTTTGTTTATACATACAGATCTATTATTTATCAATTTGTATTTACTCATATGAATATAGAAATATAACTTCATAACGTTAACACATCTCACACGTGCAATGAACACACTTTGCCGCCATTTCATGCAATGCACTATCCACTCACTAATAGCACTCAATTTAACATTTGCTAAGTTGATAACTCGAAGTAAAACTTGATCAAATATATCACATGAAATTCTCTCTTACATTTGATCATTTGAACATGACATGAACATTTCTACAATTTAACATTTGATCAACGGAGCTCATGAAATCGTACCTCTCCTCTCCAGTGTCATTGCAGGAAAGAGGACGAGCTTCCGATTTGAACCACACACTCACGCATGACGTCAGCCGACGTACATATTACTATGCAGCACGCAGTTTTCAAAATAAAATTCCCCCAAAACAAATAATCCATATATAAAAACAACATTTATAATCTGGTGAAACAACATATCTCTGCTACATTAACACAAATTGTAAAGTGACCACTTCAAAAGAAGGAGAGTGGGGAATAACCTAATGCTTTTTGACTTTGTGTAAATCTACTTGGGGTTCAGAGTATTTCATTTTTCCCCATATCCAGTATAATTATGTAGGTTTCATTAATTCAGTGTACATTTCTTGATTTATCCCAAAAGACTGGTACAGCGACAACCTGCCCCATAAACATTGAGGAACATTGTAACATGACAGCTTAAAATGTTGAGACAAACAGACTCACTTTATTCACTTTCAAATAACATGGCATTTAATAACAAAAAAAAATTCGGTAACACTTTACAATACGGTGCACTAATAAGCATTAATTCATTCTTAACTAATGCACAGATAATAGTTAATTAATACTGAATTAATGTGTAACTCATGATTATCTAAGCTATTCATTAATGATTACCACATTAGGAACTAATTAAGAGTATGTATGATTAATATATTAGTTCATACATGAATTGTTATTAATTAAATATGTAATTGTGGATTAATTCCTAATAACTTATTTTTTAACTAATAGTGTTAATTAATATGTTAATTACCAAAATGAGCCAAAAGCCTTGTATTTCAACTTCCAAATACAGGTAAACTAATATGCATTAATAAATGATTAATTACTGCATTATTAGTGCAAATTCATGTGTAAATTACTACAATTACTAAATGATGAGTTAATAATGATGTGCCCCAACAAGTAAAGTCACAACATAATTATATATTTGCAAACCATTAGTTAATGATTCATACATAATTAATGACTATCACTGGAGTTTATGAAAGCCGTTATTAAACACTTTCCAAAAACACATTTCCATAACACATTACATTAAAACATTTACAAAATAATATTAAATGTATTAACTAATATATATTACCCTCTATGAAAACTAAAACATTAATGTCAAATATATAGTGACATACATGTATAAATACATGTCATGCTATAAATAGTTTTGACGATATTCCCACTGTGTTTAATATATCAGTCATAACCTGCAACAAAAACATAGCATCTTGTAACCATGATGTACTGTCAACAGGGCAAATGTGTGATTTATAAACACACCAGGTCAAGTAAAAAACAAAACAAAACAATGTGTGTTTTGTGGTGAACTCCTACACAGTATAGTGATGACGAATGTCTTTTAACAGTCTACCAAAGGGACCCTGGCTTTGTTTGTCAGCCAGCCAGTGAGTCCATTCAATGACCGAGAGGTGTTGCTTCAGGATTTTTTCTGTTCGGTTTCCAAATAGTAGACTTGTACTTTAACCATGCTCTCTCGAGATGCTGAGTGTGGGCTCCACTGTAGGGATCCACAAACCACTGTCTGTGATTTACTCTAAAGTGAGTATAGCCCATGGCAGCTAATGCACCTCTATAAGCTCTCCATTCATCACTTATAATTGTGGCGCCAGGGCGCACATGCTTGACCACGATTGGTACAAGATTCTGCCTTCCTCTTCTTTTTACAAGTCGTAAGACTGGATGCCGCCGCTCATCCTTTACTCCTAGTATGCCTAAGACCCATTTTTTTCGTCTCCCAAGTTGTGGCTGCCCTCCCTCTGCGATACTGTAATAAAAGTAATATTAAATTAGAACACGTCTAGTCTGCAAAGATCTGACACAAAAACAATATATAACTCCATGCCAAAAGTAAAGGTGCATTTAAAGGTGCACTATGTCCGCTAGAGGTCACCTTTTCAAAACAAAGGCGTAGTTTGATGATGGCAAGTTTGAGCGCATGTTCACGGATGTGATTATTAACCTTACTGTAGTATGAAGCAGAGCAGGACCGAGTGTTGTAGAGCTGAGCAAGGTCGGACTTTTATGACGGGACAGTCGCCGGTGCCATTTCTGATTTTCCGGTCATGAGTATGAGGTAACACAGCTCTGTTTATCATATCAAATACATCGTTGTGTGTTGAGAATGATGTTATGACGTTACTCTGTGCGTTCGCTCGCGGCTGCTATTACACTTGTTCACACTGCACTGAGAGTAAAGTGTTTCTGCAGAATACAACCGGTAACCGATGGTAACACAGATATGATGTCATAGACAGGCGACGCCTCACCGGTTGATTGGGTAAAATAGCAATTTTCTCACTAATTAAAAATAGTTGGAAACATTTGGGATATTGTAAGTACTCGACTGAACAAAATATGTAACACTGGCCTGGTGAATTTTGGATATTTTACTGCAAAATTCCTACATAGTGCACCTTTAAGCACTCAAAAATACATATGCATGCTTAGTATGCCTATAATGGATCACAATATGTATTAGATACTATTAATTACAAATAGAAAATAATTTGTCTCTGTTGTCATTTTCTCAAAGTTGCCAGAAGTTAGTATTAAAAAGAAGAGCAAATGCAGTTACCAAATGTAACTTCACTAGCAAATGTTTATACATTTGTTTTTTAAAAATTGTAATTGAATTAATACTAGTGCTGTCATAATTAGCATGTTAACACAGGCAATTAATTTTTTCAGTTTGACGTTAAAAATATTAAACTTTTTCTATCATCCTTTAGTTTGCATTATATTATATGATCATGCTCTTATTGATGCAAATGCTTTAAAACCATTCCAACACGACAAGACAAAAGAGAATATGCTGTCTGAATTTCCTGGGTACGTCTCTCCCTACTCCCGATCCTGATCAGTGCCCTGACTACTGAACTAGGGGCAGATTGAGACACAGCCCTGTTTGAAGGACACGTGCAGAATTGAGTTCTCTTCGCGCTTGAACGACCAATAACACAGAGAATTATGCCAAAATTCTCATTTTGTATTCTTAAATGAACAAAGCGCAAAGAGCAGTCTTAAATTAGTTAAATAACTTCTTAAATTAACTTAAAAGAGTTGGGGAGAAAATGAGATGAGCGTGACAGCGCGTCAGATCCACGTCATTTTTGGCAGCAGCAGATCTTAAAGTGACAGTCATTAAAGTTAATCAAAAAACAAAAGTAACAGAGAAAATTGTACCTTTAATAAGGAATTATTCTATTTATGCAGTGTAGACAGTTTGATAACTCCAATTTTAACTTCAACTATTTAATTTCTGTATATGTCCTACCTGTTAGACAGGTAGGAAGGCCACGGGTAAATATGACATTTATTATAATGGGTTTATGTGAAGATTGTTTTAAGTTCACTTGAAATTGATGTAGCTTTTAATTATACGGTAATGTTGAGTGTTTATAATATATCATTAATGTTTAAAAACAATCAATTTCAGAGAGATCAGTAGCAGTTTTAGTATCAGTGATACTGACCTTCTATTGCTATTACAACAAATATTTTAAATATGCTGTAATTAAGTTTCTATATTAATTTGGAGAGTAACTGTGAAATTATTACAACAAAAATATTAATAACACAGATGTTTTTAATTGCAATTAATTACAGAAATAATGTGTGATTAATTTGTTGTTGTTTTTATCATTTGACAGCACTAGTGTCACATGCCTGTCCTGTCTTGTGTGCACATGTGGGTTTGTTAGTGTGGCCATGTGCCTCTGTCATTGTTTGATCCTCCCCTTGTTATCTGATTATTGGTTTCATTTGCCCCACCTGTGTCCCCTCAGCCCAGCTTGATTTCTCCCCTTTATATAGCCCTTGTGTTTGTCAGTCTTTGTCGGATCCTTGTAATGTCTACGTCTCCCAGTCCCCCGTGTCGGTATGTTCAGTTTATATGTATTTCTAGTTTATGTATTTTTCCCCCTCGTGGGTTTTGTTTTGTAGTTTGTTTTGTTTTGTTTTATATTAAATCCTATTTTCTGCACTTGAGTCCTCGCACCTGTTTGTCCTTTGTATGTAACGTGACAGAAGGATCCGACCAATGTTAAGGACTCAGCAGAAAGAGGACTCGATTCGAGTCCCTTACCACCTGCCCTCAGTATGAGAGGATTCTCTGGTTTCGAGTCCTCCAACTTCTCCGCCAGGAAGGGAGAGAGCTCAGGAGTTTTGCCGGGAAATTCCAGAGGACCGCCAAGGGGCTCAAACTGGGGGACTCTGCCCTCAAGGACCTTTTTAATTATGCCCTCGATGAGCCCATGGACTGGCTGCTCAGGAGGGCATATGATAATTGCACCTTTGAGGCGATGGTGGAGGGTATTTCTCGCCAGCAGGAGAGAACTGCCAGGAGATGTTCCTGCTCTGGTGGTCCCTGCTCGGGTGGTCTCCACTCCAGTAGTCCCAACCCCAGTGGATCCTTTTCCAGTGGACCCACTTCCAGTGGTCCACGATCCGGTGGATCCGGTTCCGGTGGACCGTGTGCCGGAGGTCCCGTTTCTGGTGGATCGTGTACCGGTGGTGCCTGTGCCGGTGGTCCCTGTTCCGGTGGGCCCAGTCCCGGTGGATCGTGTTCCGGTGGTCCCGGTTCTGGTGGATCGTGTTCGGGTGGATCCGGTGCCGGTGGATCCTGTCCCCGTGGTCCGTAAGCGGAGGAGGAAAGGGAAGGAGCGCTCCGTGACTGTTCCGGTGGTCCCTGTGCCGGTGGTCCCTGTACCGGTGGTCCCAGTGCCGGTGGTCCCTGTTCCGGTGGATCGTATTCCGTGATCCCTGTTCCGTGGATTGTGTGCCGGTGGTCCCTGTGCCGGTGGATTGTGTTCCGGTGGTCCCTGTGCCGGTGGATCGTGTACCGGTGGTCCCTGTGCCGGTGGATCGTGTTCGGTGGTCCCAGTTCCGTGGATCGTGGTGGATCGTGTTCCGGTGGTCCCAGGGCCGGTGGATCGTGTTCGTGGTCCCAGTCCCGGTGGATCGTGTTCCGGGGATTCCTGATCCGGTGGTCCCAAGTCCGGACATGGCCTGGAGGGCTGTGACCGGATACGTTATGGTGGCCTTCTGGAGGGCTTGGGAGAAGCACAGACTTTCTCCGAGCCCCGGAGGACCCAGCATGAGCCCTGAGCCGGCGGACCTGACGCGGACCCTGAGTGAGCCGCGGACCTGAGCCGGCGGACGCGGACACTGCGCCGCCTGATCTCTGCTGGCCGCCCGGCCGCCTGAACCCGGCTGGCGCCCGGCCGCCTGAACTCTGCTGGCCACCCCGGCCGCCTGATCTCTGCTGGCCGCCCCGGCCGCCTGAACCCTGCAGTCCGCCCGGCAGCTGGAACACTGCCGGCCACTCCGACTCCCGCCGCCTGAACTCTACTGGCCATCCCGGCCGCCTGATCTCTGCTGGCCGCCCGGCCGCCTGAACTCTGCTGGCCACTCCAGCCCCCCCGGCCGCCTGAACTTTGCTGGACACTTCAGCCCCTGGCTGCCTGAACTCTGCTGGCCACTCCGCACCCCGGCCGCCTGAACTATGCTGGCCACTCCGCCGCCTGAACTCTGCTGGCCACTCCGGCCCCGGCCGCCTGAACTCTGCTGGCCACTCCCGGCCCCCGGCCGCCTGAACTCTGCGGGCCACTCGGCCCCCGGCCGCCTGAACTCTGCTGGCCACTCCGGCCCCTGAACTCTTTGTGTTCCCTGTCCCTCCCTTGTTCTCCCCTTCCTTATCTGTTTCTCCCAGGTCTGTCCCTCCTGCATCGCCCCTGGTGTCCCTCCCGCCCCGCCGCCTGGTCTGTCCCTCCGGCCCCGCCCTGGTCTGTCCCTCCGCCCCGCCCCTGGTCTGTCCTCTCCGCCCCGCCCCTGGTCTGTCCCTTCCGCCCCGCCCTGGTCTGTGCCTCCTGTCCCTCCCTGGTCTGTCCTCTCCGTCCCTCCCTGGTCTGTCCCTTCCGTGCCGCCCTGGTCTGTCCCTCCCCGCCGCCCTGGTCTGTCCCTCCCGTGCCGCCCTGGTCTGTCCCTCCCGTCCCCGCCCCTGGTCTGTCCCTTCCGCCCCGCCCCTGGTCTGTGCCTCCTGTCCCTCCCTGGTCTGTCCTCCCGCCCCTCCCCTGGTCTGTCCCTTCCGTGCCGCCCTGGTCTGTCCCTCCCCGTGCCGCCCCTGGTCTGTCCCTCCCTGCCCCGCCCCTGGTCTGTCCCTCCCGTGCCGCCCCTGGTCTGTCCCTCCCGTGCCGCCCTGGTCTGTCCCTCCCGTGCCGCCCCTGGTCTGTCCCTCCCGTGCGCCCCTGGTCTGTCCATCCTGCCGCCTGGTCTGTCCCTCCCGTGCCGCCCTGGTCTGTCCCTCCCATGCCGGCCTGGTCTGTCCCTCCCATGCGCCTCTAGTCTGTCCCTCCCGTCCCTAGTGGAGCGTCTGGTAGCCGCTCCTTAAGGAGGGGGTAATGTCACATGCCTGTCCTGTCTTGTGTGCACATGTGGGTTTGTTAGTGTGGCCATGTGCCTCTGTCATTGTTTGATCCTCTCCCCTTGTTATCTGATTATTGGTTTCATTTGCCCCACCTGTGTCCCCTCAGCCCAGCTTGATTTCTCCCCTTTATATAGCCCTTGTGTTTGTCAGTCTTTGTCAGATCCTTGTAATGTCTACGTCTCCCAGTCCCCCGTGTCGGTATGTTCAGTTTATATGTATTTCTAGTTTATGTATTTTTCCCCCTCGTGGGTTTTGTTTTGTAGTTTGTTTTGTTTTGTTTTATATTAAATCCTATTTTCTGCACTTGAGTCCTCGCACCTGTTTGTCCTTTGTATGTAACGTGACAACTAGTTAATACACAAAAGTGATAATTCAAATACAGTATCAGATCAATATTAGAGAACAACCTACAATATCCTAAATTTCGAGGTCATTTTAGGTTATCTGAACTGGAGTGAAAGCAGTTTTTTAAGCATATTTCATATATTCTGAAGCACAATATAAAAACTTTAATGAGATACTTGAAAAGAACACTAATCAAAATTAGACACCACTTTCAAAAACCTCCAAGTTATGTGTTAGTCTGGCATCCAGTTTCTTTATTATCTGACAAACCCTATTTAACTGGCAGCCTAACTTTACACTGACTTAGCAAGATGGTGAGCCGTTCTAAAGTGACTGAAACCCTCTGACAGCAGGTTGACCAGATGAAGGCCATAGGGATGAGCCTTTTCTGCCAAAGCAAGAGAAGTCGGTAGTTCCAAGTCTGTGATTTCTAAAATATTACATCTTTACAATGTCTCTAACTCATTCAAGTCCCCCAAAAAGGCTGATCATCCACAAAATATTGAAATAATGAAATGCCCTAAAGTCCTGACCTAAACCCAATTGAAAATCTCTGGAAAATCCTTGGTGACAAAGTTATGGCTAAGAAACCCAGTAAAATCACAGAACTGTGGAAGAGACTGGAAGAAGAGTGGACCAAGATCACAGCAGAGCAGTGTGAGAGACTAGTGATGACCTATGGCCGCAGACGTGCTGAAGTCATTCAAAGAAGGCCTGTACACTTCCTACTAATATTTGACTGCTATAATCACCAAACATTTGAGATCTTTCTTCGTGCTACAATCATTGCGGTTCTCTAATTTTGATCAAAATTAGGCTCTCTGTTGAAGTGCCTTGGTTATTTTGTAAAACACTATTCTACTAGCATGGTATGGCCACAACTAAAATTCCTTGAATGATTTCTTTAAAAAAAAATAAAGTGTTCATAAATTGTTCTCTAGTTTTGATCTCCTCTGTAGGTTAATCCTCTGTGACTTCAGAAAGTGAATACTCTATGGTAATGGAGAGAACACTGAACCGTCACCCTTTAACTCAATGTTAAATAAAAAGATACATCATCTGTACTTTAAGTGTAATTAAATTATTGCTGTGACCATTTCTATTACGTAATAGCCAAAAAGCAATTTAGTTGTAAAATATTACAGTAACAAAATCATATAGCCTACTAACGTTACAGTCTAACTGACAGATTGCCACTGTCGCAACACTGTGTCTACATCAGACAAGATTGACCGTTGCAAAGCACTTTGAATGTGTCAGAAATAGAAAGGGAATCCGTTTACTGACTGAATTTGTTGTGTCACATCGCGCTGTCCATCCAGTGTAAACAATATTACTGATTATAATGGGTTCGCGACGCCGTCGCGTCCGTGTAGTCACGGTATTAGGTGGGACAGAAGTTACCATGTATATTTGACATAAAATAGCATTTGAGAGTTCAAATAAAATCATACCAAGGGACATTCAAAATCTAACATAACTTACCAGCGAAAGCGGTCTGATGTATCATGTCGTCTTTTCATCTTCATGCGACGACCACATATCCGACACAACATCTTCCTTGCTAGAAGTCTCTTTTCTGAAGCCATTTTACGATTCCTGCAGTAGTCCTCTTAGTTCGCATTGATCAGCAGAAGTGACAGCTCTGTCGTTAGATTCATGTTCTTTTTTGCTATTTCTTATTTTTTCCAAACAGTGATACATTTTATACAGTACAAAAAACAACCAATCCTTAACCTCAAAACTTCTTTGACCTCCTCATGACCCTGAATTTAGCTTGAAAAATGCGGAATCTTATGTTATCATTTCCGTTTTCAGTATCGGAAGTATATTAATAATAAATGTACAACACTGTTTCTGCAACTTTTGGAAAGCATGCAATAGCATTAACTATTTTTTTTTATATCAAGGTAATATAAGTGGTATATTAAACATTTAAAAATGAAAAGATCAGTTTTTGCAATGGGTAGCGCTATTGGTTGCTGATTCTTTTTTCAGTCAAACTTCTTACTGTGAACATGTATTATTTTCGTAAGACATAAGGGGTTACGTTTGTTTAAATATTTTATTGGTGAAAAATGTACTGTATGTAGATAACATATGTTAGAAAAGACAGGTTTTTTTAAAAAACTTTTTTATTTTTACAAAATAGATAATCTAAGACAATAAATTATTTCTGTAAAATTAATTCAGCCATGTTTTTTTAAATTGACACATCTTACGCAACTAACTGTTACAAGCAAGTCACGCCACCATCTGTCAACCTATACGAACTGCATATAACAAACCGAACAGAATAGAACATGGGGGGTGTAAATATTTTGCGAATTTTAAACAAAGTTCAAATATATGGAATAGGACCCACTCTGACATTAGTTACATCATTTGATAACAGTAAAGATGTGCAAGATCTATCTGAGCTCCACGTTGTGTTTAGGGGGGAGCGCCAGGCATCTGTGATTAAAGTGGAACCAATGGTTGCTGATGAGGATGACAGACAGAATCACCTGACAGAGCACACGCAGCAAGAAGCCTGCGAGCACCTGGAGGCAGACAGCAGCATTGTAACTGTGACAGCAATGGCAAGCCAAAGCTCTAAAAGAAGTAAGCGGATAAATCGCAAAATACCATCTAAATATAATTCTGATGTATATGGTAAGTATTAAAGCTTTAGCTTATGTTAGACATGTTTGCCTAAAGTAACATGCAGCATTACTAAAGCTAACGTGCAAGTGGTAGAGGCCGACTTTTACTGCTAGTTATAAATAAAAAAAAGAGTAAAAAAGTTAATTTCAGTATTTATCTCATATTTCTGCCTTTTTCTCTGTCAATTGTAAGTTTACATCTCACAATTCTGATATTGTCTCAGAACTGTAAGATAAATGTCAGAATTGTGAGATATAAACTTTATAACTCTAAATGCTAACCTTTTTCTCAGAATTGCGTGATATAAAAACAAGCTTCTATAAAAACGTGTGTGTGTGTGCATATATATATATATATATATATATATATATATATATATATATATATATATATATATATATATATATATATATATATAAGGACAATCAAGTACAAGTATCACAAACTGGAAGAAGCCAATTGGATGGAATTGTTTTCATGTCAGAATATTTCTATTGGTTTCTTAAGCACTGCACAGCGTATTAGAAATAGCTCAAGCAGATTGTCTCATCACGTGCATAATGATGTCAGTGGTGGGGATTCAGACGTGTGTTTGTGGAGGTAAGATGAACTTTGGTTGAGTTGTATATATACTATGGTACAAACATTCTTCAAAATTACTTCTTTTGTGTTCAGTAGAACAAAGATACTCATACAGGTTTGAAACAACTTGAGGTGAGTAAATGATGACTTTTAATTTTGGGGTGAACTATTCCTTTAAGTGTATTTCAAGATATGCCTAAGATCAATTCTAAGCTATTTACAATGTCTTTTAATATATTCTGTTAAAATGGAACCACTTCAAGTAAAGCATATTGTGTTTCTTTACTATTAATTTAAAATATACATTCAGACTTCTTGAACTACAGTTAAAATATATTTTAATGTCTTGATATAAAGACTGTAGAACAGACACGAGCACTAAGGAGAAGCCAGGACATAGAATACCTGGAGGCCCTCAACAGAGACCAGCAAAGGGACCAGGAGAGGGCAAGTCCAAAATTATGCAAATTGATTTGTTTTTCTAAAAGATTTGCTTTTGGTTTTAACTTAACTTTAGGTGAGGAAGATACTGAAAAGGTTATATTTACTGGTTTATAGTTGTAAATTTGGGTTTAACTGTAATACACTTATCTGTTATTAGGAAGCACAGAGACTGGCTTTACAGCGTGGTGAGGAAGCTGCACAGATCATGGAAGAGAGGAGATTGGATGTAAGTAAATTTGAACCTTTAGTGGGACCTTAACTTGAACTTTTCTTAGACCAAGGTTATGTAAATCTAACAGAAGAAGAGGCAAGGAAACTTTACTGAACAACCTCAGGAGCCCATACTATTCTCAGGCCAGCCAACGTTCAGATGGGTCTAGACAGCAAAGCTCTCATTCTTTCACCCATTGACAGATTTTTGGGACTTTATATAAATCTCATCATTAGTTAATTGAGGATTACCATAGCTGTGTTGTCCTGTTTCCTCAAGGCCTTAATGGAAAGACGCGTCCGTCTGGGTCCTGAACCGTTAAATGGCTTTAGGATCCAACTGAAATACCGTGATGGTTCTATAAAGTCAAGGAGGTTCCTACCCACACACTCATTGCAGGTGTTTACTACTTTACTCTCAGATCTAGAGATTAACAAGCATGTTATTTTTTCAGTTGGTTCAAGTTCACCAAATAGTTGATCTCTCAATAATAATTGTAATTACATAATAATTAATTAATTAATTCTACTATTTTGCAGTAAAATACCATTCTGGGAAAGTTTGTCCAAAATTTTTACTGTGTTCATGAACCTCTGTATATGCTACGTTTTTCCTGTTTTAAATTTTTTGTGTGTTGGGGTTGTTGTTTGTTAGAATCTTATGGATTACGCTGGTGATGAAGATTCCGCTAGTGAGATATTCTGGTTGAATATGCCAAGTGTAGGCACACGGCTGTCAAGCACTATGACTGGGACCCTTGAACAACATAATTTGACAACACCATGCACATTATTTGTTCAGTGGTTGGAAGGAGATGAGGTGGAAGTATGTCATTCATTTCAAAGTGTTGTTTCCTTGAGTTGAAAAAAAGAATCCTATTTTGGTTGTGTGTAGTTCTAATACTGTCAGTTATGTATGACCGTAGCTCTACAAAACAGCTCTTAAAAGGCAATAATGGACCTTAATGATTTCAAAGTCACAGCTCACTGACACTTGATGCAAGGTCTGTTATTTGAAAATCACTGAAATAATTTACTGTCTGAAATACAGGAAATCCGTTTGAACTCCCCAAATCCTGCACCCAACATTGATGAATGGCCAGAGGAGGACCTAATGGACTCGTCAGTAAACACCAAGTAAACACCCCCCTCCCCTACTCATTTAATATTCTTCTAATGATTCCTTACAACCATACAATCTTCTCACAAATGTTATATCTCTGTAAAGTTGACTAATTTCTAAATATTTTTGTACTCCATTTGCTCCCTTTCAGGCAACGTGCCATAGAGATCCTCACAGAGCTCACCAGCCAAATAAATTCAGAGGATCGACACTCATCCAATATGATCAATGCAGAGAAGACATTTATGGATCTGAACGACGCGCATTCACTTGGCGTCTGTTTGACCCATATAAGCCCCTGGGAGTTGTATTTATGGATCTTGGGGATAACCCAGAAGGGGCAGTGGATGAAGGTGGGCCAACAAGAGAATTTTGCCGTCTTTTGATTAAGGAGATTCAAAGCAGGAGCCTGTTCGAAGGGCCAGATAATTTAAAGTTACTGGCCCTGGATAGCCATGGTAAGCATTTATTTATGTTCACGTTTATTCAAGGGTCCAACCCATGTTGGAAATATGTTAACGATGTAAATGTTAAAAATGTGAATACAAATGTCTATTTAAAATTACTTTTCAGCAATCTCTAAAGGTGATTATAAATTGCTTGGTAAGATGATCAGTGTCTGCCTAATCCATGGTGGCGTAGCACCCCACTTCTTTGCCCCACGACTGTTCAGTCTGGTTGTGGGTGAGGCTACAGAAGATGTGGACCTGACTGAAATTGTTGATGAGGGGTTCAGGAGCCAGCTGCAGAAGGCATGTGTTTTTGTTAATGCTGATTTGCCTCATTTATCAACAGTGTGTACACACGGATTTGCACGTAATGAGTGCGTAAGAACAGTTTCACGCAAGTGTGGATCTACCAATATGTAGAAATTTGTGTAAATATAAGCACACCTTTGAGCATGCTTACACAGAGAATTTAGTGGTAGAATAGCGACACTACACATAAAAAACATTTAAGACAGTATGCATTAAGCAATCCACATATGTCCTGTGTTTCCTTTAATTATAAAACACAATTTATCATTTTGTAGTTTTAAACACAATGTGCAATTGGTGTCAAACCCTATAAAAGACAGCTGGGACAAATGTTGGATGCAATTATTTCCGTGGCCCCAACCTACACCCTTCCCAAACTCCCAAAATTCCCAAACACAATTGGAGGCATAGACTGCACCCACATCGCCATAAAAGCACCATCAACCAACAAATTTAATGATGTGATGCAAATGAGTTGTTGTTAAACATTGTTGCGCAACTCATTCTGTGTTTGTGAAGTTCCTCTTCTTTGCCATTATTGCAGTGAGGAAAAAACACAATCAGGTGATTTTTAAAGGGAAGTGTTGTCACCATAAATGGTTCATTAGAGGCATTTCCGATTGCTAGTGAACATGAACGAGCATGGTACTTGCGCATGTGGGATTTATCAACAATGATTGCTTAACCATGTGCGTAAGAACCATGTGCGCACGTTTGATAAATACAGATTTTCTTGTACTTAGGCACATTCTAAATTTCATTCATAGGACAAAATATAGAACCTTTTCTACGCACTGTTGATAGATGGGGCCCTGGATAATACAGTGTTTCTGCCAATGTACAAGTGTCAGGATTCCTGGGTGATCGACAGTGTTGTGTGTGTACTTAATTAATTACCTGTTGGTGGTGGTTCCTCACGGGTACACTAGCTCCTCCCACTCGTTTCGGTAATTGTTCACCTGTTGTCTCATCAGCTGTTTCTTTAAATGGCACTTTGTCCTGTCTCACGTCGCGTGCTCATTGTCTTGGTTGGTTTCAGTCTTGCTGTCCTGTTCAGTCAGAAGTCTTGTTCTCTCTCTCCAGCTGCCTCGGATTCCTGCCGCTAGCCCTGGATCCTTGTCTGTGTCCGTTATTCACACGCCTGTGGATTATCGTGATCTTCCTCGAGTGAACCCTGCTCTGATTCCCGGTTTGACTGGTGCGCTTTGTTTTTAGGCAAGATCCAGTCTTTTCCGGGTCTCGGTGAGCTCCTTTTCTGTAAGACTATTTTCCTTCTGCCTAGTTCTGGGTTATCTGTCGTGAGGATTCTCTCCGGTCTCCGACCAGAGTGGATTACGCGTTGGACGCAGCGTGTGGTCTCTCTCCTGTGAACGGGTTCATTTGAACTTTGCCTATCTCTTCTAAAATAAACATTGTGAACTTGCTATTGACTCCGAGATTCATTCTGACAACAAGTTGATATTTTACTAAGAACATATTTATTTTTAGATCCAAGATGCCACAACCATTGAGGAGACCAGGGAGGCTTTAGAAGAGGCATCAAACAGCCTTTCTCTCCTTGGATCATTAAACATAAAGTGTCGGACTCTTGCAGACAGGGAGACAGTCGCCAGTGTGCAGCTAAGTTTTACCTGGAGGGCGACTTAATGCTGCAATGGAACAGTTGAGCGAAGAATTTCATATTAATGAACATTGCATCCATTGTGCTGTCATGAATGTTGGAGATTTTAGATTAATGAAGGGGAACTTGAATTGAGATATTTTGTCAAACGTATCCATTAGTTGCTAATGTGTGTGTGAAATGAAAACAATTATCTCATTGTTACACACTGTAGGTTTGTGGATGGTCTGGGATGTTTAGGGTTGCATGCCGCAATGAAGGCAAACTCTAAACATCTTCAGTATCTGTTCCTGGCCAAAGAGGACCCGCTGACTGCCAAGGACCTAATTGATGTCTTCAGGCCACACTTTGCAGAGGAGGGAAGCAACCGCAGGCACAGCGAAAATTAGAACCTACGCCTGGTTCCGTGACTTCTTGCTCGATGTGGAAGGTATGATGTCAATAGTAAGCAAAGCTATATAGCAAATATGTAGTTTCAGGTATTTAAAAAAATAATAATAATACATATATATATTTGCCACAGGTGGAGAAATGCAGGTGGACCAAAGCAAAGACCTGACTCTGCAAGAGGTCTTGGCCTTTGCTTCAGGGCTGGAGGAGTTGACCCACTGGGGTTCAAGAACCAGCCAGTCATTGAGTTTATACATACAAACCGCAGATTCCCCGAAGCAAACACATGTGATGTAGTCCTCCGCCTGTCTACCTATACATGGGAGCTACGAGGTGTTCTGCAACCACATGTGTGGTGGGATATTGCAGACTGTAGAGTTTGGAATGACATAAACTAGAATTGGAATGTCACAGCATGTTCATGTTCAATCATAATTATTATGATTTACAGCTGGATTATACATCAAATAAAGTGTCTCTGTTGCATTTATCCTTCTCACTACATTATTTTACAGTAACGCAAAATGCATTTATTTCTGAACGTAAACTAATAAGTCGAGTCGAGATCTGTATCTCCGATATGACATGCTTTTCTTCTGCAACGCTTCGTTCTTCCACACCGCTTGTAAAAATAATTCATGATGTTCGTTCACTATTATTTTTGTACATTTTGAACACAAAAAGTACGGACTGCAGCTTTAATGTAGCTCTATGTGCTCTGTGCAGACCATGTTTTCCCATCAGCCTGTTTGTTGTGGTGGGGTTTCCCAGACCCACCTAAAACATTTTAAGTGCATAATTTCATTATTATTATTGCAAGATATTATACCTAATATAAAACATATTCAAGTCTTTAATAATATAACTAACTATGTCCATCATATAACGAAGGAAACTAAACATTGATTAAATGTTTATACATTAATTAAATCAATGAGGGCTATTACAGTATATGATGGACACCACAAGAGTATAAAGGAAATTCTTTTTGCCTTGATAGCTTTATATTAGGTGACCTTAACTACTATGCCCTTACATAAAAAAATGAGTACAGTGTAATTATTGTGTTCATATTGTATTACAGCACACTTGCTGATATTGGGGTTGATATGGGTAAAGTTAGGGACAGGTGTGGTGGTGTCGGTAAGTTTAAGGGTAAAGTTAGGGACAGGTGTGTGGGTAAGTTTAAGAGTAGGGTTAGGACAGGTGTGGTGGTATGGGTAAGTTTAAGGGTAAAGTTAGGGACAGGTGTGGTGGTGTGGGTCAGTTTAAGGGTAGGGTTAGTGACAGGTGTGGTGGTATGGGTAAGTTTAAGGGTAAAGTTAGGGAGAGGTGTGGTGGTGTGGGTAAGTTTAAGGGTAGGGTTAGTGACAGGTGTGGTGGTGTGGGTGTTTTAAGGGTAAAGTTAGGAGAGGTGTGGTGGTATGGGTAAGTTTAAGGGCAAAGTTAGGGACAGGTGTGGTGGTATGGGTAAGTTTAAGAGTAGGGTTAGGGACAGGTGTGGTGGTATGGGTAAGTTTAAGGGTAGGGTTAGTGACAGGTGTAGTGGTATGGGTAAGTTTAAGGGTAGGGTTAGGGACAGGTGTGGTGGTGTGGGTAAGTTTAAGGGTAGGGTTAGGGACAGGTGTGGTGGTATGGGTAAGTTTAAGAGTAGGGTTAGGGACAGGTGTGGTGGTATGGGTAAGTTTAAGGGTAGGGTTAGTGACAGGTGTGGTGGTATGGGTAAGTTTAAGGGCAGGGTTAGGGACAGGGGTGGTGGTGTGGGTAAGTTTAAGGGTAGGGTTAGGGACAGGTGTGGTGGTATGGGTAAGTTTAAGGGTAGGGTTAGTGACAGGTGTGGTGGTATGGGTAAGTTTAAGGGTAGGGTTAGGACAGGTGTGGTGGTGTGGTTAGTTTAAGGGTAGGGTTAGGGACAGGTGTGGTGGTGTGGGTTAGTTTAAGGGTAGGGTTAGTGACAGGTGTGGTGGTATGGGTAAGTTTAAGGGTAGGGTTAGGGACAGGTGTGGAGGTGTGGGTTAGTTTAAGGGTAGGGTTAGGGACAGGTGTGGTGGTGTGGGTTAGTTTAAGGGTAGGGTTAGGGACAGGTGTGGTGGTATGGGTAAGTTTAAGGGTAGGGTTAGGGACAGGTGTGGTGTGGGTTAGTTTAAGGGTAGGGTTAGGGACAGGTGTGTGGTGTGGGTTAGTTTAAGGGTAGGGTTAGTGACAGGTGTGGTGGTATGGGTAAGTTTAAGGGTAGGGTTAGGGACAGGTGTGGTGGTGTGGGTTAGTTTAACGGTAGGGTTAGGTGTTAAGGGGTGTCAACAGAGTAATTATACATGTAACTACAGAAATTAAATACAGATGTAATTACATGATGAATTTTTAAAATGTAAGTAAAATGTAAAAACATGTCTGTACACAATAAGTGCATTGTATCAAAATATGAATTAAAATGTTAATACATAGTTAAGGCCACCTAATATAAAGTGGGTCCCATTTTTTATTGTTCTACTTGTTTTATATATTGTATTAATATTTCGCTGGTAATTGACAGGACAGAATAACAAACAGAGTTCAACTTGACAAAATAACAAATAGCATCCAGGCAGGGACATATTTAATTTGAATAGTATGCTAATGTGCAGTGCATTCAGCATCACACAAACACAAGCTAAACCTACATAATTAACAAAAGTGGCCAACTAGCTTACAGTGGCTTATACCAAAACAAAAAACTTTAAACTACTGTTAAAACTAATGTCACAAAACTATAATATTGCCAGAGTGACAGAGTCTATGGATGAACCACTGACTGCAGGAACATAATTGTCATCTGAAGAAGGTCAACACCCATGCCATCCCTGGAGACATCCAGAGGATCCACTCAAGCGTTGGAGTTGATGAACATCACCTTCATTTAGATCGAGCAGACTTTCAGGGACATTAATGTCCTCTCAGCAAATCCATATAGTGTATCGTGGTAAATAGTGTAAATAAAAAGATGGTCAACAATATAGGCTAAGCGGTGTGCCCTAAAAAGTGAGTATGCAATTTTGAGAACACCAAGGAAAGAGCGTTCTTTCGTCTGTTTGGATACTTCAAACACAAGTTTGCACTCGATTTGACAGCAAAACGCGCGTGCGCTTTGGGGTCACAGAAAACACGCAGCTTCCGACGTGTTTTTATATCACGCGCGCCTCGACGCTGATTTGCCATTTAAAAAACATGCCGACGCCGCTTTTCCGTGACCCCAAAGCGTGCTTTGTTTGAATCTATTTTTGTTGGAAAAATAGAGCAAAACTGTAAAAAAAAAAAAAAAAGACAACGTATTGTTTATTGAACTGTTGTATAACATTAATATCGCATTTTGCAATCGCGCTGATAGCCTACTCTGGAAAATAGCACTCAGTCTTGCGAGTATTTCCTGTTTAATTACTTTCAAACAAATGTTTATTTTTTTGTTTGTTATTAGCCTATTTTTAATGAAAATTCAACAACAATAAAATAGTACAATAAAAAAACTTGCGTAGGCTATAATAAAATTTTGTAAAAAAAAAAATAATAACACGGATGACATAAAATAACTATTGGCTACCCGAATTATAACAAATAAATAACATGTATTTGGAAATTGCCCTTTAAAACGGGGAACCCTCCGTTTGTGGTTTGTAATTTTTTTTGTATTAATAAAAGTGGTTTTGGCGCTTGTGCCTCTGCTATCGCCCTGTCAATCATCTCGCCGCGCTATGATTAGCCTATAGTTACAGTAAAATTTAAATCCACCATCGGTTCCCAATCTCAGTCGATCTGCATGACAGTATTTGCCATGACCAATCCTTGTCCAAATATGAGCTTACTGTAAAGAAAAGTTATGACTGCTGCGTATTGACTGAACATTGGTCTGTTACACCTGCTCTGCGCTGTTTAGTGCAGCTTCATCACACAGATTTAACTCCACCCATCTAAATAAAACAGGCTGGGTGCTGATTAATATTTCATATTCATGATATAGGTTTTTCTGTGAAGCGTTAAGTTGCACAGAAGAAAGCCCAATCTAGGACCTGCCCTGTACAGTTTAAGAAGCGGTGCTATGGAGGACTATTATTTTGTTGAACATGCTCAGATTTACTTGACCATATGAGTTAAGCAATATCATACGAGCAAGAGTGCTGTTTTCCAGAGTAGGCTATCAGCATGATTGCAAAATGCGATATTCATTTTATACAACAGTTCAATAAACAATAAGTCTTTACCATTTTTATAGTCAACGTTTTTGCCCTAACAGTTTTTGCCCTATTTTTCCAAGAAAATAGATTCAAACAAAGCAGAAGAGTTGCACCTCTCAGCAATGTTTCGTTCTCGAATAATTCACCGTTTTTGAACAGTCGGCTAACGGTAATTCGTTGAATGATTCTAGAATCCATTACGCCGCCAACTATACTGGCAGTTTTACAGTTTCATAGGCCTGTAATAATTACATTTCCCCCAACATTTCGTATTTCTATATTTAAAATTTTATATTTAGAACATAAATCTAAAAATCTCATTACATTATTTAGGCAATTGTAATTACAGTGTAAGTGGATTTTGTTGATACTGATTTAATTCTTATAATGACCATATCGTGGTAAATAGTGTGTAATTACTTAAAAGATGGTAAAAATATGTAACTTACTTTATAAGAGGTGTGCCCTAAAAAGTGAGCATGCAATTTTGAGAACACCAAGGAAAGAGCACGTTATTTTGTCTGTTTAGATACAAACACAAGTTTGCACTGCCTGTTTGGTTTACCTGTTTACACGTCAAAAGCGTGCGATTTGACAGCAAAACGCGTGTCCTCGACGCGTGATTTACCATAAATACGTGCGCTTTTGGGTCACGGAAAACGCGCGTCGGAAACGCGTGTTTTTTAAAATAGCAAATCACGCGTCAAGGACGCGTGCTTTGATATAAAAACGCGCGCCGGAAACGCGTGTTTTCTGTGACCCCGAAGCGCACGTTAAAAACGCACGTTTTTATGGTAAATCACGCGTCGAGGACACGCGTTTTGCTGTCAAATCGCACGCTTTTGACGTGTCAGTGTGCAATCAGACGCCCGTCCAAGCGTATATGAACACTTTGGCTTGCCATAAGAGACTACAAAGTGTGCGTGCGCGTGTGTGTGCGTGCGTGTGTGCGACCGTGTGTGTGTGTTTGTGCGCGTGCACTATATGCTCGGTTCAGAGCCGTGCGCTTATAAACATGGAAGCGACTGAACACAGCTGCGGGTACCGCTGGAGTCGGTATTACAGAAATGCTGATATCGTCACAATATATATATATTTTTTATTTCAGTACCGATTTGTTGTGACATCCCTATATATAAAAAGGCCTATATATAACATAAACCTAAATAATGAGAAGGTGTTTGACTGTCAAAACATATACTTACAAAGCCAAATATACACTTGCTGTTGTGGCACTGAAAAGAGCCTTTGGGGGTTTGTTTTAGCGTCCTTTGAGACCCAAGCAGAGGGGAGAAAAAGAAGAAACACGACAGAATGTAGCAAGATTTTGCAAATGTCTGTACAAAAAATGCATTCAGTTTTCATTGTTCATTATTGACTAATCAGTATGACAAATCAGAAATGCAGGATGACTGCTAGATTGAACACTTACAAAAATCTGACTGGAATAGACACTGAAAAAGAGAAAATAATAATTTTAATGTAAATTCCCAGTTAAAAAAAAACTCTGAATATTGAATAATAACTTCTGTGCAATAACTTCTGAAAAGGACCGACAAATGTACAAAAAAATGCAATTGATGAGACCCACAACCCCCTAACAACCAAGAAGCATTTAAGTTACAGGAAGATTGATTTTTTATTAGTGAAATATATTTTTAGGGCCTATTATTAGTATCATAAAAATACGGATGGCGAGTCTTTTCTGACAGCTTGTGCCAAGCCTGAGACAGCGCGTTAATTTCCAAAGAAATTGAACATTATTATTATTGATGATAATTGTATAAATAATTTATTATAACGTTATGTTAACATGACCGATATAAACGTAAGAAAAGAAAGAGCTTCAATTGAGTGATATGATTGATATTTCACACGATCGACGTCACCAGACATAACGGAATTTAACGGCAACTATTAACAGTTATGTTAGTAACGGCGTTTAACTGTCACGTGAGACGAGGGACAAACAGGGCCGAGGACTCAAGTGCAGGGAAATAAGAATTTATTATAAAACAAAACAAACTCAAAACAAAACCCACGAGGGGGACAAACACCTAATCAGAAAACACAAAGAAACTCAAACACATACCAACGGTGAATCACGGGGGAAACGGAGGACGTTGACATAACAAGGATCCGACAAAGACTGACAAACACAAGGGGTATATAAGGGGGAGAAATCAAGCAGGGCTGATGGGACACAGGTGGGGCAAATGAAACCAATAATCAGATAACAAGGTGAAGGGATCAAACAATGACAGAGGCACATGGCCACACTAACAAAACCCACATGTGCACACAAGACAGGACAGGCATGTGACATTACCCCCTCCTTAAGGAGCGGCTACCAGACGCTCCACTAGGACGGGAGGGACAGACCAGAGGGGCACGGGAGGGACAGACCAGGGCGGCACGGGAGGGACAGACCAGGGCGGCACGGGAGGGACAGACCAGGGCGGCACGGGAGGGACAGACCAGGGCGGCACGGGAGGGACAGACCAGGGCGGCACGGGAGGGACAGACCAGGGCGGCACGGGAGGGACAGACCAGGGCGGCACGGGAGGGATAGACCAGGGCGGCACGGGAGGGACAGACCAGGAGGGACGGGAGGGACAGACCAGGAGGGACAGACCAGGGCGGGACGGGAGGGACAGACCAGGGCGGGACGGGAGGGACAGACCAGGGCGGGATGGGAGAGACAGACCAGGGCGGGACGGAGAGACAGACCAGGGCGGGACGGAGGGACACCAGGGCGGGACGGAGGGACAGACCCGGGAGAAACAGATAAGGAAGGGGAAAACAAGGGAGGGACAGGGAACACAAAGAGTTCAGGCGGGGGCCGGAGGGCCAGCAGAGTTCAGGCGGCCAGGGGCCGGAGTGGCCAGCAGAGTTCAGGCGGCCGGGGGGGCCGGAGTGGCCAGCAGAGTTCAGGCGGCCGGAGTGGCCAGCAAAGTTCAGGCGGCCGGGGGGGCCGGAGTGGCCAGCAGAGTTCAGGCGGCCGGGGGCTGGAGTGGCCAGCAGAGTTCAGGCGGCCGGAGGGGCCGGAGTGGCCAGCAAAGTTCAGGCGGCCGGGGGGGCCGGAGTGGCCAGCAGAGTTCAGGCAGCCAGGGGGGCTGGAGTGGCCAGCAGAGTTCAGGCGGCCGGGGGAGCCGGAGTGGCCAGCATAGTTCAGGCGGCCGGGGGCCGGAGTGGCCAGCAGAGTTCAGGCGGCCGGGGCTGGAGTGGCCAGCAGAGTTCAGGCGGCCGGAGGGGCCGGAGTGGCCAGCAAAGTTCAGGCGGCCGGGGGGGCCGGAGTGGCCAGCAGAGTTCAGGCAGCCAGGGGGGCTGGAGTGGCCAGCAGAGTTCAGGCGGCCGGGGGAGCCGGAGTGGCCAGCATAGTTCAGGCGGCCAGGGCGGCCAGCAGAGATCAGGCGGCCGGGATGGCCAGTAGAGTTCAGGTGGCCGGGTCGGTCAGAGTGGCCAACAGAGTTCAGGCGGCCGGGGGAGCCGGAGTGGCCGGCAGAGTTCCGGCTGCCGGACGGACTGCAGAGTTCCGGCTGCCGGGGCGGACTGCAGAGTTCCGGCTGGCGGGGCGGCCAGCAGAGTTCAGGCTGGCGGGGCGGCCAGCAGAGTTCAGGCGGCCGGGTTGGCCAGTAGAGTTCAGGTGGCCGGGGCCGCCAGCAGAGTTCAGGCGGCTCGGGCAGAGCAGGGCGCCGTTGCGGCGCCGGCAGAGCAGGGCGCCGTTGCGCGCCGGGCAGAGCAGGGCGCCTTTGGCGCGCTGGCAGAGCAGGACGCCGGGCGGCGCGTTAGAGCAGGGCGCCGGGCGGCGCTGGAAGAGGAGGTCGTCGTTGCGCCGCGGGAAGAGCAGAGCGCCGGGCGGCACATCCAGCACAGAGTCCGCCGGCACCGGGACCACCGGCACCCCGAACTGGGACCACCGCACAGGGACCACCGGCACAGGGACCACCGCACACGATCCACCGGAACAGGGATCACCGGAATACGATCCACCGGAACAGGGATCACCGGAATACGATCCACCGGAACAGGGATCACCGGCACTGGGACCACCGCACTGGGACCACCGGAACACGATCCACCGCACAGGGACCACCGGTACAGGGACCACCGCACAGGGACCACCGGAACAGTCACGGAGCGCTTTCCTCTCCTCCTCCTCCGCTTACGGACCACGGGGACAGGATCCACCGGCACCGGATCCACCTGAACACGATCCACCAGAACCGGGACCACCGGAACACGATCCACCGGGACTGGGACCACCGGAACACGATCCACCAGCACAGGGACCACCGGAACACGATCCACCGGCACAGGGACCACCGGAACACGATCCACCGGCACAGGGACCACCGGAACACGATCAACCGGCACAGGGACCACCGGAACACGATCTACCGGGACTGGGACCACCGGAACACGATCCACCGGCACAGGGACCACCGGAACACGATCCACCGGCACAGGGACCACCGGAACACGACCCACCGGAACTGGGACCACCGGCAGACGATCCACCGGGACTGGGACCACCGGAACACGATCCACCGGGACTGGGACCACTGAAACGCGATCCACCGGGACTGGGACCACCGGGACACGATCCACCGGGACTGGGACCACCGGAACAGTCATGGCGCGCGCCTTCCTTCTCCTCCTCCGCTTAAGTACCACCGGATCAGGAATCCTCGAACACGATCCACCGGGACTGGGACCACCGAACACGGACCCACGGAGCTCTCTGAATCGGGGTCCTAGGAGGAAGGGAGTCCAGCCGATTCACAAACTCCCAAAAGTCCGGGTCCCCATCCTCTCGATATCCGTGGGACTGAGAGGCATGTCCAGGCAGAGGTTGAAGACCTCTGCCTTCTCTGTCATTTAGGTACAGGTGATGCACCTCTCTGAGGAATTGGCAGGCAAACTCTCGTACACCCGCCCCCTGTTGACGGATGTACCTCGAGTTTACCTGCCGCATCACCTGTACCTGTCTGTTCAGCTCCATCTCCAATGAAAACAAACAACACACAAAACAAAAACAAACTCCTCCTGCTGAGTCCTCAAGTTGGTCGGATCCTTCTGTCACGTGAGACGAGGGACAAACAGGGCCGAGGACTCAAGTGCAGGAAATAAGAATTTATTATAAAACAAAACAAACTCAAAACAAAACCCACGAGGGGGACAAACACCTAATCAGAAAACACAAAGAAACTCAAACACATACCAACGGTGAATCACGGGGGAAACGGAGGACGTTGACATAACAAGGATCCGACAAAGACTGACAAACACAAGGGGTATATAAGGGGGAGAAATCAAGCAGGGCTGAGGGGACACAGGTGGGGCAAATGAAACCAATAATCAGATAACAAGGTGGAGGGATCAAACAATGACAGAGGCACATGGCCACACTAACAAAACCCACATGTGCACACAAGACAGGACAGGCATGTGACATTAACAGTGCGGACGAGTGATTATAACACACAAAAAAGACGGAAACCCAGTTTGTGTGAGAACTACATTAACTGGAAAAGACAGTCCGTCAATTTTTCGACAATTTATTCAGTTTCTTGTTGAAGCGGCCGTTATTAACGTTACCCTGAGAAAAACGAACTTCCGCTCAACCTAACGCTATCCCATTTTATTATTATGAACTTGAACTTAATAACTTCTTATGTAATTTTGTTTCGTTGGGCATATGTTTTGAATAATTTAATTTAAGTTAAATAAAACGGTATAGGTATGCCGTGGATGTCCACTCAGAAGTGAGTCAGGCTGTGTGCGATGGTCTTATATATGCGAGTAAGAATTTGTGAAAAGAAGTGTATATATATATATATATATATATATATATATATATATATATATATATATATATATATATATATATATATATATATATATATATATATATATATATATATATATACATACATACACTTTCTCAATTAAATGTATACATTATATGTAACTTTTTTAATGTGTTGTTGTTGTTGTTTTTTGGCTTTTGTGAGCATTTATTTTATCACATTTAAAAAAAATCGGAAGTGCAAAGGGACCTGTTCATGGAATTCAAAGCTGGCAATTTTACAAATAAATAAATATACAAAGACAAAAAAAACCCGCTAAAAATTATATTATATATATATTACTGTTGTCAAAAGTATCAACCTTGATACCAAATCGATACTGAAGTTTTACAAAATGTGACGCTTTGAGCGCTGTTGAGTGTAAACACCTCTGACTGGCCATCGCGCTCACCCGCTCATCAAACATGTCTGTGATTGGCTACAATGATCAGCGCTTCACAAACATGTTATAAATATACATCAATGACGCTTTTCATAGGAGTGCTTGCACAGATACACACGGAGCGTTTGAATGCTGGCGTCTATCGGCCTATCGGTCCGCTGATTGATGCCTGCTGGTGCTTTCAAACGTTCCCGCTCCCGCTTTCAAAACATTTTCAAACACTTCCGTGTGCTTTCAAGCGCTCCCGTGCATTGATCATTGTAGCCAATGACTGGCCTTTGAGCGAGAGCACAATGGCCAGTCAGAGGTGTTTACACTCAACAGCGCTCAAAGCTGCACATTTTTAAAACTTCAGTATTGATCGAGGTCGATAATTTTGACAACACTAATATATCTGTAGATAGATATATCAATACACACGGGCATTTTTTGCCACCTTATCTTGAATTTGGGGAACATTTCAGCACTAATTTAACCTTAAGTCAAGTTAGCCACCACTAGGTAAGGCAATCTTCCATATGTGCATTTATTACAACCATAGTACGTTTTTTAATTAGTTAAAAATTGAGTCTGTATATTGGTAGATTAAATGAGTAGTTATAACACAAGTTTAAATATTTTTTTTGTTGTTTTCAAAGTAATATAGAGTTGTCCAGTAACAAACTAGTATTTCAAGTTAATGTGACAATGTTACATTGCCTTATTTTGTCACAACTTTACAACAATAGAAAATAAACAAATGCACTTGCTTAAAATGTCTCAAATGATTACTGGGAAGTCTGATCAATTTTAGCATTTTTTATTTAAATAAAAGTGTCTCATTGAGATTAGTTCATTCACAGGTACAGTGGGTACAGAAAGTATTCAGACCCCCTTACATTTTTCACTCTGTTAGATTGCAGGCATTTGCTAAAATTATTTAAGTTCATTTTTTCTCTCATTAATGTACAAACAGCAGCCCATATTGACAGGAAAACATGGATTTATTAAAAAAGAAAAATTGAAATATCACATGGTTCTAAGTATTCAGACCCTATGCTCAGTATTAGTAGAAGCACCCTATTGATTTAATACAGCCATGAGTCTTTTGGGAAAGATGCAACAAGTTTTACACACCTGGATGTGGGGATCCTCTGCCATTCCTCCTTGCAGATCCTCTCCAGTTCTGTCAGGTTGAAAAGTAAACGTTGATTAAGGATTATGGAGGCCACTGTGCTCTTAGGAACCTCAAGTGCAGCAGAAATGTTTTTGTAACCGTGGCCAGATCTGTGTCTTGCCACAATTCTATCTCTGAGCTCTTCAGGCAGTTAATTTGACCTCATGATTCTCATTTGCTCTGACATGCACTGTGAGCTGTAAGGTCTTATAAAGACAGGTGTGTGGCTTTCCTAATCAAGTCCAATCAGTGTAATCAAACACAGCTGGACTCAAATGAAGGTGTAGAACCATCTCAAGGAGGATCAGAAGAAATGGACAGCACCTGAGTTAAATATACGAGTGTCACAGCAAAGGGTCTGAATACTGAGGACCATGTGATATTTCAGTTTTCCTTTTTTAATAAATCTGCAAAAAAAAAAAATTCTGTCAATACGGGTTGCTGTGTGTATTAATGAGAAAAAAAATACCTTAAATGATTTCAGCAAATGGCTGCAATATAACAGAGTGAAAAATGTAAGGGGGTCTCAATACTTTATATACTCACTGTATAAAGTGCCACATAGAAATTGTAACATTTAACCATGCAACAATACATGCTACCATGCCCTACAATACAATTGAGCTCAAAAACATTGATGCCATGCATCCCCTTCTACCCTCAGTTTGTCCTGGCTATGCTTTAAAACATGTGAGGGCCCTACATATCCTGTGTCAGTGGGACCTTTTGTTATATATATATAAAGAATGTCAGACACTTTCTCAATAAACACAAGATGTAGTTTTTTGTGATTGTGTTTCAACAAAACAGATTAAACTGAACAGAGATAAATCACATTCCTTAAATGTAATACAGATTCAGGAATATAAATTATTACCTGATTAATCTCAGAGCAGGAGGTAAGGCACAGGATAGCATCAGGTCCCAGGTCAGGTGATCAGTAATTTCAGCCCTGGTTGGCAACCGCTATTTACACTAACTCTGGCCTGGTTGGGCCACACAAAACTAAAAAAATGTGCACATATTCCAATGTCTTCAGTGATGTAGTCAGTAGAGCGTAAGGCTCATTGAACTTAGTTTTGACACCGTTGATGCAGGTTCGAAGCCACCTTTTGCCAAGCTCATTCTTCTCCCTTTTTTTTCATCACATAACAATGGAAAGGCATCTACTTTCAATAAAAATGGAAATAAAGTGCCTAACGAAATGTTTAATAACTTTAACGGTTAGAGTCGGTTTAGGAGGGCTTTTATTGTCCCATTAAGGCATCCATTTCATAATTTTTATAATCATTTATACTTAATTATTGCATCCTGTTAATGTACAACAATAATTAAGTGCAAATAATTTCTATCTGCCAAAATTAAGTATAAATAGCATCTAATTACTATTTACACAAAAACTATTATTTTTACATTATGTAAATAGAATATATCACTATTTTCACCCAGTGCAAATAGCCGCTGTCTTTATTCAAACACTTTAATATAAAATAAATGTATAACTTGTATATGTATAATACAAATCAAACAGAAAAAAACAAGCACACAAAACAAAGGAAGAGAGAAATAATACGGTAGATGCAGTATTGTTTGAAACTGTGCTAGAGAAGTCATGTCCGTATGTCAGGGTGTTTCAACACACAAGTGTGTATCCCTGTTTTCTCTCTAATGAGGAAGCATCAGTTCAATTCTTGAGAAGTGCACATGCAAAGCCAAAATGGGTGTTTAACAATCGGTGACCAATTTCAAACTACAATGGATGTTTTTCAACCATTTTCAACAGACTTGTTAAACTCATGAAGGCCCACCCCTAAACCAAGCACCCAGTGGGTAAGAGAAAATTGGGTACTGCGTTGAAAATGGCCATCATGGTTTGAAAACACCCCTCCGGTTACTCCACTGCATGTATCTTCATGTGTTTCTTAAGGTGACTTTTAAAAGAGAAACTCTTTCCACACTGAACACACGTGTGCTGTTTTTCTCTGCTGTGGATCCTCTCATGTGATTTCATATCTGATGATTTATTGAATCTCTTGTCACAGTGTGAACACTTGTAAGGTTTCTCTCCAGTGTGAATCCTCTCATGTGATTTCAGATTTCCTAACTGATTGAATCTCTTGTCACAGTGTGCACACTTGTAAGGTTTCTCTCCAGTGTGAATCCTCTCATGTGTTTTCAGATATGATGACTGATTGAATCTCTTGACACAGTGTGAACACTTGTAAGGTTTCTCTCCAGTGTGGATCCTCTCATGTGATTTCAGATTTCCTAACTGATTGAATCTCTTGACACAGTGTGAACACTTGTAAGGTTTCTCTCCAGTGTGAATCCTCTCATGTGTTTTCAGATATGATGACTGATTGAATCTCTTGACACAGTGTGAACACTTGTAAGGTTTTTCTCCAGTGTGGATCCTCTCATGTGTTTTCAGATATGATAACTGATTGAATCTCTTGACACAGTGTGAACACTTGTAAGGTTCTTCTCCAGTGTGAATTCTTTGGTGCAGTTTTAACTCATTCCCTGAAATAAAAGTCTTCTCACACTCAAAGCACATGTACTCTCTTACACCAGTGTGTGTTTTTTCATGTCTATGTAAATGTTGCAGCAGTGAAAAATTCTTTCCACACACAGAACACGTATGTGGCTTCTCCTTCGTATGAACTCTTAGGTGTCTCTTCGGACTGATGTATCAAAAATGTTTTGCTGCACTGATCACATGTGAACGGCTTCTCTCCGGTGTGGATCTTCATGTGAAATTTAAGGTGTGCTGATTGTCTGAAACTCTTCCCACACAGATCACATGTGAACGGCTTCTCTCGGTGTGGATCCTCATGTGAAACTTAAGGGATGCTGATTGACTGAAACTCTTCCCGCACAGATCACATTTGAACGGCTTCTCTCTGGTGTGGATGCTCATGTGAATTTTAAGGTGTGCTGATTGACTGAAACTCTTCCCGCACTGATCTCATGAGAACGGCTTTTCTTCCATGTGAACCATCATGTGATGCTCTAGACGATCTTTCCTTGAGAAACTCTTCCACACTGATCACATGTGAATGGCTTCTCTCCTGTATGAACTCTCATGTGACGTTCAATACTTTGTTTGGTTGTGAAGCTCTTTCCACACTGAGTGCAGGTTGTAGATTTCTTGGCTCTTGTTTTCTTTATAAATGTCTTTTTAGTCTTAGAAGGACTCAAAGGTTTTTCTCCAGATTTTACATAATGTTCCTCCTCCACTTCACTCAGTTCTTCACTCTCCTCATTCTCTTCCATCACATCTGAAATCAAAGAAAAAAAAGATAGTCGGTTCTGTTAATAGAGGATCATCAGTGAATCCCAGTTGTCTCAGATTAAAGTTTGTAAAAGGATTAGGTGTAAAATAATCATTGCAGAGGCGGGTGTCGGTGTGATTGGCAACTCTCCATCACGATGGCTCTTTACAAAATTGACCCACATCTTCATCATATCATTGTTTTAGGACATTTTAATAAGGAGACCAAGCTGTTTTGTATATTATCCCAACCAGGTAATATGCATTTACGTGATGAAGGCATAGCTAGCTAGTAAACTGTAGTGTGTAGTAACCAGAGTATGTGAGGAGCTGAGTCGAGCGGCGTGATTTTCTCGCTCCACTGCTGCTCCATCACGAGTACAATTCATGCCAACAGCCCATAATATGACTGCATTTTAGCCAGAACTCACACATTAAACATTTAACTAGCTTGATTCAGATGGATCACTCAAATCAGAAAGAATGTAAAGGTTATGATGGCGGCGATGGACATGAGCGGGATGTTATAGGTCAAGGAATTTTTAGTACTTAATATGATTGGGTGAAAGCTCATTTTAAACAGGCAGCACTTCTTCACACACTCAATCGAGTAATCTTATAGTGCTTATCTGCTTAGTTATCTGTTGTCAAGAGAAATGGAGTGTTCTCTTTTATCCAATTAGATAAAAAAATGATAATATATAATAAAAAGCAGGCTGATATGTAGAAGTACAGGAGTAAGGCCCTATCCCATTTCTACCCCTTCCTTTCCCCTACCCCTTCGTTTTGCGCATTCACGTGAAGGGGTAGGGGTGTCTCATTCTCTTTTGGCTAGAGGTAGGGTATGGGCCAGATAGACCTTCAAACAAAGATTTATTTTAGGACCACACTTCAAACGAAGAGGTATGGGGAGTTTCCCTCCACCAACTACCATGCTGCTAGAATGCGTGTATGTTGCCACTCGGGATCAATCACTTGTGTGCCACCTGGCTGCCAGTTTCTCAGTTTTTGAGGGATTTGAACACAAATTAATAATAGTAAAATATATATATCTTTAATAATACATTTGATATTGATATATATTGATATATTTGATATACAGTTGATATTTACATTACGTATAGTATGTAAACTCTTGCGTTGCCAAGGCAATGACAGACTTGACATATAACAGTTATCGCAGCACCACAGTAGAAAACTAACACATATCTGTACCTTGGATTACTGTTCTTTTAATAGTAGCTCTATTTATTATCAAACAACATGTCCCACAACAGTAGAGAATGCATTTTTACAGCAATCACAGATTGTGCAGATTCTGACGTTTAGGAAGGAATTAATGCACACTGCTGTGAAGGGAAGGTTGCACTATACATGGTTTATAATAGTTTTACCTCATCTTCTTTTTATAATCCTTGGCAGCCAAAATGTAAATACATTTTTTTATTAGATTAGATTAATATCACAGACCTGAAGTGTAACCAGACTAAACTTTAGTTTAGTTCTCTTGTCAATTATCGACACTCATCTCTTCTGGATTTAGAATAGCAAAAATGTATCACAGACAAACATTATCTCATATTGAAATGGATGGGAAGATAACATCTATATATCAAAAATAATTAGTAACGTAAGTGTATTTTCTTAATTTCTAAGAAATTCTAAATTTGAAAATGCAGTCGTCATGGACTGTGAAGAAGGAGGTATTTGAAAATGATGTTTAGTCATGTGACGCATATTGTACCAATAGATATCTATGTTTATACCGCTGTTGAATGACCAGTGGCAAGGCAAAGATTCTTTTAAAGGTGCCCTAGAATGAAAAATGTAATTAACCTTGCCAGAGTGAAATAACAAGAGTTCAGCACATGGAAATTACATATAGTGAGTTTCAAACACCATTGCCTCCTCCTTCATATGTAAATCTTGTTTGTGAAAAACAGCACAGAAAAATAGGCGAATCTCAACATATAGCCATCAATGACGCAATCGATGGGGTCATTAATATGTACGCCGCCAACATTTGCATATGCCCGCCCATGTTCAATGTCAGGCGGAACCCCAGCCGAATCATCAGGAGTTCTGCAGGGAAACAAGCGCCAGGACAGCGAAAATGGCAGATCATGGACACAAATGTTATATTCCAGGCTGTGCAGGGGATGTGAGGACTTGTCATACCCTTCCCACAGATAAAAAATGTCAACAGGCATGGTTGTTATAATTAGATACTGCAACGATTTAATTCAAAATTGTTCGTTTGCTCGGCCCATTTCACCACAGACAGTTTTTCTAACCTGGGACAATATCAAGCAGTGACGCTCAGCGTCTAAAACTGAAGAAAGGGGCAATTCCAACTATATTGCTACCAGCATTAAGTAGTGTTTTTATCCACTTAATGACTATCTAAACAATTTCTGATTAAATTGAAAGTTTCTTAGAGAGACAGCATTGTCTAGATAATGCAAGATGCTAGTACAGTAACAATAGGAAACTCCAAGAACCATACATAACTAGTCACTGCGTACATTGTGACTATATAAACATGCAATATTGTTTACGAGAAAAAAGACAAGTCTAAAATGTAGTTGGTTTTGTCGGGGTAAAGAGGAGCTATCGAGTCTTCGTGCTTGCGGTTTCCAGAGTACAGTAATTTTAATCCCCCAATCAGAGCTTTTCTGTGAAAAGAACACATTCTATCCAGTGTTTAACCTAAACACGTGCAATCTAACAACTATATGCACACAAGCTCTCTCTCTCTCGCACGTGTGGTGATCTAAAACACCAATAAACAAGTAAGATGCATTTGAGCGATCTCCATTTGAGATGTTCTGCTTAAAGTGTCATTCAGTCGATCTGTGTTCTGTCAGGAGTCAGGACTCATAAGCTGTTTGTGATTGTGTTATCTAGCTGAACAACTGCACTTGTGTGAGCTGCTGAAATAAGCCAATCAGAGCAGAGCTCATCATTAATATACATTACCCTTCCAAATAAGGCAAAAACCGAGCATTATATCCTAGGCACAATTTCTAGGGTTGTAAATGGACCTGTAAAACTGTATCGGGACAATGTTTGCCCTTAAATAAGCCACACACACATTGTTTCAAATCATTCTAAGGTACCTTTAACAACATAACTTTACTGGAAGAGATGCGGTAGTTCAACATGCAAGTGTACAACTTCATTACCGTATAAGATACTCGCGCATGCTTAGAAGCAAGCTTTTACAACTTGCCCTGTTTGGTTTTAAAGCTACAGAGCACTACAGGTCCTTCTAAAAAATTAGCATATTGTGATAAAAGTTCATTATTTTCCATAATGTAACGATAAAAATTAAACTTTCATATATTTTAGATTCATTGCGCACCAACTGAAATATTTCAGGTCTTTTATTGTTTTAATACTGATGATTTTGGCATACAGCTCATGAAAACCCAAAATTCCTATCTAAAAAAATTTGCATATCATGAAAAGCTTCTCTAAACAAGCTATTAACTTAATCATCTGAATCAACTAATTAACTCTAAACACCTGCAAAAGATTCCTGAGGCTTTTAAAAACTCACAGCCTGGTTCATTACTCAAAACCGCAATCATGGGTAAGACTGCCGACCTGACTGCTGTCCAGAAGGCCATCATTGACACCCTCAAGCGAGAGGGTAAGACACAGAAAGACATTTCTGAACGAATAGGCTGTTCCCGGAGTGCTGTATCAAGGCACCTCAGTGGGAAGTCTGCGGGAAGGAAAAAGTGTGGCAAAAAACGCTACACAACGAGAAGAGGTGACCGGACCCTGAGGAAGATTGTGGAGAAGGACCGATTCCAGACCTTGGGGGACCTGCGGAAGCAGTGGACTGAGTCTGGAGTAGAAACATCCAGAGCCACCGTGCACAGGCATGTGCAGGAAATGGGCTACAGGTGCCGCATTCCCCAGGTCAAGCCACTTTTGAACCAGAAACAGCGGCAGAAGAGCCTGACCTGGGCTACAGAGAAGCAGCACTGGACTGTCGCTCAAATTTTGCATGTCATTCGGAAATCAAGGTGCCAGAGTCTGGAGGACTCCACTGTGTTTTATCAAGGGCAGGGTCAATGCAGCTAGCTATCAGGAGATTTTGGAGCACTTCATGCTTCCATCTGCTGAAAAGCTTTATGGAGATGAAGATTTCGTTTTCAGCACGTCCTGGCACCTGCTCACAGTGCCAAAACCACTGGTAAATGGTTTACTGACCATGGTATTACTGTGCTCAATTGGCCTGCCAACTCTCCTGACCTGAACCCCATAGAGAATCTGTGGGATATTGTGAAGAGAAAGTTGAGAGACGCAAGACCCAACACTCTGGATGAGCTTAAGGCCGCTGTCGAAGCATCCTGGGCCTCCATAACACCTCAGCAGTGCCACAGGCTGATTGCCTCCATGCCACGCATTGAAGCAGTCATTTCTGCAAAAGGATTCCCCACCAAGTATTGAGTGCATAACTGAACATAATTATTTGAAGGTTGACTTTTTTTGTATTAAAAACACTTTTCTTTTATTGGTTGGATGAAATATGCACATTTTTGAGATAGGAATTTTGGGTTTTCATGAGCTGTATGCCAAAATCATCAGTATTAAAACAATAAAAGACCTGAAATATTTCAGTTGGTGTGCAATGAATCTAAAATACATGAAATTTTAATTTTATCATTACATTATGGAAAATAATGAACTTTTATCACAATATGCTAATTTTTTTAGAAGGACCTGTACATTGAAGCATAGAAAACATCCTTCTGCGAAAAGACAAAAGAAACACAGTGATGTGTGAGATGCAAAATATACTAACTTGCAAATCATAGAAATCAGGTGTTCCAATCACTTCCATGTTGTCTGGCTATCACCTGACCAAGCTAAATTTAAGATTGAACATCAGTCTGGGGAGTCTGCTATGTATTTTCTACTGCACAAGAGGCGTTATAAACAAGCATAATTCAAATGACTCTGTATGCAATTGGATAGTCCCTATTAAATTGGGTTGCATTGAATGCAATGACCCTCATGTTAAACCCACCAATAGCGTGCCAGGTGGATAAGTTAGTCTGTGATTGGTTCCCGAAAAAGTGTAACAGAAGCAGTAGAAATTAATGTACAGGTTTCCAGACTGAGTTGCAGGGCGAAATCAAATCACCAGCAGATCAGGCTGGGTTTACCCAATCTAACTTCCATGACCACAGGTGTATAAATCAAGCACCAGGCATGCAGACGCTTCTACAAACATCTGTGAAAGAATGGGTTGCTCTCAGGAGCTCAGTGAACTCAAGCGTGGCACCAGGATGCACTATGGGAAGAAGGCAAGCTGGCGGAGGCAGTGTGATGCTTTGGATAGTGATGGTGAAGTGAAGCTTTCAGCACAATTGTATCAGAAAAAGGTTCATTACTCAAAGCTTTTCAAATCAGAGCTCGATGAGGACCTCTGCTGGTGAAAGTGAGGCAAAGTGCTGTATCGCAAAATGTTTTCAACCAACACAATATCTTAGCAAAACAATAATTAATAAATAGATTAATAAATTAATTAATGAGTCAATATATGAAATACATGACAACAATCAGTTCCATTGCATACTCCATTGCGTAACTCAACCCAATAAAGATAACATTTTGTATTGTGAAATCTTTACTATTTGTAAACAAAAAAAAACTCATGAACAAAGGAAGTAGACTAAATAAATGCAGGTGCGCAAAGACACACACACACACACACACACATATATATATATATATATATATATATATATATATATATATATATATAAATAAAACACATATTATTTGTTGCTTTAAATAGTTCATAAAGACATCAATGGTTGAAAAGCTACATTCAAAATTATTTCTTAAATATTAGCAAAATTCGAATTACACTACCGGTCAAAAGTTTTAGAACGGTAAGATTTTAAAGAGGTCTCTTCTGCTCACCAAGGCTGCATTTATTTGATTCAAAATACAGCAAAAACAGTATTATTGTGAATTATTTTTACAATTTAAAATAACTTTTTCTATTTGAATATGTTTTAAAATTAAATGTATTTATGTGATTCAAAGCTGAATTTTCAGCATCATAACTCCAGTCTTAAGAAGTCATATGATCCTTCAGAAATCATTCTAATATACTTGATCAATTTAATGCACCCTTGCTGAATAAATTTATTCATTTCTTTAAGTTCTTTCCCCCCCAAAAAAAAACAATTCTGACCCATAACTTTTGAGCGGTATAATACAATGTTACAAAAGCTTTCTATTTCAGATAAATGTTTTCTTTTGAACTTTCTATCCATCAAAGATTCTTTTTTTTTTTTTTTACACAACTTCAACATTGATAATAATCATAAATGTTGCTTGAGCAAGCAAATTATCATATCAGAATGATTTCTGAAGGATCATGTGACACTGAACACTGGGATAGTCATGCTCAAAATTGAGCGTTGCCATCACAGGAATAAATTACATTTTCAAATGATATACAAATAGAAAACAGTTATTTTACATTTTAATAATATTTCACAATATTAGTTTATATATATATATATATATATATATATATATATATATATATATATATATATATATATATATATATATATCATAAATGCAGCCTTGGTGAGCAGAAGAGACTTCTTTAAAAACATTAAAACATCCTACCGTTCTAAAACTTTTGACCAGTAGTGTATATTCGTAGCCTGGATGCCAGCCGAATTTAGCCCCGCCTACAAATGTTTTTGCTCGGGCAATTCGGTCTGGAATCGCTCCATAGAGGAGTTATTATGCCTGAACAGAAACTGTTCGGACCAATGAAATTGTCAGGGCGGGCTTTAGACCATGATGGACGGATGATCAACAGTAACGTAATCATCCACGTCATCAAAGCGCTTTGGTTTTAATTTGCTTTTATCCTAAGCGGAGAACTTGTTCGTATATGCATTCACCTTCACTATTTCTCTCAGAAAGCGATGATCGTGTTGGTAAGTACTCTGTGTATCCTTAAATTCTTTTATTACAATACTGGCAAAGATCGTTTACACTCATCTTTTTCTTGTAACGTTACTTAATCCAGCGCGCGTGCAGACAGGGTTGCCACGTTTTTTTGCAATGTCGCGCAATTGCTACTCAAAGCTAGTATATTCGCATTCTAAAGGCAATATTTAATGTTAGAGGAAAGCGATGTAACGAAATCAAGCATTGCATTAGCCTGGTTAAAACCAGACCATTCTCAGTAGTAACTGAGTTATGGTTTGGCAAAGCTTCATAGACAAATCATTTCCAAAGGCGTCACCAGCGGACGTCGTTCAAATGTCTCTAAAAACCAAAACCAATCAGAGCGAGGAAGGAGATGACGCAACGGAGACTCTGACAGCAATTCTGTTTATGATTTCTGTTTATGTTGTAATGGTTTCTGGCGACTTTTGCCGTCGTTGTAAAAGAAATATGATAACTGGTGTCCACGACACACCATTAACATTTATGGAAAATTTGGAAATACCTAATAGCATCTCAGATAAACTGAAACATCTCGGATTGACGGTCGACCAGAAAACATCAAGCTCTGCTTCACCATCACTGCGCTGTCGTCATCGTGTAAAACCCGCCCCAATGTTTCTGATTGGTGCTGCGATTTGACGGATAAGACATGGGCTTGAACGGGCTCTTTCCCAGACTACTTGCAGAGCAAATCTAAATTTGCCGGAAGTTGTCAAGTTTTTTCTTCTCTTTCATTCATATCCATCTCACGCTCCTAAGCCCTGATTGCCTTTTTCTGCACTGCTCTGTGTCTGACTGTATACGCCCATGAAACAGGTTGCCCATTTTCTCTCTGACTCGAGTCCTCATTCTTTTCATCATCATGTCTCGCACACCTCTACCAAAATTTTAATGCATGGTTTTGTAAATTCGTCGAATATTCAAATTCTAATTTTAATTTGACAGCCCTAATAAGTAAGTAAATAAATAAATAAATATATATATAAGCGCTGCAGAACAAAAGCCGAATATATTATCAACCCTGGGAAGTCAAATGAAAGTGTTCCCACATTTCAAAACATTTACATTTATGCATTTTGCAGACACTTTTATCCAACGCGACTTACAACTGAGGAGTACAGGAAGTACATGAAGCGATCGGTCAAGAATAGGCGAAGAAACGCAACAAGTGCCTTAAATACCAAGTTTTGGACATTACTCAGAGTACCAACGCTAGACTTCTCGGTTCGATTCGAGCCATTGACAGGCTTTGCTCTGATCCTTTGGGCTAATTACAAGGGTGGACTGTACATATATAAGTCAGGTCAGTCACTTGCTCATTAGGAGAAGCGTCAGGTCCGTGAAGAGCCGCGAGCCGTATGTAAGTGTTTTTGTGAATACTCAGTTTTGTTGTATTACTTAGTGTATTGCGTGCTAGAAGAAGGATACATTTCGATTTTGCACTTATCTATCTTGTCATAATTGTACTGTGTTAGCAAATTGCATTTGAATTATAACCACGGCTGTTTGCAACAGGTTCCACAAACCTTCACCTTAACAACCCACAAGGGCAGCCCAGTGTGACACATTCTTAAACCTTTCTCAATCAGAGTATGAAGCAGTCATGTGAGTGGGTGTGAAACCAAGCTTCGGACATCACTGGTCACGTGATTTTGATAGAACGAATCGAGTGTCGATACAAAGCTTCACTAAAAATCGTTTTTTTTTTTTGATAGCTTTGGTTTTACTGTTAGCATCACTAGTTTTGGGCAATGTTCTTTTGGGAAACCTCGGGTCCTCCCATCCAAAAATGCTTCAGGAATGGTTTGAGGAGCACAACAACGAGTTTGAGGCGTTGACTTGGCCTCCAAATTCCCCAGATCTCAATCCAATCGAGCATCTGTGGGATGTGCTGAACAAACAAGTCCGATCCATGGATGCCCCACCTCACAACTTACAGGACTTAAAGGATCTGCTGCTAACATCTTGCATACCACAGCACACTTTCAGGGGTCTAGTGGAGTCCATGCCTCGACAGGTCAGCAAAAGGGGGACCAACACAATATCAGGTCATAATTCAGCTTTGAGAATGAAACCAACCTGTTTGTTCCTCAGTTTCTTCATGTTTCACTCTCAATGTTTCTTCAATCTTCACATCTTCACTCTCCTCTTTCTCTGTTTGTTCCTCAGTTTCTTCATCTTTCACTCTCATTGTTTCTTCAATCCTCATGTCTTCACTCTCCTCTTTAATGAACTCCATCTCTTTTCCTAAGCAGGAGTTTTCTTCATCTTGTCCTGTTTAAGAAGAGAATAATTAACTTCACATCAAAACTAAATCTCTCTTAGTTCATAAGTTCAGCACACTGGCAAATTACAGAATTCAACAGCCAGTTTCTTGACACATTTTCACATTTTGTAAGTATAAATTGAATCATCAATTATTTTTTTTATTTTTAATGAGCCGAATTGGGTTGAGTTACTCATTTAGTTTGATTAATATAATATTTTTCTAATAACAAAAAAAATCAATAATATATTTCTCTTTTGGAAAAGACATATTCATCTGAATGAAGTAACACAGATTTAAGACGAGGTTTCAGTTCATGTTAACACTAAGAAATTGTGACGTCTCATATCTAATGTGTGTTTGTCAGGATATAATGATAAACAACTCTTCTTTGGTTCTATTTGTTACACAATACCCACTGAGAAATCCCCAAAAATCTTCCCACTCAAATGAGGGAAACATATGAACCCAAACTAATTCAGATGGAGGAGAGATTTAAAAATGGACCTAAATGACCTGAATCATTTAGTCATTTATAATTTGCAAAAAAATGCAAATTATACAGACCCTTGATATGAGTCAGTTTAGCTATTTAATGATTTGTTGAAATCGAGAGAATCAGAGCGCTTCGAATCACTGAATCATTTTTTGTGAATCAATCGGTTCAAATGACTCGGAGAGTTCTAAAGCTCCGGTTCTCTCTTGACTCGCCAGAGACTGAACTCATGTTTGAACTGATTCACGATAAAGAGCGAAATGAGACGCTCCTTCTGTTACTCATGAGTTTATTCTGTTACTTTACTCACACAACGCTGATTAATGTTATATAAAGCAATGCAATGTTACATGTTCAGATGCAGGAGCGCAGCGCAGCCTTATTACGTCACACACGGAGACCAAAATAAAAGTCCCGTTTTCATGCTTTTGAGTATAAGCACAAAAATGCATAGAAATTTGCCTAGAAAAAATGACAACATTCAGAGTTGAATGTATTGAGGGAATACATTTACTAACACAATGGTAAGTTAATAATATAGTTCACAATGAGAGTAAAAATAAATAAACAAATAAAGCAATAACACAATTAATTAATTGTTTTTATATTTAATAATTTAAAAAAAAAAAATTTATAATTTATTTGTCATTTTATGTTTTAATATTTACTTATTTTCTATTGTCGTTTAATCTAAGGATTGTGTAGTTTTAAGGGATGTTTGTATGGAGCCTTGCGTATGTCAATCCGTGAGTGTGCGCTCGCGGCTCACTGATTGCACATCGTATTTCTGCACGAGCGCATGAATGTGAGTGTTTTATAACAGATGCTCGCCAAAGCAGTGTGTTTGGAGACGTTTGTGAGTATCAGTGGTGTATGTACACATGGGCATCAGCGCCATAGACATGATTGCTTGTTCACTGATGACATCGGCTAAGTTTCATACATTCAGAATTGTATTTTAATTTGTATTTTAGTATGTGTATTATGAATGGACCTGAATAGTTGTTATATACAGTCCTTTGGCATCTCCCTGTGGTCTTGTTTGGTATGGCAGGTTGACTTGTGCTTAGATATTATAAAGATTAAAAAAGGCTGTATAGTAAACCAATGCTATTCTGATGCTTTTGATCAATTCTCGTTTGAATTTGCAGAGTATCACGTCTGCCAATTGCGTCAATCAATTACCATTGAAAGCATAAGGCTTCATTCTGTCTGACAGATTCTGTCTGACTTGTGCAATCATAGCATTACCATCCAAAAAAACTTGAATAAACACAAGCAGTTATGTTAATCCAGCTATAAAGCAACAAGTAGAGACCAAACCAGATAACAAGGTATACGGTTGAATTAAGAAGTTTATTAAAACTACTAAAGTCACACGACCAGGTTAACTTCTCCACTAGACACCACAGTTTGTCCACTAGAGGTGGTCTTGACATTAGCTTCTCTTCCTGGAAAAGAAATGGTAGAATTGTGGATGGCATTTAAAAACTAAGTTCTCATGGTTCCTGAAGTCGGTTTACAACAAACACTCACTTTTCCTAGAGCAGCTTTGCTCACAGGAGCCAGAAGAGGGATGGCACACCGCTGTACTACAGTGGATGAAGAGCTAACAGAGGGGAAAGGGTTAAGCCACAAAAAAAAAATCACCATAACAATATTAAGGACTCATGCAAGGCTGCAGAGCATACGGTTTCCTGTAGAGGAGCCAGTGATGCTGGATTCACAAATGTGAACATCTTCACAGCAAAGCGCTTGTAGTGGGTTGGGAAGTGAAGACCAGAAGATCCAGCAACCGGAACCAAAGTGGTCAGGTAACGGTCATCCTGGTAAGGGCATCTGAAAGGCAAAGAGGCAGTCAGAAATGCCTTACAGCACATTAGATGGAGAAAGACTGGCCTTACTCACCCATCGACCAGAAGGTCCCACTGGGGTAGACTGAGTGGACTAGGGGTTGATGTCGCCCAGCAACGTCCCAGCATTAGGACAATGTTGGGGTCGGTCCTCTCCAAAATGCGCACCTCAACATACACAGGCTCCCGGAGGACTTTGTAACCGGATAATCAGCGTCGCCGTGGTATGATGTGTACGCCTCATCCCCTGAGGAAGAACACAGGCATTTAACCATAAACGGCTGCAATCTGGAGTTTCAGAAAATACTTATACATACTTGTGACAGACACTTACCTTCTGCACAGCCTTTGGTGACACATTGACCATTTGCCAGCCTAAGCTCCACCCTGAGGGGTCCAGGAGCAGCTACTGGTGGAGGTGCAGGAACAGTGTTGACCTCCACAACCAGAGCTTCCACAGAAGTAGCAGAGTACCTACACTGGAAGAGAAGCCTGGACAACAAACAGTGATCTTGTAGCATTTCTCAAAAATTAACATATGCGAAAGCATAAAACCACCTACTCAAAATGGCTGTCCCTTGTGATGGAACCAAGTGGCCCGACACCCACTTCATACGAGGAGGTCATTCTATTTTCATACACCACATATCCACTGTCCTCCTGCAAATAGTAACTGTTGGCATCCAGTCCATTCTAAGCCATGCAGAACAGAACCACAAGCAGCTACTCACCATCATGCTTGTGCCACATGCAGTGACAGGGAACTGGTATATAGCAAAGGAAGGTGTGGATCCCACAGGACTGCAAGGTGGGTCATTTCCACCCAGGAGACGGACTGAATCCAGGCTCAAGCGAGGTAGCGTAACATCTCTAGCCACCACTACCACAAACTGACCATCTCTTATACACTGGACAGTCACTGGAACAAGGTACAACAGCAGGTTATTGTTGAGGAGCAGTTTAACATAAACTCCTTCACATGACTCAACACTCTTACCTGCCTTCCCATAGAAACACTGTTGTCCATTAAAGCAGCAGTTGAGAGCTCCACACTCAGTACCACTGATACCAGGTGGGCCACATTGTATCTGCTCATAATCAGCTACAGCACATTTGTCAAGGGGTTCTGCCTGCACCACTGGCTGCTTAGGCTGAAATTGCTGAGGAACCTGTTGACTAGCTTGCTGTTTAACCTGCTGAGGAAACTGTTGACTAGCTTGCTGTTTAACCAGCTGAGGAAACTGTTGACTAGCGTGCTGTTTAACCAGCTGAGGAAACTGTTGACTAGGTTGCTGTTGAACCTGCTGAGGATACTGTTGGCTAGCTTGCTGTTGAACCTGCTGAGGATACTGTTGGCTAGCTTGCTGTTGAACCTGCTGAGGATACTGTTGGCTAGCTTGCTGTTTAACCAGCTGAGGATACTGTTGACTAGCTTGCTGTTGAACCTGCTGAGGATACCGTTGGCTAGCTTGCTGTTGAACCTGCTGAGGATACTGTTGGCTAGCTTGCTGTTGAACCTGCTGAGGATACTGTTGACTAGCTTGCTTTTTAACCAGCTGAGGAAACTGTTGACTAGCTTGCTGTTGAACCAGCTGAGGAAACTGTTGACTACCTTGCGGTTTAACCAGCTGAGGAAACTGTTGACTATCTTGCTGTTTAACCCGCTGAGGAAACTGTTGACTAGCTTGCTGTTTAACCCGCTGAGGAAATTGACGACTAGCTTGCTGTTTAACCCGCTGAGGAAACTGACGACTAGCTTGCTGTTTCACCAACTGAGGTAACTGTTGACTAGCTTGCTGTTTAAACAGCTGAGGTAACTGTTGACTAGCTTGCTGTTTAACCAGCTGAGGAAACTGTTGACTAGCCTGCTGCTGAACCTGTTGAGGAAACTGTTGGCTAGTTTGTTGAACCCGCTGGTCAGTTTGCTGTAATGTCAGAGCTTGAGGATTCTGGGGCAGCTTACTCCACTGTGGAACAGCATGACAGAAAGCACAAAACCACACACAAAGTGCCAGAGATTGAAGGGCACACCAACTTCCTGCCATTATTCAACAGCTAGTCACACTGTTGAGATGTTGTCCTTTGGTCTTTTTTGTATTCTACAGCTGTTGGCTAATTAACAATAATCCCTCCCTCTCCATTAACAGTCATGAATCTCCAGACTTGCCCAAATGGGAGCTTATGCTTTGGCCCACTAGAAGATTCTCACTGGTTCTCAAAATTACACGTATGTGATGTTTCTTGATTTCAATTAGTCAGATTTGTCATATTGTAGATAATTAAAAAGGTTCATGCTCAGGTTTTCTACTGTAGATTGCCTAATGTACTTTGTTTAGATGTTTGGTGCATTCTGCTTTGCTTGCAAACATGCTGAAATACTTTTAAAATATCTTTATATGGCAGAAATAGTAAGAGTTTTGTGTGTTAACTTACCCCTCGAGGTAATCCCTGTCACCAATTTGAAGTGTTTCAACAGTGGACAAGGGAGGTTTATATGAATAGACCCTCGACTCCTTGGCTACATCTGAAACTGCATACTTCCCTACTAGTAGAGGAAAAGCAGTAGGCGAATGAGTATTTCTGAGTCCTCAGTATTTATAAAAGAGAAGGCGCGGGCAAGACTATTTAACAAGAACCGTAAACAATGTAATTTTGTCTGTCCTCATCCTCGGTTGGCCAGCGCCACCTCCTGGGTTGATGATATGAAACAATGGCCAGCGGTCACATATGTTGACATATTCAATTATCTTGTTTTATCTGAGGTAGTAGATGGTGAGAGCCTAGAAATTATAAAAGCACAGAAGCATACAATTACTTACACAGTAATAAAATCAGACAAATTATTTGTCACAATCATCAGCAGTTCACATTCCTAAAAGCGGAGGTAGAGTCGAGTCAGACTAAAAATAATCCCAATCAGATCACGTGGGTTATGTTACAAATAACGGAGTAGTGGAAACAGCTGGATGCTCCTGCGTAGCTGGCCCTGGTAGGTCTTGTAGCCACACTGCTGCTGTGTTGTGGAAGGTGGGTATTTATAAATGAGCAACACTGACTACGTTTACATGGACAGCAGTAATCTAATTATTGACCTTATTCTGAATAAGACAATAATCTGATTAAGGTGTTTACATGAGTTGCTTTTAGAGTAATCCGTTCATGTTCCCATTTTACATGTTATAGAACATAAATCGATTAAGAGCACACGTCATTACGTCTCCATGCCACGCCGTCCGACGTTCCCTCAAGAATTTCACGCAGTTCGTCTTTGTTATGGTACCACATACAGTTTTGGGTGTTTCATTTTTAATTTTCACGAGAGTTTCAAGTGCAGTTAATTGTCCATGCTATACGTGCAAATAGGCGGCGGCGGATACAAATTCTCCAGCAACAGGCCTCCTCTGTGCTTTCAGTCGGCAGCATGTCATTCTTGCTTGAAGCCATGCTTCTCTTGTTTGCCGTCAAGCGGTTGACCACTGAGTGTATGTGTCCTGTCGCAAAATGCGGCGAAAAATCCAAACGACGTTAATAGTTAGATTAAGGTGTGTACATGTCTACAATGCACTTCGATAATGCGACTAAAATAGGCATACTCCACATGTCTTAATTCGATTTTTGTTTAATTCGAGTATGGCTTTAATCGGATTAAGGTAATTAGAAATCGCTGTTTACATGGTAGTTTCTTAATCAGAGTATGGTCTTAATCAGATTAATATCGGAGTATTGTTGTCCATGTAAACGTACTGACTGCTGGTGTGGCTAAACCAATATCAAATACATTTAAATAGTCTGTGTGCATGATTCAATGTGAAGAAGTATTTTTTTACTGAAACATAATACATTTCAATTATAATTAAATTGTTCAGCAGTAACAAAGTAAATAAAATAAACAATATGTTTTCAGTGGCCGGTGGTATGACAGGACTATCTTGCACTGATGAGCAGAGTAGATTAGGGACCAGAAGAAATCTAGAACAGAAAAGAATCAGTCAGATAACATTTAGACATCACAAAGCTGAGGATGTGTATGGTGCATCATCAGCAAGGGAGGAGAAAGGCTACCATCTACACCAAGCTATGACACATCAAGACTTCAGGAGAGAGTCAGTTCTTCAGGCACAAAACCACTTTTGGAAAAGTGCTACAATGCCAATGTATCCGAGCACGCAGAAGACATTGATAGGCTTGAACTCCACCAGCCACATGGAGAGACTTTGACTTGCAGTAAATGTGAGCATTTTACAGTAAATACATAGAAATGAACAGCGACCAGGCAGATGAATTAGAGAATCAAACACAAAATCATAGTTTGTCAGAGGTTTGGCATAGTGCAAGACAGATAAGGATCACTGCTAGTTCAGCTAAAGGTGTACCAGTACGAGCAACAACAAATCCAGATAAATTCATGAGAGAGCATCTCTTCCCTACCTTTCGGGTAATGTGGCTACAAAGTATGGGAGTGAGAAATGGGAAATAGCTCGAAACCTTCTTGTAGAAAAAGGTCTACAGGTGTCCCTCTCAGGTACCAGGGTCAGTCTGACAGAGCCATGGCTGTCTGCAAGCCCTGATGGCATAATCAATGGTATGAAACTTCTGGAAGTAAAGTGCAATGTCTCAAAGCAAGATTTGAAAAATGTAAATTTATTTGATAGTTCCTTGTTTTCAGGTTTTGCACTGTAAGTTGCACAACTTTTGTATGGTATGTTTTCTTAAATTAATTAAAAAAGTATACATGTACATAGTATACAAAAACAGAAAACATTGAGATTGTTTTTAAAAATAATTGTATCATTGAGATTAAATGCATATGTACACATTTGATTACATGCAACAGTCTGAGCATTTATTATCTGCTTCACGGATCAGGTCACCATGCAGATTCACTAAAGCTGCACATATACGCAGAATGTTATCAGGATCAGGTCACCATGCAGATTCACTAAAGCTGCACATATACGCTGAATGTTATCAGTCTCCTAATTGCACGCTCAACTTGTATTCTAACATTTGCAATCCTGCGACTACATGTGACTGTTTCTTCAGTCGGGTCTTCAATCAAAAGATTTAATTTCAGCTTCATTAGTGTGACCAAGATTTGCTGTTCAACTTATCACAGCTCATTTCGTGGTAGAACATGATTGTCCAACCATGATCCTGGAGGGTTACCACCCTACAGATTTGCAAGGAAAAGAAAAAGATACTTCAAATAGTTAAAAATGCAAAGAAGTAGTCAATCAAAAGTAATATCAGTTTTGCATACAAATATTAACATTAGCAAATTTTTTAAAACTCAAAGTACATAAATTGAGAACGAGGAGTGTAGATCCACAGGACTGAAGAACCTATAAGGGTCTTTCCTACAGACCAAGGTCCTGGAACATGATTTCTTCTGAGCCCTCCCACCCCCCTCAACCGACCCTCACTCGTCACCCGGAATTCGCAATATTGCAATGACTGGTATAGGAACCCAGTTTACCTTGAAACACCATTCATTGTCAATACTCTGGATGAGCTTTTTTATACCCTAAACAGGCAACATGTACTGGGAGTTACACTCAAAATCCAAACTAGATAAAATAAAAAGTGACATCAAATATTTTTTTGCTGATCATTTTCCAGTTATGCATGTTTAAGAATTAAACAACTATATACAAAATACTGTTCTCTATCTTGTAAATACATTTCATTAACTTTTTAATCTTCTTTACAGACTTTGAAACTGATAGCCACGGTTTCAAACACTGACAAACCAAGCCAAATGGTCACCGTGCGAGACACCGATTCAGAAGTGAAGTCCTGTGAAGCTTTCTCTGTGGGACAAACAAATTGAAAAAGTTGAACAAGGTCAATCCTACATATTTACAAACCTCTCAACAAGAACATTCAACGGACAAACCAATTTAACTACCACATGCAGCACCACCATCATTTCATGGAAACACCACAACAATTCCAGTCAGCACCACATCACATACAAACGAATCAACACCATAAACTCATACAATCACAATCAATTACATTTAGAAAGGTCTGTCCAAAATGTCACACCATAAAACAAATATTAAAGAAACATTTCACAGATGCACCACATGCAAAATACTGAGGAAACAATCCAGCTACATCACAAAATGCACCGGAACACTGATAGTCTCAACGGACGAACAAGAGCTTCCACTCACAGTCCCTAACACATTTTTGACTGAATTCATGAAAAACGAAACAGATGTATCTTGCCTCGATGCACAGAATATTGCGGAGTATCGATTAACATGCGGTCCACTCACAATCAAATACACTACTGACAACCATGTCATCGAAATTACAAAACACACCTGCACAACAGATCACACACCTGCTATTATCACTAAAAAGCCATCACCTCAATTCTGCACAATCTTCCACTGTGAACAGTTCAGCTGACTGCACAATGAAGCTTTTATTTAGCCTACGTGATTTCTACACTGTCATAAATTAACATATCTGTAAGTGTACAGAACTCCACTGTTTTGAGTTGAGTGGACTCCAGCTTAAACACATCTGAATGGTACTTGCATTAAGCAACTGATAGGTTTGTGATTGACTACATCGCTCAATGCTGGAAAACTTGTAAATATAAGTCTTTCACACCCTAACACACTGAATCAGTTTTGCCAATATGCTATTAGAGAGAAACTGATCCTAGACCAGCAGTTATGGTCAAATTTACACACCCAGTAAAACAGCATCAATACGACCCCTCAGCTAATACCAAAAGTAACAAGAACAATGTAAATAGTTAGGATTAACTCATACTTCTTTAGTACAACAACAGTGTGTTAGATTAAGATGCATGTATGTATGCATGTATAAACTTCTCAACTGGTAAAACACTGGTGTATCATTTTTCACAGCTTCTTGGGTATACAAGGCCTACAAACCTTTTCCTACCCTCCAAACATCACTCCAGGAGAGATCTAAAGATCCACCTTTAACTGGGGAGCTAAATACTGAAAAACACAGACATTAAACAAAAATCACAAATAATTCAGTTTACTGCAAGCAAAGAAATATCTTTGAGCAAATAGTTTTAGTATTCATAGAAGAGTCTGCGAGAACTACCGGGGTTTTGCAATATTTCTTGCGAGATTCGACGTGCGTATACTGATGTTGCATTCGAATATGCCTACTTACCGACTATATAGAAGGCAAAAACAGTATGTGATAAGAGTAGTGTGTTCAAAACCTCAGTAATCATAAAAGAGTAGGTAAGAAGTTCCCGGATGGCCTACTGATTCCGCCCAGATTGTGAAGCACTCGTCTTTCTATCCCTGCCTTCCCATGAGGCCACAGGAAAGGATACATCAGGTAGGGAAAAGCGATGCGGGTGTTTTCAAATGTGAGTATTACAAACCAAAATCACGGTTCCTTGAGTTAAAATTCATTTACGCATTTATGGAGCTACTGTAGAGCAAACTGTTCAACTGTTGAAGGTGTAAAGATGACAGACAGTAGAGTATAGTTGTGATTGTCCCATACAGAAATGTAATATATGTTAATATATGTAAATTACATATATAATATCAGTGCCCATGTATGTCTGCTGCATTTATGAGAATATATGCAAAACTCATATATGTAAAACACATAGACATATATGAAACATATATTTAAAAATATATCAAAAATGGCCGTTTTCATGTAAGTGCCATATATTTTCGCATATATGCACATATATGTGAAATATATGCAAGACGCATATATGTATACATGCATATATGTATTTATTTCCAGAGTACATACTTTCACTTATATTAGGGATACAAATATGCTTCTTATATGATGACACCATGTACTTTCACTTATATTAGTGGTACAACTATGTTTTTTTATATATCCTGCACATATATTTATACTCATTCCACAGAACACACAATTCCAGGTCTTTTCAAATACAAACTTTAATGCATTTTGTTCAGTACACAAACTTTTCAAGTAAAAACTTTTAATTTCAACTTCAGATTTTTTAGACTCACTCGGGAAACACTCATTTTTAATGAACATTTTTCCTGGACATTGCCAGGTGTGGACATCTGCAAACAGTGTGTAAGCATGGCGGCCAGTTTTGCACCAATTTAATTTGCAGGCGAGATAGGATCATAGTGCCAACGACCACCACCACCTCTCATCGAAACAAATTTTTTTTTTTTTGCAACGCCAAATGTGAATTTGAACTAATACATTGAAAATTATGGGATGCACTACCTGCAGCCCCATGAATGATTGCCCATTTTTTTGCAAATATTTCTATGGGTGTGGTTCGGACGCAGGCACGAAGCCAAAAGGGGTGGTGGTAGCACAGCAGTAAAGGAACCTGGCTAGTATGCTAGTAGCCTGGAATTTGGAGTTCGAATCCCGGTCACCACTGTTGTGCCCTTGAGCAAGGCACTTAACCCCAAGTTGTTCTTGAGGAGATTTGACTGAGTCAAGGCTCACAACACTTTACATACAGACCTGTGGCAGATGATGTCAAATAGCAAAATCATAACTTACCCATTATAGCTTTCACTTTTATTTCATCCAGGGCGCTTCTTTTCTCCCCATCTCCCCCCTTTGAAACCTTGGATTCCCCTCCTGAGGAAAAAAGATGTTTTTCAGTATGAAAAATAACCAGTATATAGTTTACGTTTTCATTATCAGCAGAATGACAATCAAAATAGCTGAAAACAGACACATACTGTCGGTCCATTTACATGCACAGCTTAAAGGTGATCTAAGTAACTTTTTTTTACCTTAAAGCTATGGTCTACGATTTCAAAGATTGTTCATTATTAATAACCTCGTTTAGATGCTGGTTATGGTTCTAAAGTACAATCCTAACAATATGAAGAGAAAAAAGAATGAAAAAAATCCATTCAGTCTATTGGGTGTACACCCGCAGAGAAATTGACCAATGTAAGCTGTCCGGCCGGCTTACATTGGTCAATTTCTTACATTGGTAATTTGCACATTGTGCAATTAATGTGCGCTAGGTAGCACTTTTGACCAGGTTAAACGAGGCTCAGGAGGGGAAACGTTTGCCAAACGTACCCTCCTAAGACGGCAGCTGTAATACAGTATTATTTATTTTATTTATTTATTATTGTTTGTGTTTCGGGGGGTGGTGGTGGTAGGGGGTTTAGAACATTGCATGTGTTGCTAATCTTGCGTGAGCGTGAACTCAAACGTGTGCCTCTGAGCTATTTTGACATTGCACATGGTAAATCTCTGTTCCGATGTTTACTACCGGTGATCACAGCTTGACAGACTGAGTGACGTTGTTCAGGTCGTTTCCCGGTGGGAGGGATCAGGTAGCACAGAGGGGAGGGGTGTGTGTGTGGAGGTGGGATGAGTTTTTTTAATTCCCAACCGTCTCAGGCTTTCTCGACCGATTTTCCAAACATCGTAGACTCATTGGAATGGTTATATTACTTATTTCAGGTTAAATGGTGGTCGTTTTGCACCCCCCTGCTGCCCGTGAGCGGAAAATCCGCACTTGCAACTTTGAGCCGCCGGGTCGGGAAGTCTCGCAATGTAAACAATTGCTTTATGCCCAAAAGAAATAGGCTAAAATTCTGTCATTATTGCGCTCCCTCACGCTGTTCGAACTGGAATGAAGAAGACGTTTTAAAGAATGTCCCATCTGCTTTGATGTTGTTGATCTACTAGCCTCTGGTGTCTGATAATCGCCAACGAGTTTTTACAACAGTGTCGTCAAATATCTATTCCGAAGCTGTGGGGGGAGCTCTAGAGAGAAACATGCGAGCAAAAAGCGAGAATACAGTGAAGAAATCCCAAAACTACTGAGCCCTGCTTTAAATGGTAAATGGACTGCATTTTTTATTGCGCTTTTCTACTGAAAGAAACCACATTTGGAAAAAAGATATTTGAAGTGTAATTTAATTGTTTAGTTGGTCTCACGTCCCATTGAATAACACGGGGAGGTGGGGCTTATGAAGTAAACTAGGACCAGACACTGGGGGGCGATCAAGACATTTTGGCTTCACTTTTCAGGGCTTGTGCAGCATGCTTGGTCCAAGGTGTCATGTATGTCTATGGACATCCAATACAAGTCAATGGAGTTGGATAAAAACTACGATAAAACCTATTGGAAGCATCTTTTGCAGCGATTTTTGTGTGAGCATATCAGTGAACACCCCTGACCACTCTGAGTTTCACGTCTTTGTAAACTAAAGTTTAATGCGTTTTTAGGAAGGATTGTTCCAGTGCTCATATGCAGCCATTGTGGAGGTGCTACCACAAAAACAGGCATGCATTTGTCCAAATTTAAGTCTTAACCATTCTATTTCATCAGAAAACAATCTGAAAACAGGGCTTTAAGTGTAAAATACCGAACTTGTCATTTAACATAACAAATGTGACTATGGAATAAGCATTTTTAACTACACTCTACACTACTGTACAGACAATACTAACCTCTCAAATTACTTTTGATGAGTGTTTCAATGTCAAACACCCCAAGCAGCAAAATCCTTGCCATTGAAGTCCCACTAGATGCCTGGCAAGCAGAGCGCCACACACTTCGTGATACGTAAACACCTGAACCTGGGACAATTTCTTCCTGTTGAACAAAATAAAATAGATAGGCTTAAAAGTTTCAATTCAGTATAGTAAACAAAATATCCAGCATTCAAGATGTATGTACAATTGACTGTGTAAATTGGTCCCAATAGTATAATGTCAAGCATTCCTGGTCCCTACTGACAATGTTGGAGATAAGTAGTGTGAAATAAGTAGTAAGTAGTGTGAAAAGAGCCATTGCCAGAAGGTACCAGGAAATTTGGGAGATTAGATTAGGACAAATTTACAGTAAATTGTATTCGATTATGACCAATTAATATACCGGGTTTCCCAGGTTTGATCACCCCAAATTTAAGACTTTATTAAGACCATTTTAATGAAAATTAAGACCTACATCGCACCCATTATGCAGTCATAAAACACCAGATTAAATCCCAATAATGACTACAACTAACAAAAAAATGTTTTAATTAAAATACATTTATTATAAAAACTCATTCAACAATACACTGCAAAGTGATGTTTTTGGTAAATATCAAACATTCATAACAATAAACAGACAAACTAACTTTAAACTAACAGGAGAAGGCCCAGGTCCGTGAAGAGCGCGAGCCGTATGTAAGTGTTTTTGTAAATACTCCGTTTTGTTGTATTACTTAGTGTATTGCGTGCTAGAAGAAGGATACATTTCGATTTTGCACTTATCTATTTTGTCATAATTGTACTGTGTTAGCATATTGCATTTGAATTATAACCAGGGCTGTTTTGGCGCGCCGTTGCGCAGTCAAAGCGTTATTATTATTGTTATTGGTGGCTTTTAGCACAGGTAGTGAGTCATACTTTTCGTTTGATTCGAGCCATTGACAGGCTTTTGACTTGATCCTTTGGGCTAATTACAAGGGTGGACTGTACATATATAAGTCAGGTCAGTCACTTGCTCATTAGGAGAAGCGTCCAGGTCCGTGAAGAGCCGCGAGCCGTATGTAAGTGTTTTTGTAAATACTCCGTTTTGTTGTATTACTTAGTGTATTGCGTGCTAGAAGAAGGATACATTTCGATTTTGCACTTATCTATTTTGTCATAATTGTACTGTGTTAGCATATTGCATTTGAATTATAACCAGGGCTGTTTTGGCGCGCCGTTGCAGTCAAGCGTTATTATTATTGTTATTGGTGGCTTTTAGCACAGGTAGTGAGTCATACTTTTTTCGATTCGAGCCATTGACTCGGTTCAATACGACACACTTTTGTCACGGTTCGGTATGTTTTCGATACAGCAAAAAAGAAATGCCAGAGATTTTTATTATTTTTAAATTAAAACTAACATAATAAAGTATGATATATATTTTTTACTTTGACCAGTGATGGAGCTATAATAGACTCTTCTTTGGAGCATATAAAACAAAACAGCTCCTTGGAAAAAATTAAATGTAGCCTAATATTGTAATAGTTATAAACAAAGTTATATTTTTAGTTCAGATTAACAATTTAATTGTAGCAATTGTATTCATAATGTCAAAATAAAAACAAAGTAATGTTACTTGAAAGCATTATAGCCTACTATTCCTGCCAAACTTCCATGGTTGCAGTTAGTGGTACTTCAGTAAATCCATGGTGAATGCTGCTGATCTGTGGACACTGGATAGTTCATTCATGGCACAATTTTTCTTCCTGGCTTCCACGCGCTGTTCGATCCTTTAATAACGGAGAAATGTGAATGTTTCTCACTAGATCTCGCAGCGATGTTATTACTTCTGTGGCGAATTCAAATCATTTCTTTACTGGATCTCTTATTAGCGCTGTAGTAACAGTGTCGCTTGATCACGAGCGGCTCGCGCTGCACTCGTCCAAACTGATAAAGCAGACAACTGGAAGTTGAAATGCATGGCTTTTACCCGTTGTGGTAATTAACACATTCATTTACATTATTAGTTCATAAAATATGTTATTAAGGAATTAATACATTATTACACATTTAACTAATAACAATGTAATGATTACTTAATCTATTAATCATGTACAATCTTCATTAGTTGCTGATGCAGTAATCATTAATAAATGGGTTAGTTCACCATTAGTAATACATTAACTCATCATTATTTGTGCATTAGTTAAGCATGAATTAATGCATATTAGTGCACCCTTATTGTACAGTGTTACCAAAAATTCTCCAGCAGAACTGGAGTTTATAATGCTCAAACACAGCAGATTGTGAAGGCTCGACTGCAAGAGCAGCTTTAAGTGTTAAAAAAACTGAAACAACAGCAGAAATTAACTGTGTTTCTCTCTAAATTTGTTTCTATCTCAGGTTGACAATTGCAATTCCTTGGAGGACGGACGACCAAAAGTCCCCCTGCATCAGAGCCAGGGCAACGGAAAATTGTCAGAACTTGAGATGTGAGAGATGGGTGCGAATATAAATATGATGGGGTCATTCACATCTCACAATATGACTGACCTCCCAGTGTAGCACTGGTACTAAATTATGCAACACAGATTGATATTGATTAGATTCCACCCATCTCCCAAACATGAACATAGAACACACCCTACACGCATACGACAACATCACCTGGAATAGACCAAATCTATTCAGGCTGAACATTACACATCATAGACGATAAAGATGGCATAGAGTCTAAAAGTGTTACTTCACTAAAGATCTATTGCCCATTTTTTCACACTAACAGATCCAGATAGCTTCACACACAGAGCATAGAGATCCCATGATGACTTTATTTACAACCATCCACTAACTCATGGGAAAACAATGCATTGTACATATGCATGGCTACAGATCACAAGCCAATGATGCAAATTCTCAAGCAGAGACAGACCTGCTGCAATTAAACTTCCAAGTGTTTAAACCTTCTGATATTGGGATGGTTGGCAAACCAGAGGGCCCCTGGTTTTCCTCAACACATCGCTAATATCAGAAACGTTATAAAGCACAGATAAATCTGAAGTGTGAGAACTTCAATCAAATTTATTTTTGTCATTGACTGTACCAGCATACATAACACATTATCACACACACACACACACACACACACACACACACACACACACACACACACACACACACACACACACACACACACACACACACACACACACACACACACACACACACACACACACACACACACAAAACACACACACACACACACACACACACACACACACACACACACACACACACACACACACACACACACACACTCTGTTACCAGGAATACACAATCCCCATTATTGTATGACTAATCATGTTTAGATCTGCATTAATAACATTGGGAGATTCCTGAACAAACACAGTTATTATATACCGGTATACACCTTCATAATTGTCATTGAATTGTTGTTATTCTTATATGGTTTATTGATGCATATCATATATTTAAATATATTAATTGAACTGACTTTTTGCTGCTTTTCCTTGAGTGATTCAGACCAAGAATACTTAGATTGCACTACCACCACAGTGATAGTGAAGAATTAGATGATAAAATGAGACCACCCTACCATTCATGACCTTGAAAAAACACTTGAGAGAAGATGTACCAATCGCACTATCTGACATGAACCTACTTTTATGACTTTTTGCTGCATTATGTGTTCCTTATGACTTCAAGTTCACCAGTGTTCAGTCGTTAAAGGGTCATTAAGATGCTTTTCAAGTGTCATGCACCAAATGGTGTGTAACTACAAAGGAGCCTTCCTCCTATGGAAGTCTACCCAGATAACCGCACCGTTGGAGGTGAGAGGATTGGACAAGGAGGTTCAGATTATCATCGGAAAGGTGCTACAGAAGCAGAAAGTTCTCCATGAAGGAGTGACACGTTAACTGAACAGGTCACAAGGTCCGAGACTGACTCTATGAATCGATGCCCACATGATGTGCTGAACTTCTACCACAGGTAGAACACCTGAAAGACACTAATCCACCTGCTGAACTCAAACTACATACACCTGATGAGACTGGGTGTCCAGCCGGTGAACACAGGGCCCTAAGAAGGTCCCTACAGCTGCTTACAATACAAAGACAATTTACATCTCAAGAGATATCAACCAAAGTCTAATTATGATCCCATGGGATCCACATGAGTTTGACCCAATGGATCAAGAGGCGGACTGAAAGGCTGTAAAGCCAGATTGTCTGGGAGGACAAGGAACACTTTTTGCAAATGACATCACGCTGATTGTATCAATGAATGGGTCTAATTTACATGTATTTCCTTCACCTGAAACTCCCCTACCCTTTAGACCCTCATGCATTGATCACATGGAACACCTAAAAGAGGACAATGGACACTTTTTGCAGGACGACGTCACACTGAGTGAATCAACTAATAATGGCTCTAATTTACATGTATTTATCTCTCCCCCCATCCTACTTCCCCTCAGGCTGTGACCATTGGAAATATACCCAAAATCTATATAATCTAAAAATGAACAAATACTAAACAATATATATGTGTTTGATATCATTGGAAATGTCTTAGTGCGACTGGTACAAATATCTCATCCCCACAGAAATATTCAAACAATGGTTTTAAGAGTTTAAAGAGATGTTGCATATATAGTATTGGAGGTGTGGCTTTCAACCATTTGGTCTTGTCAATACAGGTCTGAGACAGTGATTAAATGTAAATTCCCTTTGTTAACATATGTTACCATTTGAAAGAAGTTATTGTCAGGTCTGAATACTTAAGGCACTGTAGCAGAAGAGTCAGGGCGCAATTTTGTATTCAGATTCGCCCCCGTAACGTTGTGTCCAGCCAACGTTACGTAACCTATGGAAAGTCAGGAACGCATCTCTTTACTTAAGAGTATTCGATGTGTTGAGGATCTTTGAATTGATTATGTAATTGGAATTATACCTGACTGTTTAATAAATTGTTACATTTTGATTTATTCTGACTTACTCTGAATTATTAACGATCTCTATGAGATCATGAATGGGTACTTTCCACAAAGGGTTAAACGGAATAATTAAATGTGTGTCTAACTATTAAACATAAATGACCAAATAACCAAATTGGCATTCTAATCTAAATTCTAAATTATAATAAAATGGAGTCAGATAAAGAGGAATTGGAATTAAATCCATGTTGCCCAGCTGAGAACACCGAACGCGCAGATACCTTCGCCCGCTCTTCACTGCCGCCATTGGAGCGATTTCAGCGGCCTTACGGTAAATTAATGCAAACCAAGTAAATTAAAAAATAAACAAATTTTAATTTAAAAATAGAATCAAAAGGGGTTGTTTTGAAATTACAAGAAGCTAACAGTATGTTATCTCACTTAGGACATAGTTATTTGTAACAAAGTAATTAGATATGAAATATTGTTCTACATTGAATTTATGTAAGAAGAAAGAAATCACAGAGACTAATTTAGAGTGTTTATATTTTGAAAATTATCATTTGACTGCTCTTCACATTTAATACAAGAATACTTGCAATAAACAGATGTACATTGCACATTTATTACAGTTTAGATTGAATGCAAGGAAAGATGACTTCTGTATAATTAGGGCTGGGGGATAAAATGATAATTGTAATGGTAAAAAAAAAGGGAGCAAAGAAACATATCACAAGCAATAAACAAAGTGTCACAGGTGTTTACAGGAATAGACAAAGACGATGATTATGATTAAAGTTCCAAAACTCAAAGATTAATAATACAATTCCACAAGGCAGGCGAATGGGCAGATGCAAAGCACACTTAGCGTAATGGGGACTGGGAAGGTACAAGTTAAATAGAACTCAGAGGTAATTAATCAAAACAACTGAACAGAACTAACTTATAATGTGTGACCATGGTAACAAAGGAGTGGCAGGAAAATCAAAACCAAAGATGTGACTAATGAAAACAAACTGAATGTCCATGAAAACTAAAACAAACTGATCATAACTGTCACCCTAAGAGTTCTTTCAATATTTAATATTTATTTCAATATTTATCTGAACATTTTCCATTCAAGAGTGATTTTTCTCTTTCTCGGCTTTACTGTTTACTGTACTGAAAGTCATATGGTGACTATGTGAAACACGTTCCTCACTTGATTTTATGGTTACATTTTTCATGTAAACTGAATCGCTTACTGCATGGTACTGGAATGCCTATAAATGGAGTTTTGGTGGCGTTTGTGTATGAGAGAGAAAACAATTCATATTATTGGTAAGATGTAGTGATTTAATTGTTTTGGGCCAAAGGAAACCAATCCAGTTTAGTCTACATGTGTGAAGAGTTTTAAAAAAGTGATTAATTGGTCATAGCAACTGAAAAAAAACAAAAACTAATGCTTACAATATGTATTCCTTTATTTTTAAAGCTGCAGTTCGGAAAAAAACAATTAGCGCTGCTGAGACTGAGGTGGAGGAACATGAAGAGGTGGCTCCAGCTGGCAGCAGATAGGGATGGTGGGCGGAAGAGAAGACTTCTGCAAAAAGTTGCTTAAAGTGTTTCCTTCTATTTTTATTTCTTCTTCTTTTTTCTTCCTATATTATAAATATATTTTACTTGTTTTTATTGTTATCGTTGTGTTGTCAATGTTAATATTGATATGTTCACATTATAATTATGTTCATGTAATAGTAATGTTAATTGTTAAAACATGTTCATGTTGTGTTATATTTGTTCATTTTTAATAAAAGCCCCTTATATTTTTGAATTTGTGTTTTCCTGCTAAAATTTATTACATTTAGTAGTTTCTGGACCACATCTGGCCCGGGGACCAAACCAGTCTCAGCCAGATCTGTCTTACAGTGTCTGGGCCAGACCTGGGCCACATAAAACAATTCAAGTCACTTGCAGTGTCTGGGCCAGACCTGGGCCACATAAAACAATTCAAGTCATTTTACAGGATGTGGGCCTCACCTGGCCCAGAGGAAAGTTTTTGTGTCTATTTTCAATGTGTGGGCCAGTTCTGGGCCGGGGACCCAGCCAGAACTGGGCCAGAATTTAAGCAAGGATGTGGCCCAGTGGTGGGCCAGACAAATTTTGCTATCTGGGCATATGAGCAAACGCCCTAATATAAACATCTTCCAGATGAAAATGGACGGCGTCACGCAGATGTCTGCGCGGACGTCGTGTGCTATCTGGGTATGCTTCACTCCAAACTATTAATCCTTTTGTAAAACGGTGATCAGTAGTACGAAGTTGCCGAGGGACTGTGCTGACAGTTATCCCTAACTCACAGACTGCAGTTTGTATAGGCCCTTTTCACAATCTCAGAAAACTTCCAGCTTTCCTCAAAGCAGTGTATACGCACTTCCGTTTAGTCGTACGCGCGTTGGATACCACCTACCAGTGGCGTGCATAAGGGGGGGCCGGGGGGGCTCGAGCCCCTGCCCCTTTGAAAGAGAAAGTGAAAGTGCCCTTTTCGATCGCACCACAGTGCCCTCGCGAACGCGATTTCCACCGCATTCTATGGGTGCTTCTCAATTCTTATTTGTGCATCCTCGATTCCTTTCCTAGCTTCCTTTCCTCGCGTCTTAGCTCCACCCCTTCAGGATGTGAGGACGGAGGAATTGAATCAAGTGAAATGATATCCCCTCGCTCCCTTTAGCGTCAATTAATGATGACTCTACACCGCTGGATTTAGCTTGCACTTCGGGAATCTTGATCAGAGATAACTATTTATATAGTTTAAACCTCCACAAAATACCATTCATCCATATTTTATTTAATATTACCAGTTATTATTAACAATGAATTATTCCCAGTAAACTGCTTTTAAATTGTATTGTATATTTACAGTTTGTTTAATTTTCTTTAATTTTCTTGTGCTTTGATATAATTCTTATGACTGTCCTATAGTTGTTGTTATTTGACATACATTTGTGTCTTGTACATGTTAACATAATAATTAATAAACTGTGGCAAGATTACGTGAGCAGGAGGAGAATTAATATGTGCGTCATGTTTAGTCAATAAAACACTTCCGCAAAGGGTCATGTATCCTTGCTCATGACTCCTCAGAAAGCCTCCTCACTCCTCGATCCTCGCGGTGCAATTAGAGAATTGAGATGTCATACAAGATGGCTGAGCTCGGTCAGTTTCCGGGTCATAGGATGGAGGACGGAGGAGCGAAGAAACGAGGAGGGATATTGAGAAGCACCCTAAGGATACCACAGGAGAATCCCGGAACTGACTAACTAACAACACGAAAGGTAGTTTATGATAATAATGTTTATGTATTTACAACTTTTTATATTTTAATTCGTTTTATAATGTTAATGATCATTTCCAGTTTACCATTCTTTAACATGTACATTTACATTCTTGTAGCAACAGGAAAAATATGCATCGCTCTCTGACTGTGTTGCCTGAAGTTTACTAATAAGTTTTAACTCTTTTAATTAATGTATATTCCAGCACAGTTGTTTAGAATAACTCACTCTTAATCAAATCTAAATGTCAAACCATTTGAATATTCTCACGTAATTCATAATTCCTTTCTTTCGGTGTCCATCTTTCAACAGTCTTGGCAATATTTGCTTAGTATATGACTGTTTGTGAGGGTTTACCCTAACTACTTGTTTTGGTTATATTGATATTGATTTGATCTAAAAAATTAAAATTAAGAATAAACAGTGCTGGTTTTCCTGGCATTTGGGCAAAGACATGTTATCTGAAATCTTATTCTCTTTTGGGTTCCATCGTGACTATTCGTTTGTATAGTGCTACACTTAGGGCCCTATCTTGCACCCAGCGCAATTGACTTTGTACACCGATGCATGTGTCATTCCTATTTTGCACCCGCACAAAGCGCGCTTTTCCCTCCACAGAAGCACGTCGCTAAACTAGTGAATGAACTTGCGCTCCCTGGGTGGTTCAGCGCAAGAAAGGAGGCGTGTTCCGGCACAAACAATCCCTGCTGCTAATTTGCTGTTCCATTAAACAATTGCGCCACTGACCAGAAAAAACCTGGTCTAAAGTCAGTGGCGCGTTGCGCGTTGTTCATTATGCTATTTTAAGGGCGCATGCTTGACCATAATGTATAGCGTGCACAACGCGCATACACTTGGCTCATGTAATCTACACAGATGCAACAGTTATTTTTGCAAATCATAAATTGTTACACTAAAAAAATATTTACACATGAGATGACGGGAATCATTGTGGTGTGCCACGAAGATGTGCAAAAATATGCATAAATCTAGCTTACAAATTATTCAGGTAGTAGTAGTGAATAAGGATCAGACCTGTTTGCCATATATGTATGGCAAACAGGTATATATGTATATAAGGACATCTGACAAATTGGTTTGTCCGTCAAGAACCAGAAAAAAAAATAGACTGAAAAACTAAAAAAAACTGAAAGACTGAAAAAAAAAGACTGTGAAATGCGCTCCTGGCGTGCGCCTGGTAAATACGTCATAATAATAGCAATCCATAATGGCACTTGCGCATCTGCTTTTAAAGGGAATGTTGGATGACGCTCCGATTGGTTTATTCACGTTACGCCCAAACCACACCTATGAATAATGAAGCTACTTCAGACCAACCCATTTTAGATTTGCGCACAAGAGCCATTTATCCCGCCGGGAAAATAGCAACAGCGCCGAGACCCGCCCACAAAGTTACTTGCGCTTCACGCTTTGATACTTGCGTTTCAGATCGTTAAAATAGGGCCCTTTGTGTTTTCTCTGCTTTCCATCTTCATCTTGGAGTAAAGTGTATGCAGGTTTTAAAGTGGAAAGCTGGTTTTCTCCTCTCCAACCTTTACTTCCAAGTAGATTAGCTTTACCTGCCTATCCATCATTCAGTCTGTAATTATATACATACATACCTTCGCCTTAGGCCCCCAATTTGCTACATCCGCCATGGCACCATAAGCACCACCCAACAGCACCATGACAAATCAGATTCAAAATCTACACATTATCTGTAGTAACTTATCTACAAATTACCCACCACTGTCCGAAACAAAGCCCATGCACTGTATAAATGTGTGCCTATGGGATGTGGAAAAAAACAACATACACATACTGTGCCATGTCAAACGTTTATTACAATGAACTTTTCAATGTTTATACTGTACACTGTTTACAACTTGTAAAATTATTCAATCCTAAAGAAACGAACAAATTCACCTTGTCCTCATTTTGCCTTTTCTATTTTCTCCTGCACAGCAATTGTCTCCTGCCTGCAATCTACCTACATTCAACCTTCACCACTGATTCATTTCAAATCTACTTAACAGTGTACTGAAACACTTTCCAAATGACAAACCAATGACCAACTTGTAACATTTACTGTTCAACCCTGCTCTAGCATCAGCTCATCTGCCACTGCAAGTACCAATCCTTCCTGAGCTTGTCTCTTTTAAAGAGCTGCTACTGGGAATCTGCAGTGAACCTGCTGTGCGATTGTTAGGACCGTCAGAACATGGTGGCAAAAACACTGCTGAGACGACACGGTTAGCCCGACACTTGACTTGTATGGATTCTTCCACAAGCAGCTTTGCCAACAACCTATCAGTTTCAAAGGTACGCAACACTGCTAAAACTGCACACGTTTTAAAATATTCTCCACACTCCTGGCATCGGATAACTGCTGTACCAAAGTTGATATTTGCCACATGTTGTTTTGGACACATGTAGTCCACTTTTACTTCTGCAGTGACAACCTGGCCTTCCACTTCTTTAAAGTATTTTATCGGCTACATCATAAGCCCTTCTCTTCAACTTCTGGTGGGATCTTGTCAGGGTCTCCCGATCTTCGATAAATTGCACAATCTTCACCATCACATTCACCTGAAAATTCAAAAACAAATAAACAACCTCTATTATTTCATGACACCAACAACCACATTTACACACTTGCACACCAAATTCCTAAACCCATACTGCTGAACAAAAGCAACAGCTCATGTCGCATTACAAGAAACACATTATCCAGTGCAATGGTTTTAATTTCTTACACGTCCAGACATCAGTTGTGTTAACCTACATGACAACATTAAAAATATTTAAATATCTCACTTACATATAAACTAATTAGTACACACGTACCTTGTGATCACACATAACAAACTACATCCAAACCCTTTACAAGCATTCCATACGTTATATCTTACCCTTTGATACTCTCGAGGATCCTGCACAATGTGCTCATCTGTCACATCTTGCACAACTTCATGCATCAAACACAAAATCCAGCTGTCGAACACACCTTACTGCCGATGAGGAAATCAACAAAAGGTCCACCTCTCCTAATCGAGACAAATGAAAACAAATTAGTTTTCTACATGACCATACATTTCTATTTTCACCTCAATTTACCTTAAATTTCACACCTGCCCAATCGTTCCTAATGAAAATTATTTAATTAACCGATGCTTTACATTCACAAAAGAAACACATATGTACTCTACTATTCACAGCAATGCCATTGATTACAACACTTTGAAATGTCTGTGTACCTTCAAATGAACTATAAGAAATCCAGTGCCCTTCCTTGATTGACATTAACTGCAACCCATACATTCATGTTTCATTACTTTACATTAGTTTAGCGCATTCATTAACATAACTTCATAATGACCTGCATTTCTAGAACATTTGTTCAAGTCATTTCAACATTATTAAAATCAAACTTTTTTATTGCTTAGCATATGGAATACTAGAAACAAACACAAACAACAATTATTATATATCAATTAATATTTATTGTCACTAAAGAATAACACAATTCATGTTACTTAAAATAAGTATTGTTAACAGTTAAAATAGTATTTTACAGGATTACCATTTGCTCAATTGTTTCAAAATCTATCAAATAATTAACATCTAAATGTTTCACATTGGACACTTTTATACATCAGCTTTCATTTTCTGACTTTAAACTTTTGTACAATGACAGTAACATGACATGTGAAAGGTGCATTCTGAAATCTGCTGCCACTTCAATATACCTGTATTAAATTCATAATCAAAGCCTTAATCAATATTTATTATTATGATGATGATTTCTAATGATTCATTCCAGTTATGATTTTACTTAATCAATAGTGCCACTGATTGTTTGTTCTTCGTTTATGTTTTCTAAAGTGTGTGTTTGGTCTCTGAGATGCATAGATGCATGTTTACATGTGTTTGGATTTTGGCGGTATCACACACTCCTAACATGCTGGGAGTGCAGTAACAGTGCTTGCTCACTTAGCCCGGCTTTCAGAGATTAAATATGTATTTGTCTTTCATTTCTATTATATTTTATTCATTTCACTGACTCTTGGTCTTCATTTTTCACTACTGATCTCTGGGTCCTAAACTGTTATCCCCTTACACATGTATTGTTCATATTTGTTCCACGTCTTCACTTTTCACATACTACATTTTAGGGTATTCCTTTACTTTATGAAATCCCTGGTAACCTTGCACATGTAGAGAATTTACTACAATTTGCCGTGCTACTATTACTACCAATCAGTCAAAATGTTTTTAATAAAGTACTTTTGGCTTACACTGTTTACGACCGCATTGTTTTACTGTAGCGCACTAGTGCACTGCCCTTTAAATTCCCTTCAGATGTGATCAAATGTAACTCTTTTGCTTCATATTAGCACATTTAGTCATTACAGTATAGCCTTATTTAATTTTTTAAACTTTATTTACTTTTATATACTTAATATACTGCATTGTTGTTTAATTACTACATCAAAATAACCTTGTAAAACCACAAATACATTAAGGAAACAAACTCTTTAGTTAAATAATTCTTATATCTTTTAAAATTATGTATAACCATCGCCACCTCCGAATTCTCCTTCGTGCCACTAAATTAAAAGGTACATTCACCCCCATCTGCCAAAACGACATTCGAGCCCTGCAAATATGTGACCATCAACCTGCACCACACACATTGTATATCAAAAGTATATCTTAAATGCAGCCAATACAATTCATAATACATTATCATCACAGTACTTAAACCCAGACTCACCTTTTTCCTGCCGTGACGGAGAAAACGCAACATCACCCAACTGAACTGGGGCCACGCCACGTTTCAGAAGCAGCACACCGCACAGCAAATGATGTTTTATTAACAAGGTTCGGGAGGAGCATGTTCAGTTAATTGACACAGGTGGAGAGCACTCAGCTAATCAACTATAAGAGGCATGTATATACGCAGCCGTCTTACCTCTGTTTCATTGACAGTTTTTCAGCATCCCTCCACCACCCCTTCTCCACATTTTGCTCTTTTTTAGCTCTAAACCACTTATACGGGGGTACTCTGGGTTCGGACCAAAGTCAGAGCTCGAAGCCCTCCCCCTGGACAGCACACCTAATACGCATTTAAATATACCCTCTTTAAATTATATATAAGTGTGAAACTCGTGAAATGAAGATCAAAAATACTGTCAATTTCAAAATAAAGACCCTGTGCCGACACCTTGCGCCATAATCCTTGCTACTGTATTTATTAGTTTATCAGTTCACTATAATTAATACAACAGCATTCAGTAGCATTTGTTAAACATTTTTGTAAATGGTTGAATATATACAATATACTAGAATTTACTATTCTACAATAAATACTGTAGTGTATTTTCATGTGTTAAATGAAAAACAACAATAAACACAATTAAACTGGACAAAACAAACATTTAATGCAACAACACGAAAGAAAGAAAAAAAAAACAAGAACGTAGGATGGGCATATCATGTGGTCTGGTGAATCCTGTCGCTTCACACTTGAAATGCTCCTGGTGTGAGTTGGCACCACGTGGAACTTGGGAAGACAAAACAAAACCTCACCACACCCGTAATGTGCAAATTACCTATTTCTGCAATGCACACGGCAGAAAATAATCTATTTCATAGCACAAGACCAGTTTTATAATCATTTTAAAAAGTAAAATGAATGTATACATACTTTAAATCCATTACATTTACAACCCAAAATCAGAAAAAGTTGGGACAGTATGAAAAACGCAAAAAAAAACCTAAATTTACTTTGACTAGTATTTCATTGCAGACAATATGAACAAAATATATTTCATGTTTTGTCTCGTCAACTTCATGTCATTTGTAAATATGCATAATTTCCTGTCATTCAGACCTGCAACTCATTTAAAAATAAAGTTGGGACAGTAAAACATTTACCACTTTGTAATGTTGTCATTCCTTTTCACAACACTTAAAAGACGTTTAGGGACTGAAGACACCAAGTGATGAAGTTTTTCAGGTGTAATTTTGTCCCATTCTTCCTGCAAACAAGTCTTTAAGTTGGGCAACAGTAAGAAGTCTTCGTTGTCGCTTCAAAATGCGCCACACATTCTCTATTGGAGACAGGTCGGGACTGCAGGCAGGCCAGTCAAGGACCCGTACCCTCTTCCTCCGCAGCCAGGACTTTGTAATGTGTGCAGAATGTGGTTTTGCATTGTCTTGTTGAAATATGCATGGACGTCCCTGGAAAAGATGTCTTCTTGAAGGCAGCATATTATGCTCCAAAATCTCTATGTACTTTTCAGCATTAATGGTGCCTTCACAGAAGTGCAAGTTACCTTTGCCAAGGGCACTGACACAACCCCATACCATGACAGACCCAGGCTTTTGGACTTGTTGCTGGTAACAGTCTGGATGATCCTTTTCTTCTTTGGTCCGGAGCACACGACGTCTATTCCTCCCAAAAAATACCTGAAATACTGATTCATCTGAACACAGTACACGTTTCCACTGTGTGATGGTCCATCCCAGATGCCTCCGAGCCCAGAGAAGTCGACGGCGCTTCTGGACACTGTTAACATAGGGCTTCCTTTTGGCACAGTACAGTTTTAACTGGCTTTTGTGGATGTAACTACGTATTGAGGTACTTAACAAAGGTTTGCCAAAGTAGTCCTGAGCCCATGTGGTGATATCGCTTTTAGATGAATGACGATTCTTGATGCAGTGCCGCCTGAGGGATCGGCGATCACGGTTGTTCAGCTTAGGCTTGCGCCCTTGTCCTTTACGCACTGAAATTCCTCCAGATTCCTTAAATCTTTTAATTATGTTATGCACTGTTGAATGTGAAATATCCAAATCTCTTCCTATTTTTCTTTGTGGAACATTGTTTTTAAACATTTTAATAATTTTCTCATGTATTTGTTGGCAAACTGGAGATCCTCGGCCCATCTTTGCTCCATAAGGATTAGACCTTTCTTGGATGCTGCTTTTGTACCAAATCATAATTACAATCACCTGTTGACATCACCTGTTTCAAATCACATCATTATTTAACCATTTTACCTCATTACTAGCCCTAAATTGCTCCTGTCCCAACTTTTTTTTTTAAATGAGTAGCAGGTCTGAATGACAGGAAAGGATGCATATTTACAAATGACATGAAGTTGACCAGACAAAACATGAAATATTTTGTGTTCATATTGTCTGCAATGAAATACAATTCAAAGTAAATTTAGAAATCACTACTTTCTTTTTTTATTTACGGTGTCCATACTGTCCCAACTTTTTTCTGATTTGGGGTTGTAGGAAAACTGAATAAAAGTCTTTGTGGGAAGACTGATTCATGAAGTAAACATGTCATGTGATATTTGGGGGAGCAGCATGTATTTTGATGAGAAAATGACATCTCGGTGTTGGGTCGCTTTGTCCAGTCACAGATACAGTATTGACAGTTTGACCCAATACGGCTCAGTTGTCATGTATCCTGCTCTGTCGAGCGGCAGAAGTGATTCTACACTGTACTGGGTTATCACCATACATTTCCAGTTTGGGGTAATGGATTGTTTTCCCCCACAATAACTCCATGCCAAGATCAAGTCTATTGGACCATGTGATATCATCAACATGTAAGGGACCATCTGCAAATCACATTACATCATTTACGTCGAACCGAACAACTCTGTTTACCTTGATCTAAAATATTCCAGATGTTGCTTAGCATCAAGCGGTCAAACACACACTATTCATAGTTTTCAGTCACGTGACTCCATTGAACTGCAGCACAAGCCTGTCAAATTTCCATCTTAAAACAAAAATATGTGAACAAGATGCACGTTTTGGGCACTTATGATCCATATACAGCAACTGCTGCAGTATTTCAATCACTAAAACAAATACCAATCATCGTTTAGCCTCTGAAGTGTTAAGTTTTATTTGATTTAAGACAATAATGTTCTCTCATTCAGTGTCATATTCCTCTGGTTGAATCTCAGCTTCACGCTATAAACCTCCAGGGATGCCAGTCAGGACAGGCGAGTCCGCCCCAAGGATGTCTTGGACCAGTAGAGTCTGACAGTTCAGAAGGCGCTGGTCCTCCGCCTGCAGTTTTGTTATCATTAGCTCTGTGCGATATGGTAACAAAACGCACTCGTTGCGATGGAAACGGGGAAAAACATGCATTTTTTTCTTACCAGCTTTGTTGGACTCCCTCTTATGAAAGCTTATTTCTTTTCTTTTTTTGCCACCACAGAGACTTTTCATATATTACCAATGTTGGGCAGAAAATTAGTAATTAGTTACAGTTACTAGTTACTTCTTTTTAAAAGTAGTTGAATTACTTTACCAATTACTGTATATCAAAAGTAATTAGTTACTTGGGAAAGTAACTTTTAAGTTACTTTAATGTCTACTTTTTCAATGTAAATGGAAACAGAATTGAACATTAAAACACAATAAACATAATTTTTAGACCTATTTATTGTCATCAACAGGGTAACAGGCCCTCAAAATCAAATCTAGCAGTAGTATACGGTGTTTAGTGTCCACCAACAGCAGCAGCGGCGCAGCTGGGAGAGTTATGGCCTTTTTAAAAAGGCCATAACTCTCCATCGCGCTGATGCTTCAGGTATACCTGCTCACTTCATTAATTTTCTCTGACCAGATATCTATCCGCTTGTGAAAAGACCAGAAATATCTGGTTGTTTAAACCACCTATGGATCTACATTTTACTCCTGGCAAATTGTTAAAAAATAAACACGTTTGAGCATGCTACCTATATATGTTGTAGTCAGATACGATGCGTCGCCGCAGATGAGTAAAGCAAGAACACACGCAAACGATGCTCAAAAACACAATCATCTTTATTAAAACTAATGATGATCTTACCGGTGCTTAGGGCGCTCTCTCTCATATCGAGGTCTTGAAATGAGCTGACGATAAGATGCAGCTCGAATCTTTTGCTTTATTTCGTTGACGTTAACTCCGTTAAATGTGCATATGCCGCGGGAATTGAAGATCGGATTTATTTTGCGGAGAGGTGTAAGGAAGGACAAACCTGCATGTTTTTATTTTTTTATTTGTTTAGATTGTGTAGACGGTTTCGTTTGCGAGCGCCTATGATCAGCCGAATAGCCTAACCTAAACTTATATAAAAAATGCCTTTTTGCTGTGGTGGTGATAATAGGCTAAACGTTTAAACTTGTTATGCTCTAAGTATTTTTCACTTTTTTACATAGGCCTATGTTTTTTTATAGGCCAGACAAGTCAAGTGTTGATTTGAGAGGCTAAAGCATGGGTTAACTCACTGTCGGCCGCTTAGTCTTCACTTTAAAAAAAGAAAAACTTTAATTTAACAAACAAAAAAATGCTCCAAACTTTTTTCTAAATTAACGCAATAAAGAAACGAAACAAAATATAACTACTTTGACATTAAAAACGAAACTGAACTATTTTAATGGCTGCAACAATGTGTAACGTGTAAAAACAGGCTGGGCTAGGGCCTGTAGATTTGAGCTTCTTGTCTGCAAGCGTTCATATTTCACAAAAGAGAGTAACGCGTGTTACTGCTAAAAGTAGTGGAATTACAGTAACTCATTTACTTTGTGACGCGTTACTCCCAACACTGGTTATTACCTCTGAAACTGTCCTCTTTACACCTAGATTCTGTGCGTTAATTCCTCCCACTGTTTATTCTTTTTGGCAGCAGTTACAACGGGATTAAGTTGGCTTTTTCCCCCCTACATTCATCAAGAAGTATACACTTCTCATCTGTTCAATTTGGTTGTCTTTTTTCCCCCTCGTCATTGTTATCCAAAAATAACTCCAAATCAATCCCAGTGTGTTAAGCCTCTACAATACAACTGGGATTCACCAACTGGGATCCACATCAAATAAGTTCAACCCTTATAACTTGTACACCAGATGGACAGTGATAACTACTCTGAGCTTTACAAGTGTTATTCACATTTGATTTGAGGGGGAAAAAAACAACACTGTTTAAAAGGGAAGACTTTTTTCTTTGTGTTCCCAAGTGAATTAAGTATTTAGTTGAATTAAAAGGATCACAAAAGTTAAATAACTCGCATCTGAATGTCTTTTTACGGTGAGAAACTAGTGATGTTTTAAGGCCACGTGAGTTTGAAATGAACAAGGGCATTCGGAGTATATGCATGGAATCCGGCAAGACCTTTCATATTGTCCATGCTTAACTTTATAATGTCTGTTAGAATCCTTTGATTTCCTGAAGTTAACGTACAGCTCTGGTCAGCTCTTACATTTTAATAAAGGTCAATTGAATAGTTAAGCCTATCTTATTGTCTGAAAAATAAGTTGCATTTGAGTATACACTAGGTAAGACTTAACTTGTTGAGAGAAATAAAATAAAAAAAAACAGATAAATCACACTGGTGTCAGTCGCATTTTATTATTACATTCAAAAAGTATTTACAAACATCAACATGTATTTAGGCTATTTCTTTCTAGAAAAGGAGTTCCCTTTAACTCGCGCTGCGTCGAAACACTGCGGGAACGCCTCTGCGTTACTGTGTCGTGAAGCACTCGTGAAATCAGTCCAATGGCGTGACGGGACGTCATATGCGGGTGACGTCATTGACCAGGAAACTATAAAGCACCCCTGAACCAAACTATGTCAGCTTCTGTTGTCTTCAGCAAGACGCTCTGTGTGAAACTGTCTTTGTCTATTTATTGTTGTTTGTCCCCCCCAAAAAAAAAAAGGGAACAGGAATAAAGACAGGAGATATAATGGCGAGCAGACAGCATTTTTGATCGTGTGTTCCTCCCTACCCTCGCTTCATTACGAGTGGGGATACACGCGATTATTGTGTTGTTTGTTTGGAGTGGAGAATGCTGCACGGTCAGCTCTAGTAAAACGGAGCTGACAGTGTGCATTCGTAAAATTCTCGACGTGTAACATTCACTATCGAGTATCTGCTCCTGTTGGCTTTCTTCTCGAGGAGAAAGTCAACAAAGGTCCTGGTCGGATCTCGCGTTTGCGAGGCAGCGTGTAGATCACGGGTCTGCAATATAGATTCTGACTCGATCTCGGGTCTCGCGTGTGCCGAGGCAGCGTGTAGATTTCGGGGTTGAGTCTAGTGGCTCAGATCGCGCGTTTGCCGAGGCATCGCGTAGATTATGGGTCTGCATCTACAATAAGAATCTAATTGCTACAGATCTCGCATTTGCTGAGGCAATGTGTGGATTATGGTCCGCAATATATGCGTGGGGAATTGAGCAGACGGAAATGTCCCTTTCACTCTCTCTCTCTCTTATGATCGTGTGCAAACTAAGTAGGACCATGTGTGTTTGCATTGTCTATGGTTCCCTTTGTAAAAGTGAGAAAAAAAGAGAAAAAAAGGCCTATGTGTGAATATTCAGTAAACGGTCAACTTGAAAACCAAGTTTTGTAAATGTTTTCTGATTAAACTAAATGTTAAATATTCATCTGAGTTGATGTTGGTATTAACATTATATTCAGCCTCTTCCAGACCGTTTTGACTTGTCTGGTTGATATTTGGCTGCATTTAATTCTGAGGAATTAAATGATAAATACTTTTTAGAAGATTATCTGTATTATTGTATTCAGCCTCTCATCCAGACCGTTTTTACTTGTCTGGTTGATATTTGGCTGCAGTTAATTCTTAGGAATTAAATGATAAATAGACTGCTTTTCAGTAGACTATCTGTATTAAAACATTATATTCAGCCTTTCATCCAGACCGCGTTTTACTTGTCTGGTTGATATTCGCTGCATTTATTTCTGAGGAATTAAATGATAAATACTTTTCAGAAGATAATCTGTATTAATACATTATATTCAGCCTTTCATCCAGACCGTTTTGACTTGTCTGGTTGATATTTGGCTGCATTTAATTCTGAGGAATTAAGTGATAAATACTTTTCAGAAGATAATCTGTATTAATACATTATATTCAGCCTTTCATCCAGACCGTTTTTACTTGTCTGGTTGATATTCGGCTGCATTTAATTCTGAGGAATTAAATGATAAATACTATTTCACTATTCAGCCTCTCATCCAGACCGTTTTACTTGTCTGGTTGATATTCGGCTGCATTTAATTCTAAGGAATTAAATGATAAATACTATTTCACTATTCAGCCTCTCATCCAGACCGTTTTTACTTGTCTGGTTGATATTCGGCTGCATTTAATTCTGAGGAATTAAATGATAAATACTATTTCACTATTCAGCCTCTCATCCAGACTGTTTTTACTTGTCTGGTTGATATTCGGCTGCATTTAATTCTGAGGAATTAAATGATAAATACTATTTCACTATTCAGCCTCTCATCCAGACTGTTTTTACTTGTCTGGTTGATATTCGGCCGCATTTAATTCTGAGGAATTAAATGATAAATACTTTTCAGAAGATAATCTGTACATTATACATTATGTTCAGCCTTTCATCCAGACCGTTTTTACTTGTCTGGTTGATATTTGGCTGCATTTAATTCTGAGGGATTAAATGATAAATACTATACACTATATGCAGTCTCTCATTCAGACCGTTTTTACTTGTCTGGTTGATAGTTGACTGCATTAAAAATAAAATAAAGTTCTGACACCGGAAGGGTCAGACTTCTGATGGCAGTCCCCTTCGGAGTGGGTCGGTGTTCACCGCATTACACGGTGCCCGTCCCCCCTTCGTGCCATCAGGGGCGTTCTGCCAACCCTGCCACCTCTGGTGCTTCAGGGCGCAGCGGTCCTCAGCGAGCACATCGTCTCCATGTCCGCCCGGAAACGTGGCGGCACGGGAAGCTCATGCCCTCCGAGGAGGGCTCAAAGAGGGTCGGTTCGGTTGCTCCCTGCCGGTGCGCCGTTTCAGGACACCAAGCTGACCGCTCAACAAACACGAGAGGCTGGTTCCCTTAGTAGATTTTCTGGCAGCGTGGAAACTTCTGCCAAATTTCTCTGATTGGGTCCTGCAGATAGATAACAGGGTGGTATCCACAGTGGTCAGCCCCGAGCAGGCTCTGGTTATGGAACAAGAAGTACAGACTCTTCTGCGAAAAGAGGCTATAAAGAGGTCCCTCCCACAGCAGAGAATCAAGGTTTTACAGCCGGTACTTTATAGTTCCGAAGAAGGATGGAAGGCTGCGTCCCATTCTAGATCTGTGTCAGCTAAACTGCAGAATAGAAATGCTCACGCTGAAACAGACTGCATGTCAAATCAGGTCTGAGGACTGGTTTGTCACAATAGACTTAATACTTGCACTTCTCCATCCTTCCTCAACACAGGAGGTTCCTCGGGTTTGCTTTCGGGGGCAAAGCTTACCAGTATGAGGTTCTTCCTTTCGGCCTAGCTTTATTTCCCCACACGTTCACGAAGTGCGTGGATGCAACTCTGGCTCCTCTGAGACTCCAGGGCATCTGCGTTCTGAACTATAGAGAGGATTGGCCCGTTCTGGCACAATCAAGACAACTAGCGGTTCAGCATCGAGATGCTGTTCTCGCTCACATGAAAGTGTCGGGGTTGAGGCTAAACGCCAAGAAAGTGTTTTATCTCCAATACAGAGTACCACATTTCTAGGTGTAGTTTGGGATTTCGAAGACCACGAAGGCTTATCTAACGCCCGCTCGGGTAGAAGCGATTCTCATAGCCATAAATAAGGTGAAGCTAGGCCAGTCACTTACTGTGAAACAGTTTCAGAGACTGTTAGGTCTGATGGCAGCAGGGTCCAACGTGATAACTTTTGGCCTGCTGTACATGAGACCCTTGCAGTGGTGGCTCAAGACCAAGGGGTTCTCCCCGAGGGGAAATCCTTTTTGCATGATCAAGGTCACGCGCGTTGGCCGTGCCTTGGTTATGGAATAATCCTTGGTTTCTGTCCAAGGGACTGGTGTTGGGGGCTCATTGTTGTCGCTTGATGCTAACAACGGATGCATCCCTCATCGGCTGTAGGGCAATCATGAGTAAATCACGGAGCAGATTTCCTGTCGAGGCAGGGATTGACACCCGGGAAGTGAAGACTCCACCCTCAGGTGGTGGAGCTCCTTTGGCTTATCCAGCCCCTCTGGGGTTGGATGCCATGGTACAGACGTGGCCGAGGCTGCGTCTGTATGCCTTTCCCCTGGTGCTGCTCCCAGGAGTTCTGGAGAGGGACACCGGGACGGGGTTCATCTGTTACTAATAGCCCCGTTCTGGTCGGGCCGAGTGTGGCTATCAGAACATAGTGTCTCTCCTAGACGGCCCTCCGGGGGAGATTCCTGTCAGGAGAGACCTTCTTTTCCAAGGGGTGGGGTCAATATTTCACCCCCACCTAGAGTTATGGAGACTGTGGGCTTGGCTTATGGGGCCCAGCTCATAGATTCAGGTCCTCCCACTGAGGTGGTAGAGACCATTCTTCACTCCAGAGCTCCGTCTGTTTTAGAAACTAGACCAGGGAGAAATTAAATCTGCTTTGCTCAGTAAGGGCATTAGATGCTTACGGCCACAGTACTGCCCTGTGGTGTAAAACCGACCAGTTGTTTGGTTTAGGTCCCCTAGCAAGGGGAAGGCTGCATCTAAGAAGACTTTGAGCAAATGGATAGCTGAGGCTGGGTGTGGCCCGACTCCGGGGTCTCGAGTGCTTGTGACATAGTGTGCGCTAAGATTTCACACAGACAGGCACTTGGTATTATGGCGGCGTGGGTATTAAGTTCCCGCAGCGTTTGCCGCGCAGCGAGTTCCCTTGAAAGGGAACGTCTCAGGTTACGATAACCATGGTTCCCTGAGAGGAAGCGAGGCGCTGCGTCGCTTTGCCATACTCCCGCATGCCTGTGACCGTCTTGCTTCGACATTTAATCAATCAATCAATCAATCAACTTTATTTATATAGCGCTTTTACAATGACGATTGTTTTAAAGCAGCTTCACAGTGTTAAACAGGACAACATTGCAACAAAATTTGATTTGGCTAGTTTAATTTGGATAGTTTATAGAATTATATATAACCAAATTAATAAATTCTATTTGTATATTTAGTTGAGTATAGTTTGAGTATAGCTGACATAGTTTGGTTCAGGGGTGCTTTATAGTTTCCTGGTCAATGACGTCACCCGCATATGACGTCCCGTCACGCCATTGGACTGATTTCACGAGTGCTTCACGACACAGTAACGCAGAGGCGTTCCCGCAGCGTTTCGACGCAGCGTCTCGTTCCCTCTCAGGGAACCATGGTTACATACGTAACCTGACACGTTTTGCTGTGTACGGACATGACTTCTCTAGCACAGTTTCAAACAATACTGCATCTACCGTATTATTTCTCTCTTCCTTTGTTTTGTGTGCTTGTTTTTTTCTGTTTGATTTGTATTATACATATACAAGTTATACATTTATTTTATATTAAAGTGTTTGAATAAAGACAGCGGCTATTTGCACTGGGTGAAAATAGTGATATATTCTATTTACATAATGTAAAAATAATAGTTTTTGTGTAAATAGTAATTAGATGCTATTTATAATTAATTTTGGCAGATAGAAATTATTTGCACTTAGTTATTGTTGTACATTAACAGGATGCAATAATTAAGTATAAATGATTATAAAAATATGAAATGGATGCCGTAATGGGACAATAAAAGCCCTCCTAAACCGACTCTAACCGTTAAAGTTATTAAACATTTCGTTAGGCACTTTATTTCCATTTTTATTGAAAGTAGATGCCTTTCCATTGTTATGTGATGAAAAAAAAGGGAGAAGAATGAGCTTGGCAAAAGGTGGATTCGAACCTGCATCAACGGTGTCAAAACTAAGTTCAATGAGCCTTACGCTCTACTGACTACATCACTGAAGACATTGGAATATGTGCACATTTTTTAGTTTTGATTGGCCCAACCAGGCCAGAGTTAGTGTAAATAGCGGTTGCCAACCAGGGCTGAAATTACTGATCACCTGACCTGGGACCTGATGCTATCCTGTGCCTTACCTCCTTGTCTGAGATTAATCAGGTAATCATTCATATTCCTGAATCTGTATTACATTTAAGGAATGTGATTTATCTCTGTTCAGTTTAATCTGTTTTGTTGAAACACAATCACAAAAACTACATCTTGTGTTTATTGAGAAAGTGTCTGACATTCTTTATATATATATATATATATATATATATATATATATATATATATATATATATATATATATATATATATATATATATATATATACACACACATATATTAGGGCTGTCACGATATTCGATTTTTCACACCACGGTTATTGTGGCCAAAAAGACTGTTTACAAGACATTATGTTAATAGACATTAATTAATTAATTAAGACCGCAAGAAAAACACGCAAACGGCTGCCAGTGAAACTGAAAGTAGCCCAAGTCTCAGATGCTCTTGCAGTGCTTAGGTCGCTCTTTTGCATATTGCGGCATCTTGAAATTACCAATAAAATACAGCTCGAATATTTAGCTTTCATTGACGTGAACTGAATTTGTATAGCCGCGGGAATCAAGATCGGATTTATATTCATTTTGAAAAAAATTCAGATCGAACGCAGTTTATTTATAACGCCGTTATTCCCATCACTGCACACCACCTCAGCAGACAGCTGGACAAAGGTGCCTCTTTTAAGGGTGGGACTGGGTTTACGTTTGGTGAATTTTTGGGGTGGCATGGTAGTTGGAAGGTTGGATGTGGGTGGTGTGGTAGGTTGAGGTGTGGATGAGGATGGAGGGTTGGATGTGGGTGGTGTGGTAGGTTGAGGTGTGGATGAGGATGGAGGGTTGGATGTGGGTGGTGTGGTAGGTTGAGGTGTGGATGAGGATGGAGGGTTGGATGTGAGTGGTATGGTAGGTTGAGGTGTGGATGAGGATGGAGGGTTGGATGTGAGTGGTATGGTAGGTTGAGGTGTGGATGAGGATGTAGGGTTGGATGTGGGTGGTGTGGTAGGTTGAGGTGTGGCTGAGGATGGAGGGTTGGATGTGGGTGGTATGGTAGGTTGAGGTGTGGATGAGGATGTAGGGTTGGATGTGGGTGGTGTGGTAGGTTGAGGTGTGGCTGAGGATGGAGGGTTGGATGTGGGTGGTGTGGTAGGTGGAAGGGTGGAATGTAGGTGGTATGGTAGGTCGAAGTGGATGAGGATGGAGGGTTGAATGTGGGTGGTGTGGTAGGTTGAGGTGTGGATGAGGATGGAGGGTTGGATATGGGTGGTGTGGTAGGTGGAAGGGTGGATGTAGGTGGTATGGTAGGTTGAGGTGTGGATGAGGATGGAGGGTTGAATGTGGGTGGTGTGGTAGGTTGAGGTGTGGCTGAGGATGGAGGTTTGGATGTGGGTGGTATGGTAGGTTGAGGTGTGGATGAGGATGTAGGGTTGGATGTGGGTGGTGTGGTAGGTTGAGGTGTGGCTGAGGATGGAGGGTTGGATGTGGGTGGTATGGTAGGTGGAAGAGTGGTAGTAGGTGGTATGGTAGGTCGAGGTGTGGATGAGGATGGAGGGTTGGATGTGGGTGGTATGGTAGGTGGAAGGGTGGTTGTAGGTGGTATGGTAGGTCGAGGTGTGGATGAAGATGCATCAGAAAAGTCCTCCAACATAAATTGGTCCAAGTCGAGGTCAGAAGGAAGGATGATTGTGTGGCTCTGCCATTGTGTACAGTGATGTTGACTGGTGGTAGTGCTAAAAGAGAATCAATTATACTGTCTACAGTGGGGTGTTCCGGAAGATCTATTATAGTGTTTATGAGGTGGTTTTCAATTGTTGATGTCTGAATGTCATTCCCAGATAGCAAATGACATCTGGCCCAGTTGTGGCCCACACGTTCCACATTCTTCTGGCCCACATACCGCATGGAATGACGGCGATGACTCAACCTAAGTGTGGCTGCTAGAAGTCAGCCACAACTGGACCAGATGTGGGCCACATCTCAGAAATGTAATGGGCCACAACCGGACCAGATGTGGGCCACATCTCAGAAATGTTACGGGCCACATCTGGGCCAGATGTCTGAGACAGTGTCTGATATCTGGGCCAGATGTGGACATCTTATTATCCTATAATAAAGAAAATAGTCATATAGTCTAAATTGATTTATGAAATATCAAACAGATACATATACATATTTATAAATCTAAAAACAAAATTAAGGGGAAAAAAGATACATACTGATTACACACACACACACACACACACACACACACACACACACACACACACACACACACACACACACACACACACACAAGCTCTTCTGTCCCTGTAACATCAGAAAAGAGTCACGTTACCTCTATGATTTATGTTCAATACTACATTTAAATGAAGTTGCTTAATGTTCCTCAGTTTATCAACAGTACTAATGGACTAATTAAATTGATAACTTATGTTAGTTACTTTATGTAGATTTGTTTAGTTACATTACTGACATGTAATGTAAGCAGAGTTGAACACAGTGAACTCTACATTATAACACACACACACACACACACACATCATAATGATCAGATGTCTATTTAATGTTGTAAAGTGCTCATCTGCATTACTTATCGAAAATTTCTGTCAGATGTTAAATAAACATTTAGTAAGCATCTTTATCTTTAAGATGTATATTGTTTATGTAAATCCACTTTGGAGACGTAAGTTACGTGTGTTACTGGAACTCCTCTGTTAGTTATACATAATACAACATGTTTTTACAGCACAATCACAACTATTTACACAACTTTACACCTTCAATAGTTCAAAAGTTTACTCTACAGAAGCTCAACAAATGCGATTTTAACACACGGGAACCGTGATTTTGGTTTGTAATAGTCACATTTGAAAACACCTGCATCGATTTCCTCCGCCTGACGTATCCTCTCCTGTGGCCTCATGGGAAGGCAGGGATAGAAAAGTATCCAACGATGAGTGCTTCACAATCTGGGCGGAACGCAGTAAGCCATCCGGGGATTTCTTCTTTTATGTTTACTGAGGTTTCAAACATACTACTCCTTTCACGTACTGTTTTCTCCTACTATATAGTAGGTTAGTATGCATATCCGGACGTAACTTAAGTACACGCCCGTCCGAATCTCGCGAGAAATAGTCCAAACCCCAGGTAGTTCTCGTCTACTCTTTTACTAATCGCTCGCCTCCTGCTTTTTCCATACTATATAGTAGGGAAGTATGCGTTTTCGAACGCAGCCTGTGAGAATCTTCTGATAGGCTATAGCATAAGCTCCCATTTGGGCAGGTCTGGAGATTCATGACTGTTAATGAAGAGGGAGGGATTATCGTTAATTAGCCAACATCTGTAGAATACAAAAAAGACCAAAGTACAGCATCTCAGCAGTGTGACTAGCTGTTGAACAATGGCAGGAAGTTGGTGTGCAGTTCAATCACTGGCACTTTGTGTGTGGTTTTGTGCTTTCTGTCATGCTGTTCCACAGTGGAGTAATCTGCCCCAGAATCCTCAAGCTCTGACGTTACAGCAAACTGACCAGCGGGTTCAGCAAACTAGTCAACAGTTTCCTCAGCAGGTTCAGCAGCAGGCTAGTCAACAGTTTCCTCAGCGGGTTAAACAGCAAGCTAGTCAACAGTTTCCTCAGTTGGTTAAAAAGCAAGCTAGTCAGTTTCCTCAGCTGGTTCAACAGCAAGCTAGTCTACAGTTTCCTCAGCAGGTTAAACAGCAAGCTAGTCAACAGTTTCCTCAGCTGGTTAAACAGCAAGCTAGTCAACAGTTTCCTCAGCTGGTTAAACAGCAAGCTAGTCAACAGTTTCCTCAGCTGGTTAAACAGCAAGCTAGTCAACAGTTTCCTCAGCGGATTAAACAGCAAGCTAGTCAACAGTTTCCTCAGCTGGTTAAACAGCAAGCTAGTCAACGGTTTCCTCAGCTGGTTAAACAGCAAGCTAGTCAACAGTATCCTCAGCTGGTTAAACAGCAAGCTAGTCAACAGTATCCTCAGCTGGTGAAACAGCAAGCTAGTCAACAGTTTCCTCAGCAGGTTCAACAGCAAGCTAGTCAACAGTATCCTCAGCAGGTTCAACAGCAAGCTAGTCAACAGTTTCCTCAGCAGTTTCAGCCTAAGCAGCCAGTGGTGCAGGCAGAACCCCTTGACAAATGTGCTGTAGTTGATTATGAGCAGATCCAATGTGGCCCACCTGGTATCAGTGGTGCTGAGTGTGGAGCTCTCAACTGCTGCTTTAATGGACAACAGTGTTTTTATGGGAAGACAGGTAAGAGTGTTGAGTCAATGTAAAGGTGTTCATGTTAAACTGCTACTCTGCAATAACCTGCTCTTGTACCTTATTCCAGTGACTGTCCAGTGTATAAGAGATGGTCAGTTTGTGGTAGTGGTGGCTAGAGATGTTACGCTACCTCGCTTGAGCCTGGATTCAGTCCGTCTCCTGGGTGGAAATGACCCAGCTTGCAGTCCTGTGGGATCCACACCTTCCTTTGCTATATACCAGTTCCCTGTCACTGCATGTGGCACGAGCATGATGTTGAGTAGCTGCTTGTGGTTCTGTTCTGCATGGTTTGGAATGGACTGGATGCCAACAGTTACTATTTGCAGGAGGACAGTGGATATGTAGTGTATGAAAACAGAATGACCTCCTCGTATGAAGTGGGTGTTGGACCGCTTGGTTCCATCACAAGGGACAGCCATTTTGAGTAGGTGGTTTTATTCTTTAGCATAATTGTTAATCCTTGAGAAATGCTACAAGATCACTGTTTGTTGTCCAGGCTTCTCTTCCAGTGTAGGTACTCTGCTACTTCTGTGGAAGCTCTGGTTGTGGAGGTCAACACTATTCCTGCACCTCCACCAGTAGCTGCTCCTGGACCCCTCAGGGTGGAGCTTAGACTGGCAAATGGTCAATGTGTCACCAAAGGCTGTGCAGAAGGTAAATGTCTGTCACAAGTATTTTCTGAAACTCCAGATTGCAGCAGTTTATGGTTAAATGCCTGTGTTCTTCCTCAGGGGATGAGGCGTACTCCTCCTACTATGGTGATGCTGATTATCCGGTTACAAAAGTCCTGCGGGAGCCTGTGTATGTTGAGGTGCGCATTTTGGAGAGGACCGACCCCAACATTGTCCTAATGCTGGGACGTTGCTGGGCGACATCAACCCCTAGTCCACTCAGTCTACCCCAGTGGGACCTTCTGGTTGATGGGTGAGTAAGGCCAGTCTTTCTCCATCTAATGTGCTGTAAGGCATGTCTGACTGCCTCTTTGCCTTTCAGATGCCCTTACCAGGATGACCGTTACCTGACCACACTGGTTCCGGTGGCTGGATCTTCTGGTCTTCAGTTCCCAACCCACTACAAGCGCTTTGCTGTGAAGATGTTCACATTTGTGGATCCAGCATCACTGGCTCCTCTACAGGAAACTGTATGCTCTGCATCCTTACATGAGTTCTTAATATTAAGGTTTTAAGTGTTTTTCTTCTTCTGTGGCTTAACCCATTCCCTTCCTTTTAGCTCTTCATCCACTGTAGTACAGCGGTGTGCCATCCCTCTTCTGGCTCCTGTGAGCAAAGCTGCTCTAGGAAAAGTGAGTGCTTGTTGTAAATTGACTTCAGGAACCATGAGAACTTGGTTTTTAAATGCCACTCACAACTTTACCATTTCTTTTCCAGGAAGAGAAGCTAATGTCAAGACCATCTCTAGTGGACAAACTGTGGTGTCTAGTGGAGAAGTTAACCTGGTCGTGTGACTTTAGTAGTTTTAATAAACTTCTTAATTCAACCGTATACGTTATCTGGTTTGGCCTCTACTTGTTGCTTTATGGCTGGACTAACATAACTGCTTGTGTTGCTCTTCAAGCATGACAAGTGGTGTCTTTTTTTTGTTTTGGTAATTCTACTTGAAAGCATGCATTTTACTTGACATGGTGGCATCTGTCAGACAGAATGTAGCCTTATGCTAAATGCAAAAGCATCAGACTTTTAAGCATCAGGTTTACTATTTTTATTTTAACAATTGCTAGGACCAATTTATCAATACTTCTATTTAATCATAGCAGACACTTATCCAAAATGACTTCCAAATTAGGAGAGCAATAGAAGCAATCTGACCAGGGGCAACAGTATGCAAGTGCTGTTACACTTTCAATACCTACTCAATGCTTATGTCAGTATTTCAATACTTCACTCTTCCTTTTTACTTCCCACAGTGATCACATCAGTTTAACTGTGGTTTTTTTTTTTAAATTTTTATTGCGTTGGCACAAAATACAGGTTCAAAACCTAACAAACACAAAAGGGAACAAGCAACAATGAAAGAGCATTTGCACCTGGGGCCTTTTGAAGTGCGAGGATGATTAGGAGGCAATGATGGACAGGGGCCAATGGGCAAAATGCCAGGGTTACACTCCCACTGTTTTTCTGAAGGGTATCCTGGGATTTTAATGACCACAGAGTCAGGACCTCGTTTTAAAGTCTCATCTGAAAGACAGTGCTTGTTACAGTACCACACTGAGCACCCCCTGTTGGCCTCACTAACACCTCTCCCAGCAGCAACCTAGTTTTCCCAGGAGGTCTCCCATCCAGGTACTGACCAGGCTCAGCCCTGCTTAGCTTCAGTGGGAAACTAGTCTTGGGCTACAGGGTGATATGGCTGCTGGCTTCCTTCAACTAGCAGGTGGTGCTTTGACTATAATTGAATATTGCTGTGTAGATGTCTTCAGGCCAGGACTCTTATCAAACATGTGACGTTTAGGGCAGATCAGACATAGTATGACTGACAACAGCTTCCTGTTTCATGATGAAAGATCAGACTTTGTCGGCCACAGACACACTCTTCAGCCAAAACTCAAGCGCTTCACAATTTAACATCACCAATGTTGTTCTGGTAAAATCTTAATGAGAAGTTAATTCAACTTTCCTATTGCCCACAGGTGGTGCTATGACTAACTGAATATTGTCATGTAAATGTCTTCAGGTCAGGACTGGCCATCACCGACATGCCTTCGGGAAAACCACAATTAACATCGCTAAGGCCTTTACAGTGGCTATTTATGACTTTTCAGATTTTGCACCCAAGTCTTGTGTGTGTCTACGAATGTCATACTTGTACATGAATTGTAGCTCAAAGCGCTTAAATTGTTTGATTTACAAGCAATGATCAGTACATAAGTACAGTGCAATTTGTGTATTATTCTGTATGTGTTGAGCTCTTTAAGAACGACCTTCTCCTTTATGCGCATGTATCAAGACTGCACAAGAGTTGTGAAAACGTGATATGTTCTGTTGACAAACCCTGTTAATGAAATGCATCGCGTTCACATGGGGCGTTAATTAATGGGATGTACAGCACACACTTTGAGAGCACAAGAATATTAGGAGTTCAAAGCAACTACATCAGCCACAGTGCTTCATGGGACAAGGGTTTCTCTGCAGAGTTCTTTAAGAATGATTTGCTAGCCAAATCTAAGAGTATCATGGATATGCTTTTCAACAAATATTGTAATAAGTGACATCTTCAAATGGGGAAACAACCTAATGTGTTGGCTTTGTTTAAATCCACTTGGGGTTCAGAGTATTTATGTTTTTCCCCAGATATAGTATAATTATGTAGGTTTCAGTAATTCAGTGTAAATTTATTTACCTCAAAAGACTGGAAATGTTATGACTTGCCCCATAAACATAGTAACATGACAGCTTAAGATAAACTGACAAACTAAAAGTCAATATAAAGTCACTTTCAAATAACATGCCATTTAATAACAAAAAGCGTTAACTACGCTGTTTTTGTCCATTCAAATTAGTGTAACTTCTGAACATTGACTCATCTAGGAAAAGGTCTAATAGTGCCACATTGTAACAGTTACAACATTCCCTACCTGCACAACTGGGATTTAAACCTGGCTAGTGTCTTCTGGTTAGAATAGCATTAACAATCTCAACTTTTACATAAGATTTCTCTTTAGATAAATTTAAATGGATTAACTTCAGTGACAGCTTTCATAGAATTAATGTCTAAACCATGTGTTACAACTAGCCCTGCGTAAGGGTGTGCATTTGTCTACCTTTGCAAGTCGCATGCAAGCATAGGTTGAAGACTAAATGGGACTTGCAAAGGTACAGTAAGCGCCAACAGAATAAGGCACTTTCCAAGTCAAAAGCAGTTAAACAGACATGAAGTGACAAGTCAGATACAAGCAAGGACTGATGTCAGTTTTATTGAGAAACTTTCTTTTGCCCATGAACTATTACAGGACCAAGTGTGGCCTTTCCTTCCCACTGAACGCCTAGAGGGAGAAAAAGAGCCACGTTAGAGCACAAATGTCAAAAGCAACCTTAAAAGCAAGAGCTACCAACCTCCATAGGGAGCAGCAGCAATTCCACCATCAGGACCACATGTGGAGTCACAGCAACCACAAACTTGGTCGTTTCCATCAGCAGCAAACCACCTGAAGACAGACAAGAGCACATTCAACATGAGCCAAGACGGCTGAAAGAAAACAATTAAGTGCAACATACCCATTAGCAAAGGAACAGGATTTGTGCTGAGCATCACTGGGTGCAGAAGCAATAGTTGCCTTCAGAACACATGTTATGTAGATCTGCAAGGGATGACAGACAAGTCAGAAAGTCAAAGCAGATAGGAAGAAAGTTGAATTAACTCATGCTATACATAGTACATACAGAAGGACTGGAGCTCTCCTGGAACATGAATGCCTCCAGCTGGAACTGGATCTTGTCAACCTGGGACCGAGGCATGAAGCGGGAGCTGGAAGCTGTAGCCTTGGCATCCACAAAGCACCTGATGATGGTCACCACAAAGCAACTCATGAAAGTCAACTCTAGAACGTCAAGCAACTAGACCTTACCCATGATTCTCAATGACTGGGTTTAAAAAACTAAAAAGGTCCTATAGCATCATGGGCCATGTCCCTACCCATAGTTCTCAATCAAGGAGTATCTTGGAAGAGAGTTCACGTCAGGCACTTGAGTGGCCACACAGCTGTCCACAAACACACGCAGAGGCACATGATTGTACTGCTTCACAGATGCCTCGATGTTAATAACACCACCCAGGAAATAGGAGTAGGAAGGCCTCTGATAGGACCAATCGTCTACAAAGGAAAAGGGAACAGTTAGGCACAGGTTAAACTCATTTCATTAAAAACTTGCACCTACCAATCATGAGCTTCAGGGAGAACAGCAAGACTTCTTCACCAGCCTCCGTTGAGGCATAAGGGACCCATGTTGGCCTCAAAGCATCACTGCTTACATTTTGAAGCCTGTGGTTCATGAAAGTGCCCATTAAATGGTATCCCAGATGCAGAAGCAGACGGTAACAGAGACCACTTACCTTTGATAATGGCATTGTACACCAACAATTGCACTATTGGTCCGGGTAATCGGAGTACCTGCAAGAGCCTCAGGGGTGTAGGTAAGAGAGAAGGTGTAGACAAGCTCATCCTCATTCATCTGTAAGAGATTGTGGTTATCAACAGGGTCATCAAAATACAATGCACTCATTGCAATGAATGGGAGAATACATTGTGTAATAGTGGAAAGATTCCTAAAGAGCTTAGATCTTTCAATTTGACAGTCAATGTTTGAGACAATTCACCTACTTGTATTACGTCCTAGAAGTACAGTACATACTTTTGTGTGTAACAAGAGTATGCAAGCTTTGGGACGTACTGACTTTGTCATCTATAACAGGCTGTCACTTAGTTTCATGCATCCCAGTCACTGACAGGGCAGTTCAAACAATCATTGTCAAAGTTAAAATCCGCCACATGCAATTTAATTTCCTACCGTATCTGAGAGAAATGTAGTAGCACATTGATCTGCCATTCGTGGGTCTTTAATGCAGAGACGCTGCTCATGTGTTTGCGGTTTAAATATAAATGTTGGCTTTAAAAAAGTTAATGGCCAAACATATTATAAAAGTTCACAATGATGAAAATGTGGATGACACTGAATAAATAGCTTTTCGTCTGGTTAGATATTCAATTGATCACTCAAACCGCTTTACCACTCCACTGAACTCGCACATCTGTCGTGTTTGTAGTTTAAACACTACCTGCATTTGTAGCTCTAATCAAATCCTCATCCAACTCACAATGGGTTGTGGATAATATCAGCCGTTAGAGTGGGTGTCGATCTGCACTTAATTCTTTAACACACTACAATTTGGGACACTAATTCTATTTTCAAATACCATTTAGTACAGATAGTATGCAAACTAGGGCGCAGCAATGCACTTAGGACAGAACATGCATATTGACTTTTCATGAAAGAAATGGGCTACCCTCTGCCACATACAACCCATTTAGATTTAGGAGTTCTTACCATCTGCACACTGTTGCAGTTCTGTAATTCATACTCAAAGATGAGCACCCTAGACGCTGAGTCCAGACCAACAACAGGACATCCACCTAAAGAAAGATCAGCTGGCTCAATCAACTGACCATTACTAAACAAGTCCTGCTGGACCTCTACAAGAACACGGTCTTCTCCGCATTGAACCGCCACACTGCTGGGAGTCACGGGTTGCCTCAACTGAAAGTCCACCGCCAACTCGCTCTGCACCTGAGGGAACGACAGGATACCTCCACTCCAAAGGCTTCACTGGACCCTGCAACAGCTGCTTCTCCTGAAGGCCAAAAGGCTCCTGTGCAAGGCCTCTGGACGCAGGACCCAAAGGACTCTGAAACTGAGAGGGTTGCAAAGGGCTCCAGATCCCTGGAGGAGAAAGGACAGGACTTCTGGAAGCTGGATCTGATTTTGGCCCCACGCTTCTTGGACTTTGACTGTACCTCAAACTTCCCAAGTATTAGGCAGATCAAAGCGCAACAACCAGAACCACCACTAGCACACCTTTCAAAAGCTCCATCCTGGCAAACTTTGACACAAATGTCACAACACACACCAGGGCTTGGCTTTGCCATTTTGTACAGCTTTGAATGAAGGTTGCTCCTCCTTTAGTTTAATTGATTACGTTTGATTCTCCTCTGGACCTGTAGAGTTTATGCATCTCTGGGACCCACAGCTCAGGTAGGGCATGTTGTAACTGTTAGACCTATGCTATTCTATACTTTAATTCTATAGAGGAAACACTGAGAAAAAGGAGTCAATGTTCATAACATTTTAAGCTGTCATGTTACAATGTGCCCCATTTATGGGGCAGGTTGTCACATTTCACTTCCATTCTTTCGTGGTAAATCAAGAAATATACACTGAATTGATGAAACAAACCTACATAATAATATTAGGTGTGTGTGTGTGTGTGTGTGTGTGTGTGTGTATGATTTCAATTAAAATACAAATAGGAACCATTGGCTTTTACCATTTAAACCACTACAGATTTCTTTTTTGTAGTGTGTTTGGGACATATTCCATTAGGATTTAATACGTCAGACGTAACATCACTATGCGCAGCTCTGCGGGAGGTATGTACCTAGCTGTTTGGCTAATGTTGCTGCTAGTGCCTATGTGAGAGTCAGACGCTCTAACAAGGAGGCTAAAGGCTGCAACCTCTAGCGTCAGTCGTTAGAGCATCTCTTGAGATCAGAGGAGTGAGGTTTTTACTCACACAGCAAATACTAGCTGGCCTCCATTACATATGCTCTATTTAAGTGTGTATATTTGTTAAAGCCAGGTTATGGTCAGGATTGGTGCGACTTTGCCGTTGGGTGCAGGCTGTATTTCACCCCAGAAGAGACTGATTGGCTGTTTGCAGCACATGTCACACTTTCAGGTGCAGCGCTTCAGAGTTAATCGCAAACTCTGGATTAAACCTGAGTTGACAGAGAAAGTTTATACCAAGCTTTGAGAAACCATTGAACTTGATCTAAACCAGGTTGGATTTATCTGGATTTGTCAACTGTAAACCTACTCTGAAACTCAGAGTTTGTTCAGCTAGCTTCATGCAACAGGCCTCTGTGCTCTTCCCAGGGACGGCATGAAAAAGTAATATCTCGTACCAGGGAAGATCCAGTGCCTTTTTGTTTGACATTTCGATTTGAGTATTTAGTGAGCCCTTTCAGTTCTGTAAAGTTTTAGTTTTTCATGATATATATTACCCATTGTTGTCCTCCTTTGTGGTTTGAACTTATTCTAAGTTGTGGACTTGAAGGTATTTGATTTCTTGTGCGGTTACATTTATTTTTCTTTCAGAAGCTAATCACTGTTCAGCTAGCTGCCCTACTGGTAAGCCTCAGACTGAAAGCCTTTTTCTTTGTCTTTCCTTGTCTGCCCCACAATTTTTCTACATTAAATTGTGTATTCATTTTGTATTTATATCCATGTCTCGTGTTCAGTGGTAATGAACCTGAGTGCCATATTTTAGCTATAAATTTTCCCATTCTTAGAAAGCAGGTGCCGTGGTTTACTCTCTTGTTCTAGTTGTACAATTCTTGCTCTTTACCACCTCACCACACTTGCATACTGTTGCCCCTTGTTGGTCTGATTGCTTCTATTGCTCTCCTCATTTGGAAGTAATTTTGGATAAGTATCTGCTAAGTGATTAAATATAAATGCATTGAGAAATGAGTCCTAGCAATTGTTAAAAAGATGGTAAAGGCTGTAAAACAATGCTATTCTGATGCTTTTGATTGGTTCTCGTTTGAATTTGCAGAGCATCATGTCTGCCAATTGCAATCATCATTGAAAGCATAGGGCTACATTCTGTCTGACAGATGCCACCATGTCATGTGAAGTGCATTCAAACACTAAATTAGGAAAGTAACCAAAAGCAATTATGTAAACTTAAATAATTACACTAGTTACATTTTAAATGGTTAATTTGTAATGTGTAAAAGACTAAATATCTAATGTAACCTTCCCAAAACTGGTACGTTCCAATTCAACCCATTACAAGGGTTCCACCAGTAATGGGCACCATAAGCAATGTTTAACTGTACAAAGTGAAACGGTCAAAGGGAACAGCGTGAAAAAGTGAATTGAAATAGCCGTTCATTTGTCCATATGCCCTCTGCATCTTATTCTTTAACATCAGGATTTTATGCAACTGTCTACAGACCTACAATGTAATGCCATTTATAGACCCCTTTCATGAGTGAAGGTTAGGATTCAAATTGTCTAAAAATAAAAACCCTCAACATTTTAGACACCATTTACACTTGTTAGCATAGTCCCCTTGTGATCAAACTGATAAATATTTATAGTATCAGGTATCAACAGGCCATCAGACAGCAAACACAGAAGCGATAAACCAGGTTTGGGGCATTCTTTCAAATAGCATTACCAACAAAAAATAAACACCACTTGTCATGCTTGAATAGCAACACAAGCAGTTTAGTTAGTCCAGCCATAAAGCAACAAGTAGAGACCAAACCAGATAAAGGGATACAGTTGAATTAAGTTTATTAAAACTACTAAAGTCACACGACCAGGTTAACTTCTCCACTAGACACCACAGTTTGTCCACTAGAGATGGTCTTGACATTAGCTTCTCTTCCTGGAAAAGAAATGGTAAAATTGTGAGTGGCATTTAAAAACCAAGTTCTCATGGTTCCTAAAGTCAATTTACAACAAGCACTCACTTTTCCTCGAACAGCTTTGCTCACAGGAGCCAGAAGAGGGATGGCACACTGCTGTACTACAGTGGATGAAGAGCTAACAGAGGGGGAAAGGGTTAAGCCAAAAAAAAAAACCTTAATATTAAGAACTCATGTAAGGCTGAAGAGCATACGGTTTCCTGCTGAGGAGCCAGTGATGCTGGATCCACAAATGTGAACATCTTCACAGCAAAGCGCTTGTAGTGGGTTGGGAACTGAAGACCAGAATATCCAGCCACCGGAACCAGTGTGGTACGATAACGATCATCCTGGTAAGGGCATCTGAAAGGCAAAGAGGCAGTCAGAAATGCATTACTGCACACTAGATGGAGAAAAACGGGCCTTACTCACCCATCGACCAGAAGGTCCCACTGGGGTAGACTGAGTGGACTAGGGGTTGATGTCGCCCAGCAACGTCCCAGCATTAGGACAATATTGGGGTCGGTCCTCTCCAAAATGCGAACCTCAACATACACAGGCTCCCGCCAGGTTTGTAACCGGATAATCAGCAGCACCGTAGTAGGATGTGTACGCTTCGTCCCCTGATGAAGAACACCAGCACTTAATCATAAACTGCTGCAATCTGGAGTCTTAGAAAATACTTATTCATACTTGGGACAGACACTTACCTTCTGCACAGCCTTTGGTGACACATTGACCATTTGCCAGTCTAAGCTCCACCCTGAGGGGTCCAGGAGCAGCTACTGGTGGAGGTGCAGGAACAGTGTTGACCTCCACAACCAGAGCTTCCACAGAAGTAGCAGAGTACCTACACTGGAAGAGAAGCCTGGACAACAAACAGTGATCTTGTAGCATTTCTCAAGGATTAACAATTATGCGAAAGCATAAAAACACCTACTCAAAATGGCTGTCCCTTGTGATGGAACCAAGTGGTCCAACACCCACTTCATACGAGGAGGTCATTCTGTTTTCATACACCACATATCCACTGTCCTCCTGCAAATAGTAACTGTTGGCATCCAGTCCATTCTAAGCCATGCAGAACAGAACCACAAGCAGCTACTCACCATCATGCTTGTGCCACATGCAGTGACTGGGAACTGGTATATAGCAAAGGAAGGTGTGGATCCCACAGGACTGCAAGCTGGGTCATTTCCACCCAGGAGACGGACTGAATCCAGGCTCAAGCGAGGTAGCGTAACATCTCTAGCCACCACTACCACAAACTGACCATCTCTTATACACTGGACAGTCACTGGAACAAGGTACAACAGCAGGTTATTGCTGAGGAGCAGTTTAACATGAACACCTTTACATTGACTCAACACTCTTACCTGCCTTCCCATAAAAACACTGTTGTCCATTAAAGCAGCAGTTGAGAGCTCCACACTCAGCACCACTGATACCAGGTGGGCCACATAGGATCTGCTCATAATCAGCTACAGCACATTTGTCAAGGGGTTCTGCCGGCACCACTGGCTGCTTAGGCTGAAACTGCTGAGGAACCTGTTGACTAGCTTGCTGTTTAACCAGCTGAGGAAACTGTTGACTAGCTTGCTGTTTAACCAGCTGAGGAAACTGTTGACTAGCTTGCTGTTTAACCAGCTGAGGAAACTGTTGACTAGCTTGCTGTTTAACCAGCTGAGGAAACTGTTGACTAGCTTGCTGTTTAACCAGCTGAGAAACTGTTGACTAGCTTGCTGTTTAACCAGCTGAGAAACTGTTGACTAAGCTTGCTGTTTAACCAGCTGAGGAAACTGTTGACTAGCTTGCTGTTTAACCAGCTGAGGAAACTGTTGACTAGCTTGCTGTTTAACCAGCTGAAACTGTTGACTAGCTTGCTGTTTAACCAGCTGAGAAACTGTTGACTAGCTTGCTGTTTAACCAGCTGAGGAAACTGTTGACTAGCTTGCTGTTTAACCAGCTGAGGAAACTGTTGACTAGCTTGCTGTTTAACCAGCTGAGGAAACTGTTGACTAGCTTGCTGTTTAACCAGCTGAGAAACTGTTGACTAGCTTGCTGTTTAACCAGCTGAGGAAACTGTTGACTAGCTTGCTGTTTAACCTGCTGAGGATACTGTTGACTAGCTTGCTGTTTAACCTGCTGAGGATACTGTTGACTAGCTTGCTGAGGAAACTTTTGGCTGGCTTGTTGTTTAACCAGCTGAGGTAACTGTTGACTAGCTTGCTGTTTAACCAGCTGAGGAAACTTTTGACTAGCTTGCTGTATAACCAGCTGAGGAAACTTTTGACTAGCTTGCTGTTTCACCAGCTGAGGAAACTGTTGACTAGCCTGCTGCTGAACCTGTTGAGGAAACTGTTGACTAGTTTGTTGAACCCACTGGTCAGTTTGCTGTAACGTCAGAGCTTGAGGATTCTGGGGCAGATTACTCCACTGTGGAACAGCATGACAGAAAGCACAAAACCACACACAAAGTGCCAGAGACTGCTGGGCACACCAACTTCTTGCCATTGTTCAACAGCTAGTCACACTGCTGAGATGCTGTCCTTTGGTCTGTTTTGTATTATACAGATGTTGGCTAATTAACGATAATCCCTCCCTCTTCATTAACAGTCATCAATCTCCAGACTTGCCCAAATTGGAGCTAATGCTATGGCCTACCAGAAGATTCTCACTGCTTCTCAAAATTACACGCATGTGATGTTTCTTGATTTCAATTAGTCAGATTTGTCATATTATAGATAATTAAAAGGTTCATGCTCAGGTTTTCTACTATAGCTTGCCTAAAGTATTTTGATTAGATGTTTGGTGCATTCTGCTTTGCTTGCAAACATGCTGAAATACTTTTAAAATATCTTTATATTGCAGAAATAGTAAGAGTTGTGTGTGTTAACTTCCCCCTCGAGGTAATCCCTGTCACCAATTTGAAGTATTTCAACAGTGGACAAGGAAGGTTTATATGGACAGACCCTCGACTCCTTGGCTACATCTGAAACCGCATACTTCCCTACTAGTAGAGGAAAAGCAGTAGGCAGCGAATGAGTATTTCTGAATCCTCAGTATTTATAAAAGAGAAGGGCACGGGTAAGACTTTTTAACAAGAACCGTAAACAACGTAATTTTGTCCGTCCCTCATCCTACAAAGTTGGCCAGCGCCACCTCCTGGGTTGATGATATGAAACAATGGCCAGCGGTCACATATGTTGACATATTTAATTAACTTGTTTTGTCTGATGGTGTTGATGGTGAGGAGCATAGAAATGATAAAAGCACGGAAGCAAACAATTACTTACACAGTAATAAAATCAGACAAATTATTTGTCAAAATCATCAGCAGTTCACATTCCTAAAAGCGGAGGTAGAGTCGAGTCAGACTATAAATAATCCCAATCACATCGCGTGGGTTATGTTACAAAATAATGGAGTAGTGAAACAGCTGGATGCTCCTGCGTAGCTGGCCCTGGTAGGTCTTGTAGCCACGTTGCTGCTGTGTTGTGGAAGGTGGGTATTTATAAATAGACACTGCTGGTGTGGCTAAACTTATATCAAATACATTTAAATAGTCTGTATGTGCTGTGTGATTCAATGTGAAGAAGTATTTTTTTACTGAAATATAATACATTTCAATTATAATGAAATTGTTCAGCTGTAACAAAGTAAATAAAGTAAACAATATATTGTGAATTTTGAAAGGTGCAGAATGCAGTGGCGGTGGTATGACAGGACTAACTTGCACTGATGAGCAGCATAGATGGAGCAGGGACCAGAAGAAATCTAGAAGAGGAAAGAATCAGTCAGATAACATTTAGACATCACAAAGCTGAGGATGTGTATGGTGCATCATCAGCAAGGGAGGAGAAAGGCTACCATCTACACCAAGCTATGACACACATCAAGACTTCAGGAGAGAGTCAGTTCTTCAGGCACAAAACCACTTTTGGAAAAGTGCTACAATGCCAATGTATCCGAGCAGGCAGATGGCATTGATAGGCTTGAACTCCACCAGCCACATGGAGAGACTTTGACTTGGAGTAAATGTGAACATTTTACAGTAAATACATGAAATGAACAGCGACCAGATGAATGAATTAGAGAATCAAACACAAAATCAGAGTTTGTCAGAGGTTTGGCATAGTGCAAGACAGAAAAGGATCACTGCTAGTTCAACTAAAGGTGTACCAGTACGAGCAACAACAAATCATGATAAATTCATGAGAGAGCATCTCTTCCCTACCTTTCGGGGTAATGTGGCTACAAAGTATGGGAGTGAGAAAGGAAATAGCTCAGAAACCTTCTTGTAGAAAAAGGTCTACAGGTGTCCCTCTCAGGTACCAGGGTCAGCCTGACAGAGCCATGGCTGTCTGCAAGCCCTGATGGCATAATCAATGGTGTGGAGCTTCTGGAAGTAAAGTGCAATATCTCAAAGCAAGGTTTCAAAAATTCAAATTTATTTGATAGTTCCTTGTTTTCAGGTTTTGCACTGTAATTGCACACATTTTGTATGGTATGTTTTCTTAAATTAATTTAAAAAGCATATACGTACATAGTATACAAAAACAGAAAATACTGAGATAAGATTGTTTTAGAATTAAAAATGTGACGTATTGTGATTAAATACATATGTACACATTTGATTACATGCGACAGTGTGAGCATTAATTATCTGCTTCACGGATCAGGTCACCATGCAGATTCACTAAAGCTGCACATATACGCAGAATGTTATCAATCTTTGGCATAAAGGTGATAGGCAGGGTTTGTGACAACACCTTGTACACTTTCAGTCTCCTAACTGCACGCTCAACATGTATTCTTACATTTGCAATCCTGCGACTACATGTGACTTTTTCTTCAGTCGGCTGTGTTTTGTTGGTGAAATAAGGAATTATAATCAAGTTGACTTGTCTTTCATACAGTAAGTCTCTAATAAATAAAAAACTATCCAGCATCACTTCATCTCCAGGTTTAAGGTATTCAAGAATACCTGAGTCACATGTGATGAATGTGTCTCTACAGAGACCTCCATATGCTGCTGATATAAACATTACAAGACCATAAGGTGCAATAGCCACTAAATATTTGATAGTGTTGCAAGCATAGTAGTGGCTGTATGATTCAGACCTTGAGTCTAGGTTTCTTGGTTTTTGGATTTCGCTTTCACTGCAGTCTAAGATACAGGTGACATTGGGATAATGTTTCTTAAATGCCTCTGGTGTTGTGGCCCTTATTGTTTCTTTGGGAAGCCATGGTATCAGATCCTTAAACTCCTGATATACAAAATCGACTGGCTAGGTCTTCAATCAAAAGATTTCATTTCAGCTTCATTAGTGTGAGCAAGATTTGCTGTTCAACTTATCACAGCTCATTTCATGGTAGAACATGATTGTCCAACCATGCTCCTGGAGGGTTACCACCCTACAGATTTGCAAGAAAAAGAAAAAGATACTGCAAATAGTTAAAAATGCAAAGAAGTAGTCAATCAAAAGTAATATCAGTTTTGCATACAAATATTAACATTAGCAAATTTTTTTAAACTCAAAGTACATAAATTGAGAACGAGGAGTGTGTACAGTGGACCCACAGGACTGAAGAACCTATAAGGGTCTTTCCTACAGACCAAGGTCCTGGAACATGATTTCTTCTGAGCCCTCCCACCACTCACAACCAACAAAAATCCAATCAAAATCCAAACTAGATAAAATAAAAAGTGACATCAAATAATTTTTTGCTGGTCATTTTCCAGTCATGCATGTTTAAGAATTAAACAACTATATACAAAATACTGTTCTCTATCTTGTAAATACATTTCATTAACTTTTTAATCTTCTTTACAGACTTTGAAACTGATAGCCACGGTTTCAAACACTGACAAACCAAGCCAAATGGTCACCGTGCGAGACACCGATTCAGAAGTGAAGTCCTGTGAAGCTTTCTCTGTGGGACAAACAAATTGAAAAAGTTGAACAAGGTCAATCCTACATCTTTACAAACCTCTCAACAAGAACATTCAACGGACAAACCAATTTAACTATCACACGCAGCACCACCATCATTCGACACACCACAACAATTCCAGTCAGCACCACATCACACACAAACGAATCAACACCACAAACTCATACAATCACAATCAATTGAGGGCACAACCATTACATTTAGAAAGGTCTGTCCAAAATGTCACACCATAAGACAAATATTAAAGAAACATTTCACAGATGCACCACATGCAAAATACTGAGGAAACAAACCAGCTACATCACAAAATGCACTGGAACACTGATAGTCTCAACGAACAAGAGCTTTCACTCACAGTCCCGAACACATTTTTGACTGAATTCATGAAAAATGAAATAGATGTATCTTGCCTCGATGCACAGAATATTGAGGAGTATCGATTAACATGCGGTCCACTCACAATCAAATACACTACTGACAACCATGTCATCGAAATTACAAAACACACTTGCACAACAGATCACACACCTGATATTATCACTAAAAGCCATCACCTCAGTTCAGCACAATCTTCCACTGTGAACAGTTCAGCTGACTGCACAATGAAGCTTTTATTTACCTACGTGATTTCTACACTGTCATAAATTAACATATCTGTAAGTGTACAGAACTCCACTGTTTTGAGTTGAGTGGACTCCAGCTTAAACACATCTGAATGGTACTTGCATTAAGCAACTGATAGGTTTGTGATTGACTACATCGCTCAATGCTGGAAAACTTGTAAATATAAGTCTTTCACACCTAAAACACTGAATCAGTTTTGCCAATATATACTATTAGAGAGAAACTGATCCTAGACCAGCAGTTATGGACAAATTTACACACCCAGTGAAACAGCATCAATACGACCCCTCAGCTAAAACCAAAAGTAACAAGAACAATGTAAATAGTTAGAATTAACTCATACTTCTTTAGTACAGCAACAGTGTGTTAGATTAAGATGCATGTATGTATGCATGTATAAACTTCTCAACTGGTAAAACACTGGTGTATCATTTTTCACAGCTTCTTGGGTATACAAGGCCTACAAACCTTTTCCTACCCTCCAAACATCACTCCAGGAGAGATCTAAAGATCCACCTTTAACTGGGGAGCTAAATACTGAAAAACACAGACATTAAACAAAAATCACAAATAATTCAGTTTACTGCAAGCAAATAAATATCTTTGAGCAAATAGTTTCAGTATTCATAGAAGAGTAGGCGAGAACTACCAGGGTTTTGGAATATTTCTCGCGAGATTCGGACGTGCGTATACTGATGTTGCATTCGAATATGCCTACTTGCCTATATAGAAGGCAAAAACAGTACGTGATAAGAGTAGTGTGTTCAAAACCTCAGTAATCATAAAAGAGTAGGTGAGAAGTTCCCGGATGGCCTACTGATTCCTCCCAGATTGTGAAGCACTCGTCTTTCTATCCCTGCCTTCCCATGAGGCCACAGGAAAGGATACATCAGGTAGGGAAAAGCGATGCGGGTGTTTTCAAATGTGAGTATTACAAACCAAAATCACGGTTCCTTGAGTTAAAATTAATTTACGCATTTATGGAGCTACTGTAGAGCAAACTGTCCAACTGTTGAAGGTGTAAAGATGACAGACAGTAGAGTATAGTTGTGATTGTGCTGTAAAAACACGTTTTATTATGTGTAGCTAATGGGAGCTCCAGTTACACATGTACATCTCCATAGTGGATTTACATAAACCGTGTACATCTTAAAGATAAAGATGCTTACTAAATGTTTATTTAACTTCTGACATGAACATTTTCGATAAGTATTGCATATGCCATCATAACATGAAATAGACAGATCTGGGGCCCGTTCTTCGTACGTAGCTAACTCAGTTGGATTTGATTGTTGACAATTTGCCATGATCTCGGATTGTTTGGTTCTTCGACTCATCCTGGGGCCTGTACCATGATGGTAGATCAACAAACTCAGGGTTATAGGATTAGTTTTGAGTTGACAAAACCAAACCAATCAATTCAGGCTTTGTTGGTCCCATGATGCTGATCATCAACTTTCTCTGTCAACTCAGGCTTTGATCCTGAGTTTGTGGAGCATGTGCACGTGAAAGTTGACATCAGCAGTGACCAGCCAATCACAGGCCAGTGTGACTCATTTCTTGCTAACGTGATTCAAAACTCTTCTGCTGAAGATAAAGACATTGAAGTATATATAAAGAATTTAAAAGCATTTACAAAGAAAGAAAATAATTTTCCATGTAAGAGGATAAATAAAGAAAATAGTTGTGAAAGATATTTATGATGTGCTCAAAGATGTCTATGATGTGCTCAAAACACAGAGAGAAGCAGTCCTACACAAGAACAGTCAAACGTGATGAAAATATTAACAAGCAATTCCTTCTTTTCAGAAACATGATCCTGCATGGACAAGCGTAAAACCTTAAACTGTTGTGTAGTCTTCTTTTGGAAGCACATGCAGTTTAACCTCTTAACTTCACCGTTTGAATCACTGCACAAAACACTACTGTTGTTGTGTCACGAAATACAGTTTTAACAGTTTTTTAGTATTGTTAAATAAACATAGTGCCTATTTATTCATTTACTGGTTAAAATGGTGACATATTTAATGCTAATTTTACGCGCTGTATTTTACTGTAGTGAGATTTCCCGCTAACTTTAAAAGAAACAAACATACACAAATCACGCAGTGCTAACTGCATTTCTCCAAATAAAAATATACAATAACAGACATCAGAAATCTCCTGTGATATAAAATACTTTTTTTTCAATTACTTCATGCTTTCTGTTTTGTTTTATATGTGGGCATAATGCAGACACTATAATAATGAAATGTGAAACCCTTTTCCCTGAAATATTAAAACGTAGAGAGTAGCTGTGATGTCATACGCGCGCTCTCGCTTCAGTCGGCGGGAGATCTGAGGGGAGGAAGGAGTGGGGCGCACATTGATGATATCACCAGCAGGACACACCCAGAAGTAGTGTTGGCGTTTGGTGACACTGGGGTGTGACTGAAGTGGAAATGGAAGGAAATGACGTTGCTTCTGGTAGCGATGAGGAAATGGAAGAAGGATTGTTTGGTGGGGATTTTGAAGGTGGTAGGAATGGTAGATGGTCAAAAGTGGAGAATAGGAAAAGGAAGAAAATTGGAAGTCAGGCATCTGGATCGGATAACGAAAGGGGACAACAAAAACAGATAAAGGTAAAAAAAGGTTGAATATAAGGTAATGATGACATTTTTGAATGAATCAATGAATACTCTAAACCCAATAAAAGTAACAAAAGCATTGAAGGAAGCAGTAGGTAATATAGAAAGTGCTAAGGTAGTGCGAGATGGGAAATTACTGATTTTCTGTAAAGACAATAAACACCAAAATAAGGTGGCTGCCTTAAATAATTTGATGGGTAAAAAGGTCACATGCACAATAATGGATGTTCGGAAATGGGTTAGAGGAGTCATTACAGGAGTTTCTAATGTATCAGTAATGATTCAGTTTGATGAGGAAAAACTTCCCAATAGAGTGTATCTTGGGTTTGTTAGCTATGTTGTTCGACCCTATGTCCCTCCTCCAGTTCGATGTTACAAGTGTCAGAGATTTGGGCATGTGGCAGCGGTTTGTAAAGGTAAACAACGATGTGCAAGATGCGGAGGTGAACATGAATACGGAAAATGTGGAAGCGGAGTAAATCCGAAGTGTTGCAATTGTGGGGGCCCATAGTGCGGGTACGGTGGTTGCCAGGTCAGGAAAGAGGCAGAAAAGGTTCAAAATGTAAAAGTGACAGAGGGATTGTCTTATGCGGATGCGATCAAAAGTGTGCGGAAAGAAGAAAAACAGAAAGTGCAAAATGATTATGAGAAAACACCATCGACAAACCCATCTGAGAACCACTGTAGTGTGAGTGACAAAACAATGGTAGTTGAGAAAACAGCATTTATTGCTTTCATGGCTGAAGTGATTAATTGTTCTGCTCAAACAGAAAGCAGATCTGAAAGGATAATAATAATAAGAGCAGCTGGAAAGTACTTGGAAATTGAAGGAATTACGGTTGAACAAATAAATGAGATTATTAAAATTCAGGTGAATAACTCGCAGGCACCATGTGGAGCTGGATCTTAATGGTTTTTATTCTACTACAGTGGAATGCAAGAAGCTTAATAGCTAACGGACAAGAATTTAAAAAATTTATAGACCAATTAGAATATAAACCATATGTTATTTGTATTCAAGAATCATGGATAAAACCTCATCTGAGTTTTGTAGTTCAGGATTATACGGCATTACGTAGGGATAGGATAGGAGGAAATGGTGGAGGGGTAATTACTCTTATTAAATCAGGATTAGGTTTTAGGAAAGTGGAAATAAATTCTGAACATGAAGCACTAGTGGTGGAGGTGTGGATTGGGAAACAGAGTAGAGTAGTTAATTTTTACAATCCCTGTAAAAAATTAAGTAATGAAATACTAAGTAATATTAGTACAGGAATAAATAGGATAATATGGAGTGGTGATTTTAATGCTCATAGTACATTATGGGGAAGTAGATGTATGGACCAAAATGGAAAAGTTGTGGAAGAATTTTTAGATTTGGAGAACCTAATATGTATTAATGATGGAAATGCAACAAGAATGGATGTGGTATCAGGGAGAAGTTCAGTTTTAGATTTAACTTGTATGTCTCAAAATTTAGCTAGAATTAGTGATTGGAGAGTATTGAGTAATACTTTAATGGGAAGTGATCACTTCCCTATAATATGTAAAATAGGGATTGAAGTAGAGTTAGAAAATAGAGAAATAATACCCAGGTGGAAATTCAAAACCGCAGATTGGAATATGTTTAAGGAAAAAGTGAAGAAAAATTAATTGCTTTAAATGATTTAAATGAAGACATTGAGAAACTTAATGATAAAATATGTGGAGTTATTATTAAAACTGCAGAAGATATTATTGGAAAAAATACAGGAAAGTATAAGAAGAAAGCAGTCCCATGGTGGACTGATGAATGTAATAAAGCAATAAGGGAAAGAAATCGTGCATTAAGGAAAGTAAGGAAATCAATTATATTTGATGATTTTATTGAGTATAAGAGAGCACAGGCTAAGGTTAGGAAAGTGATAAAAATTGCTAAAAGAAAACATTGGAGAGAATTTTGTGGTAATATAGGGGAAAAAATAGCCATTAGTGATTTATGGGGAATGATTAGGAAGATGGGTGGAACACAAAGATGTAATAACCTTCCTGTTTTAATTGGGGATGGAAAGCAATTAGTCTCTAATAGTGAAAAAGCAGAAGAATTAGTAAGAACATTTATTAAAGTGCATAGTAATGGAAATGTATCAAATGAAATGAGGAGGCAAAGGGAGCAATGTTTGAAAGACAACCCAGAAGTTTTGATGAGAAAAAATGTTTTTGGATCCTCAATGGATGTATTATTTTCTATATTTGAATTGAAACAAGTGTTAGTGCGATTGAAACATACTTCTCCTGGAAAGGATGCAGTATGTTACGAAATGATTAGAAATCTATCAGACATATCATTGAACATTATTTTAAGACTTTTTAATAGGATATGGACAGAAGGAAAGCTTCCATCTACTTGGAAACATGGAGTCATTGTTCCTGTAGTAAAGCCTGGTAAGGATCAATCTAACCCAAGTAATTATAGACCTATAGCCTTAACATCAAATCTCTGCAAAATAATGGAAAGAATGGTTGTTTCACGGTTAGTTTATGAAATTGAAAGTAAGAGTATGATGTATCCTCATCAAAGTGGTTTCCAAAAAGGAGAAATACAATGGATTCAGTTATATCATTAGAAACAGATATCAGAAAAGCTATAGTAAATAAGGAAGTTTTAATTGGTGTATTCTTTGATATTGAGAAGGCGTATGACTTGATGTGGAAGGAGGGACTTTAAATGAAACTGGAGAAAATGGGAATTAAAGGAAGGGTGTATAACTGGGTAATGGAATTTATGATGGATCGTACTATTCAGGTTAGGGTGGGAGCATCATATTCAAAAACTTACAAAATTGATAATGGTACACCTCATGGTAGTGTTTGTAGTCCTATTTTATTTAATATTATGATTAATGATATTTTTTCAAAAGTTGAATCAGGAATAGGTAAATCTTTGTATGCGGATGACGGAGCATTGTGCAAAAGAGGAAGAAACGTTAAGAAAGTTGAAGGTAAAATGCAGGGGGCTATAAATGAAGTTGAAAAATGGGCTAATAGCTGGGGATTCAGATTCTCTATAAACAAAACTAAAGTAGTGTGTTTCTCAAGGAAGAAAAAAATACCAATAATAAGTCTAAGGTTGTATAAACAGGTTTTAGAACAAGTATCAGAATTCAAGTTCTTAGGAATATGGATGGATTCTAAGGCAACATTTGGATTGCATATTCAGAATATTGTAAATAAATGTAAGAAGGGAATTAATGTACTCCGATGCTTGGCTGGGATAGATTGGGAGCAAACCGGACATCATTAAGAAGAATATATTGTGCTGTAATAAGATCTACAATAGATTATGGTAGTATTGTTTATTCTTCAGCATCAGCATCGCAGATTAAAAAGGTTGAAAGTATACAATCTCAGGCGTTAAGAATATGCTGTGGTGCTTTTAGGACATCTCCAGTTGCTGCATTACAGGTGGAAATGGGAGAAATGCCTGTGTATATAGGTGGCAACAGTTGAAAATGGTTTATTGGATCTCAGTAAAAGGACACAAGAATAGCCACCCTGTTAAAGATGTTCTTAAGAACTGCTGGGAATATGAATATTCACAAATAGCAAGTTTTGGATGGGATGCTAATAATGAGGCACAAAGAATGGGAATTTTTGAGTATGAAATTAGTCCGACAGTGGCAATATCAGCTATACCCCCCGTGGTTGTTCCCAATGCCATTTGTTGACCTAAACTTGATTGAGGAAATAAATGACTGTAAGAGAAAGATTCCCAAAGATATGTTGGTGAAACAATATATTGATCAAGAATATCATGGGTGTACTCAAATATTTACTGACGGCTCAAAAAATCCTGAATCTGGGTTTACAGCTTATGCAGTAGTAATTCCACAGTTGGATTTTAAAATAAGTAATAGAACGTCTAATTTTTTATCTGTTTATTCATCAGAATTGATTGCCATTCAATTGGCCCTTCAATGGGTGGAAGGGGCACAGTTGCCTCAAGTTGTGATTTGTTCTGATTCATTATCAAGTCTTATTAGTCTAAAGAATGGAAGATCTGACTCTAGACAGGACATTCTTATAGAATCTTTTCAGACTCTCTTCAGAATAAATCAGTTAGGAGTAAAAGTCTTTTTCATGTGGATTCCTGCTCATGTGGGCATTGCAGGAAATGAAATGGCAGATGAATTGGCAAAAAAGGCCTTAAAACAGTCACAAATAAACGTTCATGTCCCGCTGGGGAAAGCTGAAATGAAGGGTATTATTAAAAGATAGAGAAGAATAGATGGCAAGAGTCATGGATACAGGAAGGAAAGGGAAGATTCTTATTTGAAATAAGTAAAGAAGTCGGAAATATGAGAGAAGTTTGTGGAAAGAGAAGGGATGACAGTAATTTCTCGACTTCGTATTGGACACACAGCTTTGAATCAATCACTTTTAAAATTGGTAAACATGATACAGGATTGTGCAGCAAATGTGGATTACCAGAAACAGTTGAACATGTATTATTAAAATGCACTGGTTTTAAAGAGGAAAGATCTCAGCTTAAAGAAGAGGCTAAGGCTCTGGGAATTAAAAGGATAGCATTAAAGAACTTGCTGAACAACAATTCAATAATGACCACTGCTTTATTAGAATACCTTAAGAAAACCCATTTGATTAGAAGAATTTGAGTTTTTATTTTTTATTTTATTTATTTTTTATCATTATTATTATTTATTTATCTTTCTTGTCCATCAAAGCTTCACACTCCACCCCAATAGGTGGCGGAAATGCCCCAAAGCTGGTTTGCCAACCGCCATTAAAAAATACAGAAGAAGAAGACTCAGCAGTGAACGGGACTTTTATTTTGGTCTTAGTGTGTGACGTCATAAGGCCGCGTCGCGCTCGTGTATCTGTTGTGATTCTGCTTGAGAAAGGTTTGTGTTTTAAGCGTTTAAAGCGATAGAAACTGTTTGAAGCGAAGCAGAATGAATGATATATTATTAAATGTAACATTGCATTGCTTTATCTAACATTTATCAGCGTTGTGTGAGTAAAGTAACAGAATAAACTCACGAGTAACAGAAGGAGCGTCTCATTTCGCTCTTTGGTCCGTGTACTTTTGCGTCCATTCCTTTTTTAACCACGGCGAGAAAAACAAAAAACGAACGGTTGTTGTATTTTTAAATGCTATGTTGAATACTAACATTTTATTTAAAACGGTATACACAAATTTCATGCACATGAAATAAAATATTGACTTCTTATCAGATTTATGTTTATTACGTTTTTCATCTCTAAACCAAAATTAAATATGTACAGATTAAAGTTGAAAAAATGTCAATTGAAAAGTTTCCTTTTGTAAATTAGACCTACTGTTTCTTCCACACTTTCGATAGCCTGAAATCATGATTCTTTTAAAACGGAAATGAATAAAGCTATACAGACAAGCAGGTCAGGCCGAATATGAAGGCAGCATTTTCCACACTTATTTTTAAAATATTGCCGTTGTCTTAGCAGCAGCCTATGCTGTTGATTGCCTCCTCCACTGAGGCACAGGGAATGGGAATTCTGTTTACATATTGGGGTATATTATTTTGTCATCATTATACGTTGGTGTTTTTTCATTTGTTTGTTTTTTTTTATTTGAAAAGCAAGACATTGTAAGCTATAGCATATAAAGTGACTCAAGACTTAAAAAAAAAAAAAAATAAAAATGAAATAAACAGAAGAAATAAACAGAGAAAGTAGTTCCTAGCCATATAAGATCGGCTGAATGGATTCAGTAAAACAGTAAAACTCAACTATTTAACTCTAGGGGACTTGGAAAATAAGCCTATTTTTTTAAAAAAAGTGGAGTGTTCCTTTAAATAGCTAAACTGACTAATATACCAAGAGTGTATAATTTGCATTCTGTTATTAGTTGTGTTAGAACTACTGAACTAGAGATTTAGTTTGGATTTGTTTTTCTTTCTGTTAATTATTCTCATCTTAAACAGGACAAACACAGACTGAGAAGTGACTGAGATCCACCTGACACACTATTATAAAGATGGAGTTCATTAAAGAGGAGAGTGAAGATGTGAAGATTGAAGAAATGTTCAGAGTGAAACATGAACAAACTGAGGAACAAACAGGTTGGTTTCATTCTCAAAGCTGAACTCAGTCATTTAATCCTTCAGAAATTCATGATATTAGGCTTATGAATGTCCTCAGTGAACAAAGACCAACATTTTATTTGGTACCCAGCAAGCTATGTGAAGACTAAACTGTACAGTCTCTGCTCAAGTTAAAAAACATTTTTAAAAGCACACATTGATTAAAAATCAATAAATACGAAGTGACAGTGGCACAACCTTTTCCCAACTGTGTGTATCTGCAGATTGGAGTAAACTTGTCAGGAGCCATCAGGGGATCAGGACCCATTTGAGGGTTGTTTCCCCACCGAAAACTATAATTACAAACCACATTGTGTATTAAAAATATTGATATATTATTAAAATATTATTAAAATATCTTTGTTAAAGGGGAACTTAACGCTGGAAAGATTAATGTGTATTTTAACTGGGTCATTTAAGTAGTAAAGGAGCCTCGGTGTTAAATTATGAAAGACTGTAGTATCGATAAACTCCGCCGCTATCCATTCTGCTGTTCGTACTGAGAAATGAAGAAAATACACTTGCGTTACTATTGATATTATTGATATATTGATGTTATCTTGCCAGCCATTTCTATATGTAAGGGATAATGTACATCCAGCCGGTTGTTATCGCAGAATAAACCCCGACAGTGATCGGGACCCTGACACGGCTACTTGTCTTGAGTAGATTAGACACAAAATATTGACTGGGGTTTAAATATTTCATTAGCTCTTCCGCAAAGAATAACAGTTCAACACTGTTTGAAGCCTTTATCCATTGCTGGAAAGATTTGTTTTTACCATACATGTTGAAATGAATGCTGAAGTCTTCCATTCCGTGGGGGTGAAGTGTTTTTCAGTCACAAGATGGCGCTAGACAGTCAACGACAGCGGAGTGACACGTTAAGCATATAAGTAGTACCTGGATGAGTGGTGTGTTATTCACTTAGGTGTTTGTTATCTGGGAATAACATACCGCTGGAATGTGTGATTGACCAATCAGAATCAAGTATTCCACAGAGCTGTGTAATAAGAGATAACAATAAACTGTCTGTGGTAAATTTTTTCTATTTGCAGTCCAGAAGAGAGTGATAGATATCACACAGAGCTAGAGCACACGCACCACCACAGTACAAATGAGTGACAGAGAACTCAATTAAAGTTTAGTCTGGCTTCATATTAAAAGGTGGATTCTGGAATCCACTGCCGCTTCAATATACCTGTAAATATCCTAACTAAATTCATAATCAAAGCCTTAATTAATATTTATCCTCCTATAGTATTATAATGATTTCTAATGATTCATTCCAGTTATGATTTTACTTAATCAATAGAACTACTGATTGTTTGTTCTTCCTTTATGTTTTCTAAAGTTTGTATTTGGTCTTTGAGTGGTGACTGAGGGTCTGGCCTGGGGATGTGAGATTTTGGAGGTATCACACACTCCTAACATGCCAGGAATGCAGGAACAGTATTTGCTCATTTAGCCCGGCTTCCAGAGATTTCATTTTTATTATAGTTTATTCATTTTATATTTCCTTTAACTGAAGCACTAAAGAATCAAGATGAATATTGCCTGTACCTCTCACTGAGAGAAAGCACATGTTATCTGTATGCTTTGGGAAATGTTCTGGTCAGAAATTAAACATGACTGTTAATTTTCTCTGAGCCAAGCCACACCTTGGAATAATGATATGGTTAGACCTTGAAAACAGTATAACTGTTGGGACAATTGTATGTACGGTACGACAAGACTGATAGAGGGGGAGCACGGCCTACGAACTCCTTGTGAGACTTGAAGATTTAATTAATTGCACTCCTGACAGGCGCGCTGGAAGCCGTTTCATTCGAGGGGGGCTGAGAGTTGGGTCGGAAAATGAGTGACGTCATTATGTTGTCGCTGGCGACCAGACAGGTGTTGTAGTAGTAGTATATCTGGTTTGCGCGTGTCATTTCCTTTCAATTTTTGTTATTTTATAGGAAAAAGAATGTTTACAGTATGGATTTAAAATCCATGTATCATTTCAGTCGTTTTTTATTTTATTTAATATTGAAAGCAGAAAAATGAGAAAACGGTTCCTTTTTCTTTTTTTAATATGAAAACCAAGAATTCAGCTTGATTTTTTTGTTTTTCATTCTGAGGTAGAAAAAGCTGGAATCCAGCTGTTTCTGTTTATTAATTTTTCTACCTCAGAACGAAAATCCTAGCTGAATTCTTGTTTTACGTATTTTCGAAAAAACAATGAAAAAGGAACCGTTTTCAATTTTTTCTGCTTTCAATGTTAAATTAAATAAAAAACGACTGAACGAATGATACACAGATTATGCTTGTAGAGATAGCCTGTAGCTTCATATAAAATGCTAAATATAACATATTTCAAAATCTTTTGTTGACTTAAAACCATTTTATACCGTGACCGGAATATAAATACTCGATGGTGTTGATGGCAACCATCCGATCATGTGTCCCAACCTCAGCAGACCGGTGAGAGTCCATGGTAACGTCCAGCTCACAAACCTCGCTGCTCACGGATGTCTGAACAGAGTTTATGTCGGTGTCAAGGTCAGCATTTGGCGTGAATTCAGTCGCCGTTTCGTTGCCGTTGTTGTTTACATCCTTTATATGAGAAGAATTCTCAATTTTACTTTTCTTTACCGTGTTAGTAGTAACTATTTTTTTTTTTAAAGTCTAAAATGCGTTTCTGCTGCTTATCGCTAGCCATGACCAAACGAGTGTGAGCGAGGTGACGTGGCGGTGATGAAAGCGGTGACGTGCGGTGATTATTAAAATAATGAATCATTAGTTTATATCTTATCAACTGCCCATTATTTTTAATCCCATATCAAACACAGTATGTTATGTCAGTCTGATATAACCCAGGGGGGGCTGCAGCACCCCCCTTCCCGCGCTACTGACTCCTGACTCTTGGTCTTCACTGCTGGTCTCTGGGACTAAACTGTTATCCCCTAATAATATAAATTACCCCTTTTCCACCAAGGCAGTGCTGGTGTTGGTTTGGAGCCAGAGCCTAGTTTCAAATCAGTTCTTCGTCTTTCCACACTCAAAGCACCAGCTCCAAACCAGAAAAGGTGGTTCTCAGATGATCGATTGCTCCTGCCTGATCGATTGCTTCAGTCTCCTGTCTCCAGTCTCCTGTCTGCCTCCTGCTCAGCTAGTGTTTGTAGCTCTGTACAGTCTTGCTTTTGAATCTCTATTTTATATATTTTCTTTGTTCTACTGCTAAATATAACTTACTCATCACCATATATTGTTTAAATATTGCCAATCACATTAAATTTGACATCACTAGGTTTTAATCTAAATCACCATCACACATTAGCATTTCGCTAGCCTGTTAGCTTGTCATCTCTGCACCCGGGTCTCCTGTTTTCTGAGTTCATTAAAAAACTGTGGTGAGTTGGAATAGTAAATAGTCTCCAACAAACCACTGTGGTAAGTTGGATTCATCAACAAACACGGTAAGCTATGTCATCTTCTCCTGTCATTGTCACTTGCACTGCTTGCTGCATGTTTAGTACAGGCTTCTCCGTCGGCGAACAGGGCTTCACATGTGATAAATGTAAAGAGATAATTAGGCTGACGGAGAAGATTTCAGAATTAGAAACACGCATCCAGACTTTATCTGAGAGTAGTGAGGATGTAACAGCTTTAGACACTGCTTTGGATGCGAGTAGCTTAGTGAACTCTGTACATTCTCCGGTTCCGGCTGCAGGGCCCCCGCAGCAGAGAAACTGGGTAGCGGTGAGGCGGCATAGTCACGGATCAAAAAAACACTCTTCCGTTCCCATTAGAATATCAAACAGGTTCTCCCCACTCATTGACGCACCCACTGAGAATCCTGTTGAAAGTGCCCTAGTTCAGTGGTTTTCAAACCCTGGGTCGTGACCCTCGGGTGGGTCGTGAGAATTAAAAAATGGGTCGCCAGGACTATTTAAGGAAAATTGAGTTATACTAAAAATAAAAAATAAATATTTTTTCATAAAATCAGTGTATAGGCATATATAAAAGAAATAAATATGCGAAATATAATTGACTTAAATAATTAACAGATGAAACAAAAGAAAGAAAGAAATGTGTGGCAGTGCTGCTGAGTTTGGTTTATTGTTGGTGAGGCGCGGTGCTCCTTGAACAAGTTCACGTAATGGAAACCCAGACGACAGACAGCACATCTTGTTTTCTTTATTTTACAATAGCACAATGTAAGTAAACACTTTGCAATTTTGAACGATGTCCTTCTCTTATTATTTGTATGACCAAAATGACGGAGTATTTTATTTATGTTTCCTCTGCTCGTTCGTGCCAGAGCCTCGCACGCAAACAAATATTCCAGCATTGCAAACTTGACATCACAGTCAGTCAGTTCATTATCAAATATAAATAGTCAACCTAATATATAAAAAGTTACACAGCTCAGTTCAAATAGTCAGTAATAGCCAACAATTCGTGCCATTCAGCGTGAGCAATGCTCCACTGTGGTGTTCCAAAATAGAGACCTGCGCGGGACGGATGTTACCTTCTCCTGCTCCCGTCCGCAACATTCATGTTTTGTCCCGCTCCCGCCCGCATATAAAACGTTTTTTTTCTGTACATCCATGACACTAGTTCAAGTAATTTAATGTAAAAGCAAGCGTGTGCGTGCATGGTTTGGCGTGGCAGAATGCGTGCAAAGTGCGCTCCCTTCATAATTTAAAAGAAGCTGACATCTCAGTTCATCGCGATCTCACAAAGCTCTGTTATCAATAAAACTGACTGCGCAATGAATCTTCCATAATGTATACATTTTATTTGTTATAATCAGAGGATTTGCCGGCATTCAGGATTCAGAACTGCTCAAAAAACTCAGACGTTTTGAGAGGCGAGTGGATTCTATCTTAAATGCATCTGTTTGGCCATTGCGTTCTAGAAATAAACACGTATTCGTTACATTGCACAGCGCACCAAAACAATTTATAAACAGAAACTCTGCCTATGCTTGCGCCTGTAAATCAATTTTATTTTGCTTTAGTTGTTCTTGTTGATTTGTGCAATAGATGCATAACAATGTATTTGTTTCTAGATGTTTTATTTTTAGATATTTCTATTTGCGGGAGTCCCGCGAATAGTTTTAATTCTCCCGCAACCCGCACACACACGAATACCTTGCATGCACCGCACCCGCACTCAGCCATCAAATCTAGTCCCTCGCTGCACTCTATATGCGTTGGGTCCCGCGGAAGTGCAGGTCTCTATTCCCAAACACATTTTTGCGTAAGTGAAGCCTAATTGTAGGCTATTTTTTAATTCTTGATCCGTTCTGAATACTGTTCACTTTGAAGGATCTGTTGTGGAGTGAGTGGAACTAAACTAGCTATGTTTCTAGTGTTTATAATGTTTGTGCATTATTTCGCTTTATTTACTGGTATTTTCTGAATGCAATCAAATCGACTTGTTACACAATAGACTTAGGCCTAACTGATTTTTTTCTCTCTCAAAAACATAATTGTATTTTGAAGCATGCAGCAAACGATTAATTGGTTAAAATTCTTGTTGGTTAACGGTTAACCAGTTAATTAGCGTCCCATATATAGGCCTATATCAAATTAGTGCAGAATCAACTTTACTTTGCGAATACGTCAAAGTGCTGAGCTGAACTTTAGTGCCATCTAGTGGTTTGATGGAGAATACAGTCAAATGGCCCATTGTATATAAGTATTATGCCTATATATGGGTCGCGAAAGAAAAAAGAAAAGAGGGTCGCTCTTAAAAAAGTTTGAAAACCACTGCCCTAGTTATTGGGGATTCTATTACACGGAACGTGAAAATAGAGACACCAGCCACCATAGTCACATGTTTACCGGGAGCCAGAGCGCCTGACATCAAAGCAAATTTAAAAGTGCTGGCTAATGCTAATCGTAAATTCTCTAAGATTATTATTCACGTCGGCACTAATGATGTTATGACCTAATGACCAAAATTAACATTTAAGAGGTGTGTGAACTCGCTAGTACGATGGCAGGTTCAGTTTTTTGTTCTGGTCCGCTCCCCGTTAAAAGGAGTGATGAGATAGTTAGCAGATTATCATCACTCAATAGCTGGTTGTCTAAGTGGTGTCTGCAAAATAACATAGGGTTCATAGACAATTGGAAAAGCTTTTGAGGCAGACCTGGCCTGATAAAACAGGACGGAATCCATCCTTCTTGGAGTGGTGCCGCCCTTCTCTCTAGTAATTTGGCATATAGTCTTAGAGCTAAACCTCGACTCACTAGGGCCCAGGTCAGGAAGCAGACGGACTGGCTTATCCGACCGCCTGCTAGCTGCCTCCCGTTACAGAAGTCAGGTAAATCCCAACACATAGACACTCTTTTACCTAGATATTATCACATACAGACTGTCTGTTCTGCGAATTAGTAATTACAAAAAAACATCAAAACCATTCAACGGTAATAATTAAATTGATGTCCAACAAATAAACAATATATATATTATACGGATAATCAATCGATAAAGCTTGGGTTGTTGAATATTCGATCCCTTTCCCCAAAAGCGCTCATTGTTAATGATATCTTTACAGATAATAATCTAGATGTGCTGTGTTTGACAGAAACCTGGCTAAAACCTGACGACTACATTACTTTAAATGAGTCCACTCCCCAAGATTACTGTTATAAACACGAGCCGCGTCTGAAAGGAAAAGGGGGAGGGGTTGCTGTAATTTATAATAATATCTTCAGTGTTACTCAGAAGTCTAGTTTCAAATATAATTCCTTTGAAGTTTTGGTGCTTTATGTAACATTGTGTAGTGTAAATGATAAATCCCGTTTGACATTTGTGTTGGCTACTGTATAGAGGCCACCAGGGCACAATACAGACTTTATCAAAGAATTTGCTGATTTTCTATCAGAGCTAGTTCTGGCCGTAGATAAATTACTAATTGTTGGTGATTTTAATATCCATGTAGACAACGAAAAAGACACATTGGGATTGGCATTTAAAGACATTCTAAAATCTATTGGAGTTAGGCAACACGTAACAGGACCTACTCATCGCCATAATCATACTTTAGACCTAATATTGTCACATGGAATAAATGTTGATACCGTTGAAATTCTGCAGCAGAGCGACGACATTTCAGATCATTATCTACTGTAGTATCATGTATACTTAATTTAGCTAAAGCTACAAAGCCATCCACCCGTTTCAAAAATGGCAGGACTATCACTGCTGCGACGAAAGATTGCTTTTTAAATAATCTTCCTCATCAGTATCATCTCCTCAGCATTGCAGATAGCTTAGAGGAACTCGATGTTGCAACAGAAACAATTGACTCTCTCTTTTCCAGTACTTTAGACACAGTTGCTCCCCTGCGCTTAAAGAAGACTAAAGAAAATAGTCCAATGACGTGGTACAACGAGCACACCGGGCCCTTAAAACAGCAGCCAGAAAAATGGAGCGCAGCTGGAAGAAAACAAAACTAGAGCTCTTTCGTAATTCGTGGAAAAAAACGTCTGATCGCATACAGAAAGGCCATAAAACCGCTAGATCGGCTTATTTTTCGACACTCTTAGAAGAAAACAAACACAAACCTATGTATTTATTCGATACAGTGGCTAAATTAACCAAGAATAAAGCTTCAACTTCTGATGTTTGTAAACAGCACAGCAGTAATGACTTTATGAACTTCTTTACATGTAAGATTGACAATATTAGGAAGAAAATTATAACCATGCAGCCGTACTACAGTATCACATCAGACAGAGCATCGTCGTAGTGTCACTGAGGAAAAATTACACTCATTCACTGCTATAGGAGAGGAAGAATTGGCTAAACTCTTTAATTCATCTAAATCAACAACATGTATGCTTGACCCTATACCGACTAGGCTATTAAAAGAGATGCTACCAGAGGTCATGGATCCTCTTCTTAAAATCATTAATTCATCTTTGTCATTAGGATATGTACCGAAAACTTTTAAGATGGCTATTATTAAACCACTTATTAAAAAAACTTGATCCTACAGAATTAGTCAATTACAGGCCAATCTCAAATCTACCCTTTCTTTCAAAAATACTTGAAAAGGCAGTGTCTTCACAATTATGTTCCTTTTTAGAAAGAAATGGCATCTGTGAGGATTTCCAGTCAGGATTTATACCATATCATAGTACTGAGACTTCTCTCATCAGAGTTACAAATTATTTACTTTTATCATCCGATCGTGGTTGTATCTCTTTGTTAGTGTTACTCGATCTTAGCGCTCCATTCGACACTAACAACCACAACATTCTTTTGAATAGGCTCAAAAATTATGTAGGCATTAGTGGACCTGCATTGGCATGGATTAAATCATACCTATCTGACCGTTATCAGTTTGTAGCAGTAAATGAAGAGATGTCACACGATCACAAGTTCAGTATGGAGTACCAGGGCTCAGTGCTAGGGCCATTGCTCTTCACCCTGTACATGCTACCACTGGGAGATATCATTAGGAAGCATGGCGTTAGATTTCATTGTTATGCTGATGATACTCAGCTCTATATTTATTCACACCCTGAAGAAACTAACCAATTCACAAGATTAACGGAATGTATAGATGAAATAAAAAATTGGATGATCAGTAATTTCCTGCAACTTAATTCAGAAAAAACAGAATTTTTTATCATTGGACAAAAAAGCTCCACAAGTAGTGCCCTAGAATACTGTCTAACCCTCGATGGCTGCTCTGTCAAGTCCTCGTCGTCAGTGAGGAACCTGGGTGTGCTCTTTGATACCAATCTTTCGTTTGAAAGCCATGTTTCTAGCATCTGTAAAACTGCATTCTACCATCTTAAAAATATATCTAAATTACGGCACATCCTCTCAATGCAAAATGCTGAACAGTTAATACATGCGTTCATGAGCTCAAGGCTAGATTATTGTAATGCTCTACTGGGTGGTTGCCCTGCTCGCTTAATAAACAAACTCCAGCTGGTCCAAAATGCAGCAGCTCGAGTTCTTACTAGAACCAGGAAGTATGAACACATTAGCCCAGTTCTGTCAACACTGCACTGGCTCCCTATTAAACATCGCATACATTTTAAAATCTTGCTTATTACTTACAAAGCAATTAAATGGTTTAGCTCCCCAGTACTTAAGCGAGCTCTTAACACATTATACTCCATCACGTCTACTGTGGTCTCAAAACTCTGACCAGTTGATAATACCTAGAATATCAAAATCAACTGCAGGTGGTCGATCCCTTTCCTATTTAGCACCTAAACTCTTCCTAGCATTGTTCGGGAAGCAGACACACTCTGTCAGTTTAAATCTAGACTAAAAACACATCTCTTTTCTATGGCATACACATAAAACACTTTTTTCAATTAAATGATTATTAGGCTGCATTATCTAGGTCAGCGGAACCGGGAACACTTCCCATAACACCTGATGTACTCGTTACATCATCAGAAGAATGGCATCTACGCTAATGTTAGTGTCTCTGTTTTATCCCGATGTCTACTGCAGTCAGCCGGATCTAGGCTGTATCCAGATCAGACGGTGGACCTGCAGCCAGATGTGACCAACACATGACCCTGAAGTGTCTGCAGAGACCGTGTCATTTAGACTCCCCCTTAAGCTGCCTCATCCACACGGCATCCTCAATAAACCTGTCTCCGGCGGGATGACTCCGATTGTTTGAATAGTCCTAGTTAATAATTCTTTAAATCGATATGTCAACCTCAAATCAACCCGTCTCCAGCGTGTTGCCGCCAATCTTTCGAATATTACACTTTAGTAATTGTTTAATCAATACGGCATCCTCAATAAAAACCTGTCTCCGGCGTAATGACTCCGATATTTCAAATTATTTATTTTTTATAATTATTTAATCGATACATCATCCTCAATAAACCCGTCTCCGGCGTGTTGCCTCAGATCTTTCGAATATTCAGATCTATTATGACCTCTGACCTTTAAAATGGACAGAATAATAATAATAATACGCTGTTTGTTAATTGGCCAGAGGAGAACTGGCACCCCGACTGAGCCTGGTTTCTCCCAAGGTTTATTTTTCTCCATTAGGTCTCCTGATGGGGTTTTGGTTTCCTTGCCACTGTCACCTCTGGCTTGACTTGCTCAGTTGGGGAAAAACTATTTTTCAAATATATTTCAAAATAAATCTAATTATTAAACTAAATTAACCATATAGACCAAATTACTCATGTAATTACTGATCTAAAGCCCACATTGTTACTGTATGATAATCGAAATATATTCTGTTGCATTATTTTTCTGTTTAACACTGTGAAGCTGCTTTGAAACAATCTGCATTGTTAAAAGCGCTATATAAATAAAGTTGACTTGACTTGACTAAGTAGCACCAAATCATTGCTGGTCTAGAAGTAAGAACCGCTTGCGGCTGGGGATGGGGTGACGGTGACCAACAAGACGAACACAAATTTGTGATTGCCATTTTTGAAATAGTAGCTAATCGAACTAATAGCTACTCGATTGTAATCTCTCTCTATACAAATCACTGTGAGCTGCGAATCGTTGGATTCGCTGTGTTTTGATGCCGATGTAGGATCGTAAAGTCATGCGCATCAATAGTAACGCAGTGTTCGCCATTGTTGATGGAGGGCTTGTTCGAGATGCATCGGCGCTGAGCAGACCAATCGGCGTATGACATCAAAGTACAACGAGAGCATACAACTCCTTATGCTTTTTGAATCGCTCATGCGGTATTTTGTTATCATCACGTGGATTGGTCGCGCAGCTCAGTGCATCTTGAACAAGCCTGGTGTGTTTAAGTGTTTGTGTTTTGCGTTGCTGAGAAAGATGAGATGTATACAGAATCAGAATCAGAAAGAGCTTTATTGGCAAGTGTGCTTTCACACACAGGGAATTTGTTTTTGTGCTGAAGCTTCCAGTGCACTTATACAATACAAATACACCAGTAATAAAACAATTCTAAGAATAAAAATATAAAGAAAAATATACACAGTATAAGGTCACAGTTACATTTAGTCAGAAAAGACATAGATTATGTACACTTACAGTATTAGAAGAGTAAGAATAAATATTAATAATATAAATAATCACCTGAGTTTAGGAGATAGTGCACTAAACAGTGGGAGTAATTGCACTTACAGGCATTTGCCTTGGCGGTGGGTGGGGGGTTAACTGTTCAAGAGGGAAATGGCCTGTGAGAAGAAACTGTTCCTGTGCCCTAGATGTTCTAGTGGCCAGTGATCGGAGTCGCCGTCCTGAGGGTAACAGTTCAAACAGGTGGTGTCCGGGGTGAGTGGAGTCTGTGATGATTTTACCTGCTCTCTTCCTCACTCTGGAAGAGTACAGGTCCTGGAGGGTTGACAGGTGGGCACCAATAATCCTCTCTGCAGTCCGCACCAATAATCCTCTCTGCAGTCCGGATGGTACGTTGCAGTCTCCTGAGTCTGATTTGGTAGCTGAACCAAACCAGACAGTGATGGAGGTGCATAAGACAGACTCAATGACAGCCGAGTAGAACTGAATCAGCAGCTCCTGTGGCAGGTTGAACTTCCTCAGCTGACAAAGGAAGTACAGTCTCTGCTGGGCCTTTTTCACAATGGAGTCGATGTGATTGTCCCACTTCAGGTCCTGAGAGATGGTAGTGCCCAGGAACCTGAAAGACTCCACTGCGTCCACAGTGCTGTTCATGAGGGTGAGTGGGGGGAGTGATGGGCTGCTCCTCCTGAAGTCCACTATCATCTCCACTGTTTTGAGCGCGTTCAGCTCAAGGTTGTTATAACTGCACCAGACAGCCAGCTGTTCAACCTCCAGTCTGTAAGCAGACTCGTCACCGTTCTGGATAAGGCTGATGACAGTGGTGTTGTCTGCAAATTTCAGGAGCTTGACAGAGGGGTCTTTAGAAGTGCAGTCATTGGTGTACAGGGAGAAGAGCAGTGGGGAGAGAAAGCACCCCTGGGGGGCACCAGTGCAGCTCTGAATGTGAGTTTACCCAGTCTCACCCGCTGCTGCCGGTCTGTCAGGAAGCTGGAGAGCCACTGACAGATTGAGGATGGCATGGAGAGCTGGGTCTGTTTGGCTGTGAGGAGCTCAGGCATGATGGTACTGAAGGCCGAACTGAAGTCCACAAATAGGATCCTTGCATAAGTCCCAGGTCTGTCGAGATGCTGCAGGATATAATGCAGGAGGTGATGGTGAGGGTGTGAAGTGCAGATCAGAGCGGGTGAGTGGTGTGAGACTGGGCTTTTCAAACCTGCAGTAGAATGCATTCAGATGGTCAGCCAGTTGTGGATTCTCTACAGATCGGGGGGATGGTGACTTGTAGTTGGTAATGTTACTCAGGCCTTTCCAGACTGATGCCGGGTCGTTGGCTGAAAACAGTTTTTTCAGCTTTTCAGAGTAGCTTCTTTTAGCAGCTCTGATCTCCTTTGTCAGTCTGTTTCTGGCCTGGTTATACAAGATTTTATCCCCACTTCTGTAAGCTTCCTCTTTGGCATGACAAAGCTGTTTGAGTTTCCCAGTAAACCATGGTTTTTCATTAGTGAATGATAAGAATGACCTGGTATGAATGCATGCATCCTCACAGAAACTGATGTATGATTTTACAGTATCTGTGAGCTCATCCAGATCGGTGGTAGCAGCTTCAAAAACAGTCCAATCCGTGCTATCGAAGCAGGCTTGGAAGACCCGCTCTGCTTCATTAGTCCATCTTTTTACAGTCCTTATTACAGGTTTAGCTGATTTCAGTAACAGTGGTCCAGTATATTACTGTCTCTGGTGGGACATGTAACGTGCTGTCTGTATTTTGGCAGTTCACTGGAGAGATTTGCTTTGTTAAAATCTCCAAGAATGATTAAAAGAGAGTTAGGGTACCTTTGTTCCGTTTCAGCTATTTGTTCAGCCAATTGTTGCAGCGCCGTGCTCACACCGCAGCGTCTGGAGGATGTAAACATTCACGAGCGACCGAGGAAAACCGAGTAGAAGGTTTACAGTTTATGAAGAGCGCCTCTAAATTAGGAGAGCACATCTTCTTAAGCGTTGTTACATCTGAACACCAACTTTCGTTAATGTAGAAACACAATCCACCACCTCTCGTTTTCCCTGTTAGTTCCGATGCGATCCGCTCTGAACAGCTGGAAGCCCGGCAGATGTAGTCCGTTGTCCGGAATGGCTTCACTCAGCCAGGTTTCAGTGAAGCACAGTGCAGCAGAGTTATAAAGTCCCTGTTAATGTGGGGAAAGGAGAAGAAGTTTGTCCGTTTTGTTAGGAAGGGATCGAAGATTCACAAGATGAATACTGGGGAGTGCAGTCCGGAGGCGCGCGCGATTTTAACCAGCACGCGGCTCGCTTCCACGCGTTTGCGTCTGACCGCGTTTTAAAACACAGCTGCCCCTTCAATGAGAATGTCCAACAAAACGTCCAAATAATAAAAAAAATTGAGAAATGATGCCTGGTTTGTTTCTTAATGTCCAGTAGTTCGTCTCTGGTAAAACGGATCGGGAAAGAATGACAAAACGCAGAACAAACAAACAAAAGCAACACAATAATTGAGGAGCTCCACATCGAGGCGGCCGTCCGCGGCGCCATCATGATCATTATTGATGTAAGTGATGTAAGACCTGGCTCTGTGGTGGCTCTGTAGTGGATCTCTAGTCAGTGGAAAGGCAAACTGGTTCTTAGAAGGCTCGTCAGTCGAACCAACTCTCTGAGCTCTCTGGCTCTGAACAAGCACCCAGTTCATTCTGGTGGAAAAGGGGTAATAGTCCCCACCATAAAATTCTGGGCCCTCTGGTCCCTTTTTCCGTTGGGTTTGATGCTTTACATGTCTAATTGTTTTGTTGTGTGTTGCTTTGTACCATTAACCTGATTTTAATGTGCATTTGTCTCTTTTCTCCTTAGACCTGACAATGCTGAAAAAGGACGGAGAAGTACTGAATGTAATGGAAGAGAATGACCAATATAAGAATCATGATTTCATAACAAGAGAAAACCCTTTTAGTTACTCACAGACAGAAAAGACACGAAAAAGGGATGAAAAGAAGGGAACTAGAAGTAATTTCACTTGCAAACAGTGTGGGAACAGTTTCACTGCAAAAATAAGCCTTGACAGACACATGAAAATTCACACTGGAGAGAAGCCTCACACATGCCAACAGTGTGGAAAGAGATTTGCTCCAGGCGTAAGCCTTAAAAGACACATGAGAGTTCACACTGGAGAGAAACCTTTCACCTGCCAACAGTGTGGAAAGAGATTTGCTCTAAAGGGAAACCTTAACAGTCACATGAGAGTTCACTCTGGGGAGCAACGCTACACCTGCCCTCAATGTGGAAAGTGTTTCAATCAAAAACAACACTTTGAAGACCACATAAGAATTCACACTGGAGAGAAGCCGTACACCTGCCAACAGTGCGGAAAAAAATTCCACGGAAAAGGAAGCCTTTACAGACATGTGAGAATTCACACTGGAGAGAAGCCTTACACCTGCCAACAATGTGGAAAGAGTTTTGCTTTAGGAGTAAGCCTTAAAATCCACATGAGAGTTCACACTGGAGAGAAGCCTTACACATGCACTCAGTGTGGAAGGAGCTTAAGTAATGTGAAGCCTTAAAGTCCACATGAGAATTCACACTGGAGAGTGTCCTTTCATTTGCCAACAGTGTGGAAAGAGATTTGCTCTAAAAAGCCTTAAAAGCACATGGGAACTCACACAGGAGTGAAGCCTTACACATGTACTCAGTGTGGAAAGAGTTTCAGTCGTATGGAAACTTTAATGTTCACATGAGAGCTCACACTGGAGAGAAACCGTTCACCTGCCAACAGTGTGGAAAAAGTTTCAGTCGAAAACCTTCACAGACACATGAGAGTTCACTCTGGAGAGAAACCGTTCACATGTGGACATGGTGGAGAAAAGTTTTAGGTATAAAATAGAATGAATGTATGAGAGAACTGGTTTTATATGTCATCAGTGTGGAATGAATTGAGAGACTGTATAATGTGCTGATTATTGTTATGGTATTAAATCACCTTAGAGGCCTGAATTCCCTATTGATGTCCAGTGACTGAGAAAAGAAGCCAGAGTCAGAATGTGTTGATCAGCCGAATGAAGAATGAACTAGTTACAATTTTACATGTCAACAGAAGTATAAATCTGTATCAACTAAAATACATAAAAATGTGTAGGCCTGCGCAAAATAATAAACAAAAAATAATATAACAAACAGGCTTTTTGATTCAAAAGACAGAGATGTGGAGGTCTGGCAATAGCAGCTTATCCACAGTCTGGCCAGTGCGAGCCAGGGCTTTCAACAGGCCGAGCCGGCTAATAGCCTCCTGTAGCGCTGAGCTCAAAATCACTTTGTTTTCCAGCGCTTTACTAAACTCTCCCTCCAACAATCTTGTTTGGTATTACAAAAAAGGCTGGTCCAGTGGTGTGCTATCTAGCAGTGGCGGCTGGTGAAAAATGATTTCCTAGATGTGATTTCCTGCATTATGGTGCATTTGAGGCCATGTCCCTTGCCTCTACCAATAAAGGAACTCAAACCAGTCAATACCAATGGTCTAAAAAGACAATAATAGAATCAACTGCCATTTAGAAATCAACAGTTTCACAGGTAATGATAATTAACAAGTGCTCCATGTCCAGATAGAAAAAAGTGCAAACGCATAATGAAAAATTATAATGGAGAATAAAACAATCTGGTTCCAATATTTATGTGACTTGAAAGAGCTAAGAGCAAATAAATAACTAAATGAACTACTATGAACTAAACAAAATAAGAGTTTATAAACGTCATTTTGCTTTAAATATTTGTAACTGTTATTTACAATTATTGAACTCTAAACTGGTAGGCCTATATTCTTCTGCGCTGATGTGGAGTGTTAGGGGCGGAGACTGGGGATGGATTTTATTTTTAGTGATTAGTGAGTTAGCCATCGGGTGGAGAGGGCGCATTTGCTTCAGTCTGCGTAAGAAACAGTTGTTTTTGTCTAAACTAAGTCATAACTTTTAACAGTATCTTGTAATGTGAAAAACTTAATATATATTTGTTTTGCTTTTATTTATCTATTTATTGCTGTTCTGCATTGAGACGATGTGTTAGGGGCGGAGACTGGGAGGTGGCTTCACGCGCTCTTCCAGAATTCATTCTTGTTTCGTCATTGAGGAGAGAGGATGCATTTGCCTCAGACTCCGTAAGAGAAACGTTTTGGCTAAAAACTTTAACAGTAAATTGTAATGTGAAACAACTAAATAGTAGGCCTATTTGTTTGATATGTTTAATGCATATACTTGTTTGAAACAGTGTTTTATAAAACACATTTCATCCTTTTCTCTATCTTTACAAGTCGTATGTCAAGGAATTCTTATGACAGCAATCAATCAAAAGAAGGCAGTTGGGACCCTCGATCTCTCTCTCTGATCTTGACATTCACAGAAACATTAAAATTAAGAGACAAAACAAATCAATAAATGTATAATATAAGTACAATACAAATACAACACTGCTATGCATTGTTAAAATTCATACAGAACAAATTATAAACACAGAAGAATTTCTTTGTTGTTGAAAAATGCACTTGTTTTATTGTCCTAATTAGAACAAATCCATTGAATAATGGATACAATCATTTACACTTTTAACATGCCAACCAATAAACAATAAACAAACATAATAAAATACAAAAATTATCAGATAATATAAATTATACATGACACATAATTATGAATTTTACTTATTGAAAAAAAAACATTTACTGTTACATTAATACATATAATACTTTAAAATATAATAATGTTATTATTATTTAATTTAAATCAAATATATCTAAGAAAATGCTACTCATATAAATGACTAATGTAAATATCTACTACTTTTATTAAATATACAAATAAGTTACCTAAAAACATAAAAACTAAGAAAAAAAATCACAGTAAATCCCATTCACAATTCATACCATAAGCAAATGTGTATTATTATTTTTGTTCTGCTTGACTACAACAGGCAGTGATTTAGATCTTCAATAAAAGCATTGCTTATTCACACTTTTAAATCAAAGAGTGAAACATTCCAAAAGCTGTCATTTTGACAAATAACTTTCAATATAAGCTTTTTTAGAAGTTTACTTACCACAATATATTTCACAACACCTTCAATTTCCAAATATCTTTCTACAATATAAACTGCAGAAAAACTAATAAAATAAATAAACCATTTTACAATACTTACCCTTTGATATTTTCCTGACAAATGTCTTCCAGTGTTTTCATGACATTCTCCTCACACACATTTTCTTCAAATGCGAAGGGAAGTAATACAATAAAACAATAAACAATTTGGACCTAGCATTGAAGAGGACGTCACACTTATCCTTTCCTTGGCGAGATTTCACCAAGCAAACTCCACTTAACTTAACAGGACTTCTGCAAAAACCCAAAGTAAACAAATATTACTTATAAAAAAATCACATAAATGTATATAATACAACATACAAACAACATCATACATAATTTTTATTTGAATATGTATGTGTGTATTATATATATATATATTTTTGTCTTATTTCTTACTTTTAATTGGCTGACAAATAAAATCTAAATCTGCACAATAAACAATAATTTTTATTCTCCGTATATTTTTGCAGATGTATTTACATATTACGTTTTTCCATTTTTATCACATAAAGCAGAATACTTTCTATACTGTAATACATGCTCTACCAATTAGTACTTTATTATTCATATACTTTATACTTATTAAACAATTAACAAACAATCCATGTTTATCAATAATGCACTTACTTGTCCTTCTCAGCACATGTAAAGTCATTATGCCGTTAGACATCAAAAATTACCACACGGCTGTTTTGAGTTGCCTCCTGCATCACTGCAGTGAAATACTTCGATCCACTGCCACCTCCATGAAGAAGAGGTGACACACTGTATATAAATCCCTCGACTTTAGAACACAAAGATTTCGTCGATGTCACCATTGGCACACCTACAAACATAATGAACAATATATTTAAAATTCATACTTATATATTGAGGGTCAGTCGAAAGTTCACTTAATAAAGTTTTAAATATGGATATTTTTCTACAACCCCAAATCAGAAAAAATTGTGACAGTATGGAAAACGCAAATAAAAAAAAGAAAGTAGTGATTTCTAAATTTACTTTGACTTGTATTTACTCACTTATTCGTTTTGTTTGTTATTTAATAAAAAAAAAAAAAAAAAAAAAAAATTTTGTGTTTTAAGACTTGTTACAGCGCTTGCATATTGTTGCCCTTGACTGGTCTTGGTTGCTTCGATTACTCTCATTTGTAAGTCACTTTGGATAAAAGCGTCTGCTAAATGACTAAATGTAAATGTAAATGTATTGCAGACAATATGAACACAAAATATTTCATTTTTTGTCTGGTCAACTTCATGTCATTTGTAAATATGCATCCTTTCTTGTCATTCAGACCTGCAACACATTGTTGCAAAATATGGCACTCAGGTTCATTACCACTGAACACAAGAGACATGGATATGAATACAAAATGTGTTTTTCACAATAATGATAATTTAAAATGTAGAAAAATTGTTGACCAGACAAGGAAAGACAAAGAAAAAGGCTTTCAGGATGAGGCTTACCACTAGGGTGGCTAGCTGAACAGTGAGTATCCTAAGACACACCACTCACCCAAATATACTCCGCACAATCATTCACACAAACACACTAAGTGAGGAAAACGCAGTTGTCAATGGCAAAACACTCTGTGAGAGAAACACCACCACCAAATGGCAAAGACAGCTAGCTTCCCTCACCGGGGGCCTTCAGCTTCTGAAAGAAAAGAAAAATGAATGTAAATGCACAAGAAATCAAATACATTCCACAACTTGCGTTAGAATAAATTCAAACCACAAAGGAGGACAACAATGTGTAGGCCACAGGGGTCACAGATGTACAGATGCTCAACCAGGTTCACAACAAAGGGCTCATGAACTTAGACATATCATGGAGCAGCAAGGTGTTAAAGAAAAATAGCAAAACAAGGAAAAATGAAGCAAACGATACAAATGAAAACAGCAAATAATCAGGTTTCAAATTAAATCACATGAAATACATATATATATATATATATATATATATATATATATATATACAAAATACAAAAACTTTACAGAACTGAAAGGGCTCACTAAATATTCAAATCAAAATGTCAAACAAAAAGGCACTGGATCTTCCCTGGTACAAGATATTACTTTTTCATGCCGTCCCTAGGAAGACCACAGAGCAAAGAAAAATATACAACAAACACACTGCTGATGGCTATATAGCAACAGGTGGGGATAAACGTGCACAGTTAACGGCACATCTACCATTAAGAGACGGCTCAGACTAGCCACCCTTCACTGCATGAGTGTAAAGCAAAAACAAAATCAGAAAGTAATGAATCAAAATACAAAACGGTCACACAGTCGTAAAAATAGCAGCAGAACAAACAGTGCCGTCGTAACATTGTCTGAGGAGCATTTGCCCTGCAGTCCACAGTAATGAAATGCTTGTGACCAGTTGCCCCACTAAAACAGACAGAAGTTAATCAGTCAAACACACCCATCCCCATAATGCTCGAGGGACAAGATATACATTCCCAGAAGTAGATCGCTAAACCCACGGTTTCAGTTACGCACAGCTTTCTGTAATCGACAAACTGCAAGCTGCAATACGATCAAAGCATAAGTTACCACTAGTCACTCCACAACAAACATTAATCCATTGGAATTAACATACCTGGGGTGAAAGACAGCCTTCACCCAACAGTAAAATCGCACCAATCCTGACCATAACCTGGCTTTAACAAATATAAACACTTAAATAGTGCATATGTAACGGAGGCCAGCTATTAGTTGCTGTGTGAGTAAAAACCTCACTCCTCTAATCTCAAGAGACGCCTTTCCATTGCACACGACATTCGGACACGACTGTCGGAAATCGCCCCCTAGTGGCAGTCGCACGGAAATTTCATTATGATCGTACACGGCAACATGGAAGAGAAGCTCATCCTCGTGGTCTCTGAAAACCCCAATCTGTATGATATTTCTTTAGAATCATACAGAGACTGCAATAAGAAAAATGAGGCTTGGAAGAAAGTTAGTGAGGTTGTCGGGCTGTCAGGTGGGTTTTGTTTGTCAAATATGCTGAATGTACGTAAATCCTTGTCATGCCTTAATTAGCATCTAGCCCGATCTAGCCTAGTATTCACATGTCTTTATTATTACACATTTTACAAATGTATTGGGACAGTGGTTAACAAACTAACAATGAACAAATGCTATCTCAGTTTGTACAATTTTGGTTCATTTCAAATTTAAAGTTTATGCTCATATGATGGGATGTGGAATTTAAAAAGTAATTAATAATGCAATATTTTTTAGTGAGAGTAATTAGTACAGTAATCTAATTACACTGTTTTTAGAGTAACTTACCCAAACTGAAATGACGTATCAAAGTCTTAAAATTAACAGGATTTAGTTTGATTTAGGTCGATTTTACAAAGTTATACAGTTGTTTTTAAACCTAACAGTAGATGAGTGCAGGAAGAAGTGGAGGGATCTCTGTGACGTTTATGTGAGGGAAAGGAGAGAGGAGAAAAAAAGAAAAAGTGGAGCCGCTGCCACCCCAAAAAAAGCGCCCTGGCGTTACTATCACATCATGTCTTTCCTCCTTCCATTTGTTTCTTCTCGGCCCACATCTGGGAACATGGAGGAAGAAAGAGGAGAAGGGAGAATAAATGAGGAAGACAGCCAGGAAGTAATAACAGAGGAAAGACAAGAAATGCAGGTAGAGAAGGACATGACAGAAATAAGAAACAGTATCGAGATCAGTGCAGAAGATAGTGTGATGGACCATTTGGTAGAGGACATGACTGAAGAGGAGGAGAGCGGAAAGAGGCAGAGCGCAAAATACTTTGCCCAGACACGACAACGTCGGAGAAGAATTGAACCAGCATCCATGTCCTCTTTTGAGCGTAAAATCGTTGAGGCAATAGAAACCTCCAACTGTCCTGCCCCTGCTCTATCAGAAGATCCTGATATGCAGTTTCTGCAGAGTTTGATGCCAGCCTTGAAGAGACTTGAGCCTAAATGCAGGGAACTCACTAAGCTCAAAATCCATCAGCTTATCTTTGAGGCAGAGTTTAACTGTGAGTTTTAGAGTTCTCATTTATGTATTTATTGTGAATAATGGCAATGTTGCATTTAAGTAAACTGAGATCACTTTACTTGTTTCTCCTTTTCTTGCAGAAATTTTCAAGTGGACCTTCTGACTAGACCTCTTTACACACACACACACGCACATGTTGGGTTTTCATGTTTTATGGGGACATTCCATAGGCGTAATGCATTTTATACTGTACAAACCGTATTTTCTATCCCCCTACACTGCCCCTGCCCCTAAACCTACCCATCACACACACACACACACACACACACACACACACACACACACACACACACACGAGACGTGCTGCATTTTTACTTTTTCAAAAAACATCTCTTAGTGTGATTTATGACCTGTTTTCCTCATGGGGACCAAAAAATGTCCCCACAAGGACAAGGATTTCAGATATTGACATCTTTGTGGGGACATTTTGTCCCCATACCGTAGGGATTACCAGGACGCACACACACACGGACCCAAGGAAGACTAGCTAGCTAGCTAATTCTGCTGCTACCTAACTTCCTACCAACTGCAACTGTCCACACACGCACACACACAAAGACTAGCTAGCTAACTAATTCTACTTAACTTTCCACACACACACACACACACACACACACACACACACACACACACGGACCCCAGGAAGACTAGCTATCTAATTACCAAACTTTCTGTTGTTTTCTTTTAGACTTACTTTGAGCCAAGTTCTTGATTTGTTGGATCAAGATGAGTTCCCAGACAAGGCATGCAGCATTGCAATCATCCCTCAAAATGAAAAAGATGCTGTACTCAGTGATTGTGACAGTGATGGGTCTGACATGGACTATGAGGGGGAAACAGGCCATTTGCCAGCAAGACTGTTGAATGCAAATGCAGAAATTATGCAAACAGAGCATGATTGGAATGATGGCCTCCCCTTCATCACACCCCCTAATCGCCAAAGAGTTCAGCCAAGTCAGCCAGAAGAACCAAGGGCAAAACTGCAAATGGTCAAAAATAAAGTAGTATTTAAGCGATCCAAGAGGCCTTCTACTGCTGTTATTCCAGAAAATACCATATATAGACCAAATGCTGCAGAATGTGTAAAACAAAGCTGCCCCAACCCAGTGGATGTTTTCTTACTGATGTATCCACCCACCCTAAAGAGAGATCACAGTTTAAATGTCCAACCTCTACTCCACCCAGACCAAGGGAAAGCAACTGAATCTAAGTATGGATGAGCTTCTCACCTTCTATGGGATCCTAATTGCAAGTGGATATAGCTCTGTCCCAAGAAGCCACATGTACTGTCAGGTGAAAATGATGTACACAATGAGAGTATTTCAGGTGCAATGCGGAGAAACCGTTTTGATGATAAAATGGCCTCAATTCATGTGGTTGACAACACCAAAATCACTGATGACCCATTTTTTAAGGTTAGACCCATCTTCTCTGAGCTCAATCACTCGTACAAAATCATGCCATTTCAGGAATGGCTGTCAGTGGATGAGAGCATGATCCCATACTATGGCCGACATGGATGTAAACAATTCATCAAAGGAAAACCAATTCGCTTTGGTTACAAGGTATGGAGCCTCGCCTCATCCAGTGGATACATGTACCACATGGAGCCGTATTGTGGATCGCACACTCTCCTCCCAGAGACAGGGTTGGGTCAGGGACCCAGCGTTATCATAGGTTTGGCAGAGCAAGCTCAGGTGCCTCAAGTTTGCAAGTTCTTCCATGACAACCTCTTTACCACTATTCCACAAAGCTTCCCACTGGCCAATTAACACGATGCACCGGTTCCAGAGATGTCGCCATTGTGAGAAACGCACTACCTATGCATGTGAGAAATGCAAAGTACCACTGCGTATTGAGTGCTTCAAGCTGTACCATAGAGTGTAGAAAAGGAAAAGAGAAAGACAGGAGAATGATGCACACACACAAACGTGGTTGCATACAGTTACAAACAAACAGTACTTTGGAGTCTAGAAAAGCTGGAAAAAAACCCATCCAAATTTCCTAAATGTTCCAGGAAATTTTTTGTTTTGTCATTCAAGGCATTGCTTTGCTCTTTGATCTACAACCTATTTTTTGTTGTTGTTCAGTCAGTCAGTGTTGGCCTATACTTGAAAGCATGTTCAGCCGGCTACCTCTATCCTAAATGTTTATCTTCATGTTCAGTGTATTCAATGCATACTGCATTAAAAATTGTTCAAATGAATTTTGCACTTAAAATGAACGTTTTCAAATATAATGTTGCACTAAAGTTACAATGTTGAAATACATTGATTGTTGTTGTTGTTTTTTGTCTTAAACTCAATATTCATAACGGTGCTCCCAGTATTCATATTGCTAGCCAATAGTATAAGGCTTATATGTGAAATATTCACACTACAATGAGAGAGCATTTAGAGGTAATGCAGGAACTTTTAAAAGAACTCACTCACTCACTCACTCACTCACTCACACACTCACACACTCACTCACTCACTCACTCACTCACTCACTCCTCACACACACACACACACACTCACTCACTCACTCACTCCTCACTCACTCACTCACTCCCACACACACACACTCACTCTCTCACTCCTCACTCCTCACTCACTCACTCACTCCTCACGCACTCACTCACACACACACTCACTCACTCCTCACTCACTCACTCCTCACTCATTCACTCACACACACTCACTCTCTCACTCCTCCATGCACTCACTCACACACACTCACTCACTCACTCATTCACTCACACACACACTCACTCACTCCTCCTCCTCACTCACTCACTCACTCCTCACTCACTCACTCACTCCTCCTCACTCACTCCACACACACTCACTCACTCACTCACTCCTCACACTCACTCCTCACGCACTCACTCACACACACACTCACTCACTCATTCACTCACACACACTCACTCTCTCACTCACTCACTCACTCACTCACTCACTCACTCACTCACGCACTCACTCACTCCTCACTCACTCCTCACTCACTCACTCACTCCTCACTCACTCACGCACTCACTCACACACACACTCACTCCTCATTCACTCACACACACTCACTCTCTCTCACTCACTCCTCACTCACTCCTCACTCACTCACTCACTCACTCACTCACTCACTCCTCACGCACTCCTCTCACTCACTCACTCACTCCTCACTCACTCAGTTAAATAGACCTATATTCAGTCTGTCCAATGGTTGATACAACACTATCCCACGGTCACAATTGTGACCGATCATAAACACTTTTTCACACACTTTTCCATGAAAATTATGATTGATTGTTTCAAAGGGATACTAATGACACATTATTTGGATATTTTTGTGTCTGGGAAAAATTTGGGATTAAATGGGTTAAAGACCCAGTTTTTAGTGTTGTTTGTCTATGTGGCATTTTTAATATGCTTTAAAAGGTGCAATAAGTCATCTGGCAAATGCTAACTTTAGCCTGCTAGCATTGAATGTATAAGACCCCAAAAACACTGTCCAAAGCCACGCCTCCTCCAAAACAAATAAACTGATATCATCCAAATCAGCATTTTCAAAATAACTAAATTCAAATTTCACATCAATTTTGATTCCAATAAAATAATTTCAGTTTGAATCTAGTTTATGTAAAACCATTAAATTCAATATATATATATTTTATGTGAGAAAGAAGATCCCTTTTTGGGAAAAAAATGGGAAACAAAGTCACAATTCCAAGGGCATACTGCTCTCTCTGCTTTTGGGTTGGTAAATGTACATGCATGGGATGTGATGGGATGTGACAGTACAAAAACACTCCAAAAACATAGTATTACATTTAGATGATAACTTTTTGTCTGACTCTTAAAGGGTTTTAACCCCAAAATTAAAATTCTTAACATCAGACGCGCCTCATTATTGGCCAACGATGTTCATGTGAGCACCATGGCACAGACGTGTGTGATGCTGATGCAGTTGCTGGCCAATAGTGAGGCGGCGTTCGACGAAGAACTCAGAAAGCACTGTCCTGTTTACTACGTTAACAGTGTAGCAGATCTGACAAGGAAGAGAAGAGATTGCTGAATAAATGGATTACTTTTGTTTGTTTGTGCTCAAAAAGTATTGTCGCTGCTTCATAACATTGCGGTTGAACCACTGTAGTAGCCACATGGATTATTTTAACGATGTCTTGTCATTAATGACTCACCCTCATGTCATTCCACCTGTAATCTCCGGAACAAGTTTAAGATATTTTAGATTTAGTCTGAGAGCTTTCTGTCCCTCCATTGAAAATAGATGTACAGTATATTGTCCATGTCCAGAAAGGTATGAAAAACATCATCAAAGTAGTCCATGTGACATCAGTGGGTTAGTTAGACTCTTTTGAAGCATCGACAATACATTTTGGTCCAAAAATTACAAAAACTACGACTTTATTCAGCATTGTCTTCTCTTTCGGGTCTGTTGTAAAGAAGCGTTCACGAGTCCACACAGTGCATGTTATATGCATGTGTGTTTGGGACAGAGGGGAACACAGTCCCATTTGCAGCAGATGATGCTTCCCATCATAAATCAAAGCACGAGACAGACAGTACAGACAGGAGAACACTGGAAAAGTGACAGAACGGACGATATTCGTCTGTATTTGCAATACGAGCAGCGGTCCAGCTCCGCTCTCCATTCGCACCGCTTCTGCCCTGCCAACTCACTGCTAGCGCGCGCGGTGTGAAGCCAGAGTTACTGGTGGACCGACATGAGGGTGAGTCATTAACCACATCATTTTCATTTTTGGGTGAACTAACCCTTTAATTGTTAGGTAAAAATAAATATAACAAATCTTAAACATGAAAATGTGGCAGAATGTTCACAAGAGCTCTTCTCATCTCATTTGACAATGTATTGGTGGCTTGGTAAACTTCAAGGATATCATCTCCCTTTGATTTTTCTTGTAAGGCAGCTAGAACCGTCTAGGTAAAAACAGTAAAAGAATAGTTCATTCCAAACCAATTGGACTTTTGTAAAACTCAATAATGCTCAAAAGTTTGATTTTAATAAATAACTTGAATCATCCATTTTTCACGCAACAAGATCTCAAGTCTTTTACCACTTTTGGGCTACTTTTACGACATTTAAGCTTTAGAGTCTCAAACGTATGATAAATGCCATTTTAATTTTGGACATTTCATTTATGGCATCTGTGAAAGTAAATCCATTCTGCAACTTAATGAATTTCTTGGAGCCTTGGAACTGCACTTTCACAAACATGACTTCAACCTGAAAAAAAAACAATACACAGTGTTTCAAAACCGCTTTACAAAAACCCAGTGTGTTGTATATAATATCTTAGTACCTTGCACTTTAAATTAAGCAGTCTTTATGGCTGGTTGACAACGATATATCATGATGTTATCATTTATTAACTCACATGGAGTTTGATTGACAAGCAATCTGACCAACTTAGCTGTTCATATACAACATTTAATATCTCTATAGTATCTCTCGTAAAACAAATTAAAGCAGTTTATAGTGAAAAAACTTTAGAGACAATCTTTTGGTGCAAATTATTTATTATTTATATTATATGAATTATAATTACTTTTAATTCATATAATGAATAATAATTATGAATATATCATAATTCTTAATTATTTTAAACAACGTGTATTCATTTGAGCTCTTTGTGAACCTATATTAGGCATATTTCTTTGATTCACATCATGCATTGATATAGTCAGATATTCTTTCAGCTGCCTTCTTAAATTTACGCTGCAGCAGAAGTGTTTATTCCTGCTTTAAACACATTTAATTTCATGATAATTTTCAGAACGATCTCTCAATCTTCAGAAGAAGTGAATCGAACAGACACTGTGATTGGCTGTTTGCCGCATGTCAAGCTTTCAGGTGCAGCGCTTCAGTGTTAATCGCAAACTCTGGATTAAACCTGAGTTGACAGAAACGTTTATACCAAGCTTTGAGAAACCGTTTGATCTAAACCAGGTTGGATTTATCTGGATTTGTCAACTCTAAACCTACTCTGAAACTCAGAGTTTGTTCAGCTAGCTTCATGCAACAGGCCTCAGCTGAGTTAATTCCTTGCACATCAACACCATAACATTAACTCTTAACTCTAAAACACCAGGATTTTAACTCTGGTGATTTTGCTGTGTGAAAATTTCACTGAACCTCCTGAAAACACAAATGACTTTGTAAAATGAATACAGAAGTCTACAATCAATTCCATCACACTCTGTTTGTCAGAAATCACCAACTTTAACATTTTACTACACAAATACAGCTTATGAGACAAAACAAAAGAATAGAGACCCCAACATAAAATATGTCAAACAAAACCATGCCATTATTACACTATTTTAAAGAACACATATTGAACTCAAGTCACTTCCTCGTCTTTTTTTTAACCTGTTTTAACAAAAAAATATTTATGACCAAACATCAATTAGCAAATTCCGTAACCTATCACTAATATAAAGACCCTTGTTATATATAAGCACTGACACACAAAAATTATTGCATTTTTTTTTTTTGTACAAATTTTACTTTCACCAGCAACAAACAACAACTCATCACAATACACTTTGCATATAAAGAGCAGATATGGCATCTCCTTTCATTGTTATGCAGACAATACACTAATTTATCTGCCGCTGAAATGTCAAGATACTTGTATTTTAACCCCCCTATTACAATGTCTGGAGGAAATGAAGGCCTGGATGGCACTAAATGTCCTTCGCTTCAATGAACACAAAAGCAGAAGTTATGCTGTTTTACGTAAGGAGGCACTTGAGAGTCATTAGATTTGGACCTTGGTGAACTGAGTCCACTTGCTAAGCCCTATGTACAAATGTAGGTGTTATTATGGACAGTGATTTTAAAATGGACAAACAGATTAAATCTAGTTTTGTTCCAAATGAGACAATTTACAATTGAAAGACTTTCAAAGACTGATCTCGTCTGGATTATTGTAATGGCCTCTATATTGGTGTTAGTCTCTCAGACTGTAGATGGTTCAGAACATTGATTATTACACAGTACATCTGAGCATATGCAACCACCTGTAATGGTGATGGGCGTGACGTTTCCGGACAGCGTGCACTAGGCGCTTAGAATCACGACACACATTTATACAGAATGGGAAAATTGTCTGCAATGTTATGTAAGCCGTTATCTGTAATATTGCTATCATTTACAGTGATTCATTTGTTAGATATCTGCAATATTGTTAGTCATTTCTATAATGATATAATACATATCCAAACCACAAGAGGGTGCTCCCCTATAGATTTATTCATGAACACACCCAGTACTGCAGGCGAGGCAGTATTGAGAAAACCTAACCTTTTACAAAACCAATCAGAAGTGCCACTCTCAAACTGATATCATTGAGAAAATTGTGGTCAAAAAAACAAAATGCATTTAATTATAAAGCATGTTAACTGTGTATTGATATACCAACAGGCCTATTATGTGAAGTGTAGGCTGACAAGAACATGCAAAATGGTGACGTTAAGGGACTTTATTATATTACCATTTTTGATAATTATGCAGCAATAGTATATATATAATAGTAGCCTATGTACAGTACTGGACCACAATTTGGACACATTTTCATGTTATAATTGAATCATAATATATAGAAATGCTCACAAGTTGTGAAAAGGGGTTAAAGCCGGATGACGTCTGAGACAAATTTAGCAAATCCTAAAAGATTCCTCTGATCCTAGGCTAAAATCTGAAGTAGTAGTTTCACAGCCCATGACTGTTGTGATCACATTTTACCTCAGAAATTCTGCCATTTGACTCACAGTCCTGCAGTGTGACTTCTCCTAAATCAACAAAACATCGTTTTTCAAGACAAACCATGACCAAAATGAGCGCTAGAGATTTCTTTGTAGCCATCATCTCAATCCTGCATGTAATGCAGCTCACTGTCACCGAACGTGATTGATTGATTATACACTCTCAACAAAAAAAACAAGAGTACAAAATTTATCTCCATAATGGTGACCAACACTTTCAATAAAGCATCAGCATCTAAACCTCTGCTAATTCTCAATAAGAGCTTCAATAGACGTCTTTCAGGGTTGGAGCCAAACTCTGCAGGACCGTAGAGGAGTAGTAGAAGTAGCTCTAAGCAGAGGAACACAACGGTATACTTGTACCCTAGGGACCAAATGTGTACCTTTAAAGGTACAGTTATACGTTTTGTTCCCCAAGGAACACAAGTATACCTCCTCTGTACCTTTTTTTTCTGAGAGAGTATAAAAATCTAGTTTTCTTGCGTGCTTCCATTTTTAACGCCTGAGCGATCATACAGTGACATTAATGACAACTGAGATCTAACAGTGTGACATGGATCAGTGCGAGGATCATGTTCATACAGTCCAACAAGGAACTATCGTAAGGACTATTATAAATCACTCCATACTGAGCGAGTAAATATTACTCAAATAATGGTGCTTACTGAAAGATATGCTGATTTAAATGGGTTAAGAGAAGGGTGTGACGTCATTGTCAATACATTTTACAGTAGTAGCACTGAAATAATAATATTCTATATATTATTGTACAGCACTGTATTAGGTTTTACAGTGGTATACTGTTGTTGAAGATCACGATTGGACTATAGAATAACAGTAATGTTTTTATTATTATTGGGATAGACAGCTTGGTCAAGTAGAAAGACCCGTGTGGCGATGAAGAGTCAGGGTCAAGATCACAATCAATCAATTTACTAAAGACAGTTGCAGTCAGTGAACTAACATACAGTACAACAAAGAAACACTAACAGAGTCATTCCACGAAACCGTATGCGATTTGGACTTGTCTACTACAATGCATTACTTTTCTGAACACCGCAACATAATGACATTCTTAACATGCAGAAAGATATATTTACCCATCTCAGGCATCAAATCCCTATTATTATTGGTTACTTTTTAAGATATGAGCATTATTAATCCTCAAGCATGTTATGGACACTATGGAGCTCTCTGAATGCGATTAGAAAATGTATTTGTAAGGAAATCAACATTTTCCTATTAATCAGATGTCCTCGCACTAATTCAGTAATTGCAAACATAAAAGTGACATAAATGCTGTACTTAAGCCGGAAATGGGCACTTTTGGACGGCAACCTCATTATTATTATTTTATTTTTTTTAATATTATATTTATTGTAGTATTTTCAGATTTACAGACAAATGGACAGTACGATCACATGACAGAAACAAACACAACTACTCAAAAGTTAGAATCATGTTTGCAGTTGACGACAACACCAAACAGGCACGGGAAATCAAAACAGATTTTTCCCCAGCATGGAATGGATAGAGGTCAAGTTAAAGACAGAGGTTAACAAAAATTACAATCAAATGACAATAAAAAAAATTAAATATTATGTAGTTTCATCATTGGTTTTTAACAGGTGATTGAAAAGGGGCCTCCAAGAAGTTTCAAATATATCCATATTACCAGAGATACAATATCTGAGTCTTTCCACATGCATAGTGGAGGAAAGTTCTGATAACCAGATCCTGAATTTTTCTTCCACACACAGAGTATAGTGTTTTTGGCGATCATCATGCCATACTGTATAGGCAAACGGATAGCATAATTAAGGCTCTGCAGGACAGCGGACCAGCCAAGAATGGCAGTCGCAGGGTCTACTGGGAGCTCACAAGTATAAGCATCAGAAAGAAATTGAAAAACTTCTGACCAGAATTCAGCAAGTTTTGGGCATGCCCAGAAAAAGATGACCAAGAGAGCCCTCTGCAGATTCACATTTATTGCAAGAGGAGAGATAGTAGGATAGAAAGCGTTGAGTTTAACCCTAGAGTAGTGCAATCTGTGCAACACCTTATACTGAATAAGCTGGTGCCTAGTATTAATGGAACAGGTGTATATATTTTTAAGACATTTTCCCCAGTCCTCCTCAGAGATTTGAATATTTAGTTCCTCTTCCCAATTGTTTTTAAGATGGGTAGTGGAAATATCTAGCCGACTCGTGAAAAAGCTAACAAATTTTGTAATTAACTTTGGGGTGTTGGGAGTGCAAGTAAGCAATTTATGTAATTCATTATTTATAAATTTGGCACAGTGGAACGAACATAATTTCTAATTTGTAAGTATCTGAAGAAGTGTGATGCAGGTTAGTTGAGTAAATGTGGCAAAAGTATTGTCAATATATAAATCTCTCAAGGTAATGATTCCTTTTCTAGCCCAACCTGTGAACACTGGATCTAATAGTGAAGGTTTAAAGGCATGGTTACGACAAACAGCAGCAAGAAAAGAGGTATTTGGCAAATTAAATGTCTTAACAATCTGAAGCCATATCCTAAGAGAGTTGTTAGTCATAAAGTGGGATGCAACCTCATTATTTTTGATCAACAGTATTGTTATGATTGCTGTGAACCTTTCAGATTGAGTTCAACAACAATTCATTTACTTTGTCATTAATTCAAAAAATGTTTTTTTATAAAAATGTAGGTGTGACAGGGTTGAGACTAGGGTAACGGGGTTAGAGACAAATACAGATTAACATATCAATAGCACTTTTTTACTCAAAGTCAGTGTAAGATTTTCTATAAACACTGCTTTTCATTATGTAACCAAGAAAGACAACCAATACATAAACATAACTTGAGTTTGAGTGTGTGTGTGTGTGTGTGTGTGTGTGTGTGTGTGTGTGTGTGTGTGTGTGTGTGTGTGTGTGTGTGTGTACTTGTCTACCTATCTAACAGGGGACCTTGGTGTCGTTACACACTCACTAACAGGGGACCTCTGAGCCAAGAGGACATTTTCCAGGTCCCCTGTTGGTCATGCTTTAAATCATGTTAAAATCAAGTAAAAAACTAAAAAAACGCTCTGGTCATATTTTTAAATGGTTGACCAAGTAGGGACCTACAGATGTGTGTGTTTACATCATGTTAAACTCAAGAAAAACATTTTAGTGAATTTTTAAAAAAATTTGACCAAGTGGGGACCTATGTGTGTGTGTGTGTTTAAGGGCATTCTCAGCAGCGCCCCTGTAGGCTGGAGCAGGAACTGTAATGGCCCTTAAACACACGTCGTTCACACACTCTATTGTTTGAATGGCCTGCTGGCCCAGAGAGGCTCTGCTGTTTAACAGGCTGCTTACTAACGGAACAAGTATTACACATATATCTGTTTACTAGATACCCTGACTAGTTCAAACTTTGCATTACATTAAAATTAAATGCTACACAGGATCCAAGAAAAAATAATAAAAAAATCTAAACAACCAGGATGTACAAAGAAATATATCTGCAATCAAAATGTGTGTCCTCAGTTTCTACAAATAAAATACATATATTTTTTATTATTATGCCTATATTTATCAAAATAAACAGAAAATGGTACAAACTTTGCATCTAAAGTTCTTTTAAACAAGTGTAAACATAGACATTATTAAAAACATTGGTAACACTTTACAATAAGGTTGTATTAGTTAACATTAGTTAACGCATTAGTTAACATGAACTAACCATGAACAACATCTCTATTCAGCATTAGTTAATCTTTGTTAATGTTAGTTAATATAAATACAGCTGTTCATGTTAGTTCACAGTGCATTAACTAATGTTAACAAGATTTTTAATGCATTAGTAAATGTTGAAATTAACATTAACAAAGATAAATAAATGCTTTATAAGTGCAGTTCATTATTAGTTCATGTTAACTAATGCATTAACTAATACAACCTTATTGTAAAGTGTTACCAAAACATTTTATTTTAGCTCAAGTATTTCTATAAATAATGTGTGACTTTTGCCTCATGTAAAATGTGCGTAAAAGGCCCACCTTGCCACCTTATACATTTATGAGTTTTTTAAACAAACAACTTTTTTTTATTAATGATTTACCAAATGGCTCTGGTCTCCTGTTAGATAGTAAACCACAACGCCTGTGTGTTTGCTTTGACATTTCTTACCATCTCAAACACACTGTAAAGATTTAGAGTTTTTATAGCAATAACTGAGTTTTAAGGGTTAAATCAAGCAGAAATCTCTCTCTAATGTATTAATTACAGGTCATCATTGAATATTAATTATGATAAACACACACTGACTCTGGTCCCCTGTTAGATAGTAAACCACAACGCCTGTGTGTTTGCTTTGACATTTCTTACCATCTCAAACACACTGTAAAGATTTAGAGTTTTTATAGCAATAACTGAGTTTTAAGGGTTAAATCAAGCAGAAATCTCTCTCTAATGTATTAATTACAGGTCATCATTGAATATTAATTATGATAAACACACACTGACTCTGGTCCCCTGTTAGATAGTAAACCACAACGCCTGTGTGTTTGCTGTGACATTTCTTACCATCTCAAACACACTGTAAAGATTTAGAGTTTGTATAGCAATAACTGAGTTTTAAGGGTTAAATCAAGCAGAAATCTCTCTCTAATGTATTAATTACAGGTCATCATTGAATATTAATTATGTTAAACACACACTGACTCTGGTCCCCTGTTAGATAGTAAACCACAACGCCTGTGTGTTTGCTGTGACATTTCTTACTATCTCAAACACACTGTAAAGATTTAGAGTTTGTATAGCAATAACTGAGTTTTAAGGGTTAAATCAAGCAGAAATCTCTCTCTAATGTATTAATTACAGGTCATCATTGAATATTAATTATGTTAAACACACACTGACTCTGGTCCCCTGTTAGATAGTAAACCACAACGCCTGTGTGTTTGCTTTGACATTTCTTACCATCTCAAACACACTGTAAAGATTTAGAGTTTTTATAGCAATAACTGAGTTTTAAGGGTTAAATCAAGCAGAAATCTCTCTCTAATGTATTAATTACAGGTCATCATTGAATATTAATTATGATAAACACACACTGACTCTGGTCCCCTGTTAGATAGTAAACCACAACGCCTGTGTGTTTGCTTTGACATTTCTTACCATCTCAAACACACTGTAAAGATTTAGAGTTTTTATAGCAATAACTGAGTTTTAAGGGTTAAATCAAGCAGAAATCTCTCTCTAATGTATTAATTACAGGTCATCATTGAATATTAATTATGATAAACACACACTGACTCTGGTCCCCTGTTAGATAGTAAACCACAACGCCTGTGTGTTTGCTGTGACATTTCTTACTATCACAAACACACTGTAAAGATTTAGAGTTTTTATAGCAATAACTGAGTTTTAAGGGTTAAATCAAGCAGAAATCTCTCTCTAATGTATTAATTACAGGTCATCATTGAATATTAATTATGTTAAACACACACTGACTCTGGTCCCCTGTTAGATAGTAAACCACAACGCCTGTGTGTTTGCTTTGACATTTCTTACTATCACAAACACACTGTAAAGATTTAGAGTTTTTATAGCAATAACTGAGTTTTAAGGGTTAAATCAAGCAGAAATCTCTCTCTAATGTATTAATTACAGGTCATCATTGAATATTAATTATGTTAAACACACACTGACTCTGGTCCCCTGTTAGATAGTAAACCACAACGCCTGTGTGTTTGCTGTGACATTTCTTACCATCTCAAACACACTGTAAAGATTTAGAGTTTTATAGCAATAACTGAGTTTTAAGGGTTAAATCAAGCAGAAATCTCTCTCTAATGTATTAATTACAGGTCATCATTGAATATTAATTATGTTAAACACACACTGACTCTGGTCCCGTTAGATAGTAAACCACAACGCCTGTGTGTTTGCTGTGACATTTCTTACTATCACAAACACACTGTAAAGATTTAGAGTTTTTATAGCAATAACTGAGTTTTAAGGGTTAAATCAAGCAGAAATCTCTCTCTAATGTATTAATTACAGGTCATCATTGAATATTAATTATGATAAACACACACTGACTCTGGTCCCCTGTTAGATAGTAAACCACAACGCCTGTGTGTTTGCTGTGACATTTCTTACTATCACAAACACACTGTAAAGATTTAGAGTTTTATAGCAATAACTGAGTTTTAAGGGTTAAATCAAGCAGAAATCTCTCTCTAATGTATTAATTACAGGTCATCATTGAATATTAATTATGATAAACACACACTGACTCTGGTCCCCTGTTAGATAGTAAACCACAACGCCTGTGTGTTTGCTTTGACATTTCTTACCATCTCAAACACACTGTAAAGATTTAGAGTTTTTATAGCAATAACTGAGTTTTAAGGGTTAAATCAAGCAGAAATCTCTCTCTAATGTATTAATTACAGGTCATCATTGAATATTAATTATGATAAACACACACTGACTCTGGTCCCCTGTTAGATAGTAAACCACAACGCCTGTGTGTTTGCTGTGACATTTCTTACCATCTCAAACACACTGTAAAGATTTAGAGTTTTATAGCAATAACTGAGTTTTAAGGGTTAAATCAAGCAGAAATCTCTCTCTAATGTATTAATTACAGGTCATCATTGAATATTAATTATGTTAAACACACACTGACTCTGGTCCCCTGTTAGATAGTAAACCACAACGCCTGTGTGTTTGCTTTGACATTTCTTACCATCTCAAACACACTGTAAAGATTTAGAGTTTTTATAGCAATAACTGAGTTTTAAGGGTTAAATCAAGCAGAAATCTCTCTCTAATGTATTAATTACAGGTCATCATTGAATATTAATTATGTTAAACACACACTGACTCTGGTCCCCTGTTAGATAGTAAACCACAACGCCTGTGTGTTTGCTTTGACATTTCTTACCATCTCAAACACACTGTAAAGATTTAGAGTTTTTATAGCAATAACTGAGTTTTAAGGGTTAAATCAAGCAGAAATCTCTCTCTAATGTATTAATTACAGGTCATCATTGAATATTAATTATGATAAACACACACTGACTCTGGTCCCCTGTTAGATAGTAAACCACAACGCCTGTGTGTTTGCTTTGACATTTCTTACCATCTCAAACACACTGTAAAGATTTAGAGTTTTATAGCAATAACTGAGTTTTAAGGGTTAAATCAAGCAGAAATCTCTCTCTAATATATTAATTACAGGTCATCATTGAATATTAATTATGATAAACACACACTGACTCTGGTCCCCTGTTAGATAGTAAACCACAACGCCTGTGTGTTTGCTTTGACATTTCTTACCATCACAAACACACTGTAAAGATTTAGAGTTTTTAGCAATAACTGAGTTTTAAGGGTTAAATCAAGCAGAAATCTCTCTCTAATATATTAATTACAGGTCATCATTGAATAGTGATCATGTTAAACACACACTGACTCTGGTCCCCTGTTAGATAGTAAACCACAACGCCTGTGTGTTTGCTTTGACATTTCTTACCATCACAAACACACTGTAAAGATTTAGAGTTTTTATAGCAATAACTGAGTTTTAAGGGTTAAATCAAGCAGAAATCTCTCTCTAATGTATTAATTACAGGTCATCATTGAATATTAATTATGTTAAACACACACTGACTCTGGTCCCCTGTTAGATAGTAAACCACAACGCCTGTGTGTTTGCTGTGACATTTCTTACCATCTCAAACACACTGTAAAGATTTAGAGTTTTTATAGCAATAACTGAGTTTTAAGGGTTAAATCAAGCAGAAATCTCTCTCTAATGTATTAATTACAGGTCATCATTGAATATTAATTATGATAAACACACACTGACTCTGGTCCCCTGTTAGATAGTAAACCACAACGCCTGTGTGTTTGCTGTGACATTTCTTACTATCACAAACACACTGTAAAGATTTAGAGTTTTTATAGCAATAACTGAGTTTTAAGGGTTAAATCAAGCAGAAATCTCTCTCTAATGTATTAATTACAGGTCATCATTGAATATTAATTATGTTAAACACACACTGACTCTGGTCCCCTGTTAGATAGTAAACCACAACGCCTGTGTGTTTGCTGTGACATTTCTTACCTATCACAAACACACTGTAAAGATTTAGAGTTTTTATAGCAATAACTGAGTTTTAAGGGTTAAATCAAGCAGAAATCTCTCTCTAATGTATTAATTACAGGTCATCATTGAATATTAATTATGATAAACACACACTGACTCTGGCCCCTGTTAGATAGTAAACCACAACGCCTGTGTGTTTGCTTTGACATTTCTTACCATCTCAAACACACTGTAAAGATTTAGAGTTTTTATAGCAATAACTGAGTTCTAAGGGTTAAATCAAGCAGAAATCTCTCTCTAATGTATTAATTACAGGTCATCATTGAATATTAATTATGATAAACACACTGACTCTGGTCCCCTGTTAGATAGTAAACCACAACGCCTGTGTGTTTGCTTTGACATTTCTTACATCACAAACACACTGTAAAGATTTAGAGTTTTATAGCAATAACTGAGTTTTAAGGGTTAAATCAAGCAGAAATCTCTCTCTAATGTATTAATTACAGGTCATCATTGAATATTAATTATGTTAAACACACACTGACTCTGGTCCCTGTTAGATAGTAAACCACAACGCCTGTGTGTTTGCTGTGACATTTCTTACTATCACAAACACACTGTAAAGATTTAGAGTTTTATAGCAATAACTGAGTTTTAAGGGTTAAATCAAGCAGAAATCTCTCTCTAATGTATTAATTACAGGTCATCATTGAATATTAATTATGATAAACACACACTGACTCTGGCCCCTGTTAGATAGTAAACCACAACGCCTGTGTGTTTGCTTTGACATTTCTTACCATCTCAAACACACTGTAAAGATTTAGAGTTTTTATAGCAATAACTGAGTTTTAAGGGTTAAATCAAGCAGAAATCTCTCTCTAATGTATTAATTACAGGTCATCATTGAATATTAATTATGATAAACACACACTGACTCTGGTCCCCTGTTAGATAGTAAACCACAACGCCTGTGTGTTTGCTTTGACATTTCTTACCATCACAAACACACTGTAAAGATTTAGAGTTTTTATAGCAATAACTGAGTTTTAAGGGTTAAATCAAGCAGAAATCTCTCTCTAATGTATTAATTACAGGTCATCATTGAATATTAATTATGATAAAACACACACTGACTCTGGTCCCTGTTAGATAGTAAACCACAACGCCTGTGTGTTTGCTGTGACATTTCTTACTATCACAAACACACTGTAAAGATTTAGAGTTTTTATAGCAATAACTGAGTTTTAAGGGTTAAATCAAGCAGAAATCTCTCTCTAATGTATTAATTACAGGTCATCATTGAATATTAATTATGATAAACACACACTGACTCTGGTCCCTGTTAGATAGTAAACCACAACGCCTGTGTGTTTGCTTTGACATTTCTTACCATCACAAACACACTGTAAAGATTTAGAGTTTTATAGCAATAACTGAGTTTTAAGGGTTAAATCAAGCAGAAATCTCTCTCTAATGTATTAATTACAAGGTCATCATTGAATATTAATTATGATAAACACACTGACTCTGGTCCCCTGTTAGATAGTAAACCACAACGCCTGTGTGTTTGCTTTGACATTTCTTACCATCTCAAACACACTGTAAAGATTTAGAGTTTTTAAAGCAATAACTGAGTTTTAAGGGTTAAATCAAACAGAAATCTCTCTCTAATGTATTAATTACAGGTCATCATTGAATATTAATTATGATAAACACACACTGACTCTGGTCCCTGTTAGATAGTAAACCACAACGCCTGTGTGTTTGCTGTGACATTTCTTACTATCACAAACACACTGTAAAGATTTAGAGTTTGTATTGCAATAACTGAGTTTTAAGGGTTAAATCAAGCAGAAATCTTTCTCTAATGTATTAATTACAGGTCATCATTGAATATTAATTATGTTAAACACACACTGACTCTGGTCCCTGTTAGATAGTAAACCACAACGCCTGTGTGTTTGCTGTGACATTTCTTCCATCTCAAACACACTGTAAAGATTTAGAGTTTGTATTGCAATAACTGAGTTTTAAGGGTTAAATCAAGCAGAAATCTTTCTCTAATGTAATTACAGGTCATCATTGAATATTAATTATGTTAAACACACACTGACTCTGGTCCCCTGTTAGATAGTAAACCACAACGCCTGTGTGTTTGCTGTGACATTTCTTCCATCTCAAACACACTGTAAGGATTTAGAGTTTGTATAGCAATAACTGAGTTTTAAGGGTTAAATCAAGCAGAAATCTCTCTCTAATGTATTAATTACAGGTCATCATTGAATATTAATTATGATAAACACACACTGACTCTGGTCCCCTGTTAGATAGTAAACCACAACGCCTTTGTGTTTGCTTTAACATTTCTTCCATCTCAAACACACTGTAAAGATTTAGAGTTTGTATTGCAATAACTGAGTTTTAAGGGTTAAATCAAGCAGAAATCTTTCTCTAATGTATTAATTACAGGTCATCATTGAATATTAATTATGTTAAACACACACTGACTCTGGTCCCTGTTAGATAGTAAACCACAACGCCTGTGAGTTTGCTGTGACATTTCTTCCATCTCAAACACACTGTAAAGATTTAGAGTTTGTATAGCAATAACTGAGTTTTAAGGGTTAAATCAAGCAGAAATCTCTCTCTAATGTATTAATTACAGGTCATCATTGAATATGAATTATGATAAACACACACTGACTCTGGTCCCCTGTTAGATAGTAAACCACAACGCCTGTGTGTTTGCTGTGACATTTCTTACTATCACAAACACACTGTAAAGATTTAGAGTTTTTATAGCAATAACTGAGTTCTAAGGGTTAAATCAAGCAGAAATCTCTCTCTAATGTATTAATTACAGGTCATCATTGAATAGTGATCATGTTAAACACACACTGACTCTGGTCCCCTGTTAGATAGTAAAACACAACGCCTGTGTGTGTGTTTGACATTTCTTACCATCTCAAACACACTGTAAAGATTTAGAGTTTTTATAGCAATAACTGAGTTTTAAGGGTTAAATCAAGCAGAAATCTCTAATCTCTAATGTATTAATTACAGGTCATCATTGAATATTAATTATGATAAACACACACTGACTCTGGTCCCCTGTTAGATAGTAAACCACAACGCCTGTGTGTGTGACATTTCTTACTATCACAAACACACTGTAAAGATTTAGAGTTTTTATAGCAATAAATGAGTTTTAAGGGTTAAATCAAGCAGAAATAGCTCTCTAATGTATTAATTACAGGTCATCATTGAATATTAATTATGATAAACACACACTGACTCTGGTCCCCTGTTAGATAGTAAAACACAACGCCTGTGTGTTTGCTTTGACATTTCTTACCGTCTCAAACACACTGTAAAGATTTAGAGTTTTTAGACCCTGATTACATCTGTATTTAGTGATCTAGATATGTATAGGTAGATGTGTATAAGTGTATGCAGCACTCCAAAAAGCAATACCTGGTCTAGCAATTTAATATCATTACTCTTGCAGCACACTTGTAAATGCATCATCACTTTGGTTTATTTAACTAATGCATTAACTAACCTGAACTAACCATTGTTCATAATACATTAATTTGCAGTGTATTAATCTTGTTCATTTGAGATCATCAAATTACAACTGTTTAGTGTTAGTTTTAACATCATACCACCAAACCTGTGCCTAAACTTACTCATATCCCATCTCAATATCAGCAAAAGCGTTTTTAATATGTACACAATAAATACATTGTGCAATTTTTTGATGTAAGTACACAGTATAAGGCCATCTCAAATAAAGCAGGACTCAACACTGTAATGCAACAATACAGGGGAAAATGGCTAAATAAAATTCATTTTGCAGCATCATCCATTAGACAACGGGATGAAACGGGGTTACAGGAGCTCATTGTATTTAAAATTTTAATTTTATTATCCTTCTCTTAAAACATTCATAAAACCTCCTTGTTTCACAGAATCCTGATTTAGTTTAAGCCAAGATTATGCCTTAGTTCAATTAGGAATTGCCTGCAAAACAATTGCAATGACATTTTAAGATACTTAAAAAGATAAAAACAGCTCAAACATGCATTTTAGTCTGAGAATAGACTCAAGCCACAAGCCTGGCTTGAGAATAGACTCAAGCCGTGTTAAACTACCCCCACTACACTCAGGCAATTTGCATTTCAATGAAGAGTGGCTTCCAAGGACAGCATGTCACAGCCACAGACACATTTAGGCCAGACTATAAGAGTTTCACCTTTGACCAAAATATACATAAACTTATAAGCCATCCTATCTACTTAAACTTCATTTACTTAACTTACTTGCGCTTGTATTTAAAAAAATTCAGATGTGGTATAAAGGTTAAGTTAAACTATCCTAAATAAGCTTCCCATGTTAATGAATAAATAATCTTTCATAATTTAATATGTTTTTGTGCTCCAAGTAACAATGCAGCATTTAACTTTAAAATTCTTATAAAAATGTAAATGGTTTATCCGTAAGTAATTTATCATTATTGAGGAAAATTGAGTCCTGCAAATTAATTTCTCATTGTTTCTTATTATTAAATAGTGAATACATTTTTATCTCAATACCTTCTTAAAAGGCTGTATCATCCGTAGTTTGATATTATTTTTAACCTTTTCTTTATTAATATTAACATGTGTTGTCTGGCATTGTTATAGATTTGGGTTCTGTGCTCTATTTAAAATACATATAGTCAAAAATAAGTATAATGTTATGTTATACTAAGTAAGGTAAAGATGTCCTTATTCAATTTAAATGTTTACAACTGGAACTCAATTTAAAACCAATCCACTACCCTTGTTTTGAACTGTCGGTTTGCTTTCAATCACAGAGAAATCTGCATAACTGTACCAATAGTAATGGTGGTTAATTGTGGCTTATCCAAAGACATAATATAAGTTAACTGTATATTGTGATCAATGTGATGTGGATTAGCAACACTGGGTCGCACTTTATATTAAGTGTCTTTAACTAGTATGTACTTGCATTGCAACTAATCATTTGATATAATGCACTTATTGTGCACAAACAAGTTTTTACATTGTACTTATATTTTGGTGAAAGTACGCAGTAGTTAAGGCCACCTCATATAAAACAGGACTCAACACTGTACTCTCTTAAAAATAAAGGTGCCATAAGAACCATTTCTGGATCACTGAAGAACCGTTTTGTGAAAGTTTTTTTAAAGAAACGTTTTTTTTTTTTCTAACCATTTTATAGTCTAAGGAACCTTTCTGCACTACAAATAACATTTTGTGCAATGGAAAGGTTCTTCTGATATTAAAGGATCTTCATGGAACCATACATACTGCCAAAGAACCATTATTTTTAAGACTAAATAGCTTAAGCTACTCAAGCCTGGCTTGAGAATAGACTCAAGCCGTGTTAAACTACCCCCACTACACTGCAGGCAATTTGCATTTCAATGAAGAGTGGCTTCCAAGGACAGCATGTCACAGTTTCACAGACACATTTAGGCCAGACTATAAGAGTTTCACCTTAGACCAAAATATACATAAACTTATAAGCCATCCTATCTACTTAAACTTAATTTACTTAACTTACGTGGTAAACTTGTTGAGTAATTTAACATGAGGTACTTTGTGGAATGAGGTACAAGTGGTATGAGCTTGTATTTTAACTTTTTTTCAGATGCTGTATAAAGGTTAAGTTAAACTATCCTAAATCAGCTTCCCATGTTAATGAATAAATAATCTTTCATAATTTAATATGTTTTGTGCTCCAAGTAACAATGCAGCATTTAACTTTAAAATACTTATAAAAATGTAAGTGGTGTATCTGTAAGTAATGTATCATTAATGTGGAAAAATGAGTCATGCAAATTAATTTCTCATTGTTTCTTATTATTAAATAGTGAATACATTTTTATCTCAATACCTTCTTAAAATGCTGTACCATCCGTAGTTTGATATTATTTTTAACCTTTTCTTTATTAATATTATCATGTGTTGTCTGGCATTGTTATAGATTTGGGTTCTGTGTTCTATTTAAAATACATATAGTCAAAAGTGAGTAATTATAATGTTATGTAATACTAAGTAAGGTCAAGATATTTCCTTATCAATTTAAATGTTTACAACTGGAACTCAATTTAAAACCAATCCACTACCCTTGTTTTGAACTGTCTGTTTGCTTTCAATCACAGAAATCTGCAGAACTGTACCAATAGTAATGGTGGTTAATTGTGGCTTATCCAAAGGCAAAATATAGGTTAACTGTATATTGTGATCAATGTGATGTGGATTAGCAACACTGGGTCACTTTATATTAAGGGTCTTTAACTAGTATGTACTTGCATTGAAATTAATAATTTGATATAATGCACTTATTGTGCACAAACATGTTTTACATTGTACTTATATTTTAAAAATACCTGTACTTACCCATACCACCAAACCTGTGCCTAAACTTGCGTATCCCATCTCAATATCAGCAAAAGCGTTTTGCAATACAATATGAAAACAATAAGTACATTGTACTTATTTTTGGTGAAAGTACAAAGTAGTTAAGGCCAACTCATATAAAGCAGGACTCAACACTGTACTCTCTTAAAAATAAAGCGATGCCATAAAATAACCATTTCTGGATCACTGAAGAACTGTTTTGTGAAAGTTTTTAAAGAAACATTTTTGTTTTTCTAACCATTTTATAGTCTTAGGAAACTTTCTGAACTACAACGAACATTTTGTGCAATGGAAAGGTTCTTGGATATTAAAGGTTTTCATGGAACCATACATACTGCCAAAGAACCATTATTTTAAGACTAAATAGCTTAAGCTACTCAAGCCTGGCTTGAGAATAGACTCAAGCCGTGTTAAACTACCCCCACTACACTCAGGCAATTTGCATTTCAATGAAGAGTGGCTTCCAAGGACAGCATGTCACATTGCCACAGACACATTTAGGCCAGACTATAAGAGTTTCACCTTAGACCAAAATATACATAAACTTATAAGCAAAACGAAGCAATCACACAGGCGTCATAATTTACTATCTAACAGGGGACCAGAGTCAGTGTGTGTTTAACATGATCACTATTCAATGATGACCTGTAATTAATATATTAGAGAGAGATTTCTGCTTGATTTAACCCTTAAAACTCATTTATTGCTATAAAAACTCTAAATCTTTACAGTGTGTTTGTGATGGTAAGAAATGTCACAGCAAACACACAGGCGTTGTGGTTTACTATCTAACAGGGGCCAGAGTCAGTGTGTGTTTATCATAATTAATATTCAATGATGACCTGTAATTAATACATTAGAGAGAGATTTCTGCTTGATTTAACCCTTAAAACTCAGTTATTGCTATACAAACTCTAAATCTTTACAGTGTGTTTGAGATGGTAAGAAATGTTAAAGCAAACACAAAGGCGTTGTGGTTTACTATCTAACAGGGGACCAGAGTCAGTATGTGTTTATCATAATTAATATTCAATGATGACCTGTAATTAATACATTAGAGAGAGATTTCTGCTTGATTTAACCCTTAAAACTCAGTTATTGCTATACAAACTCTAAATCTTTACAGTGTGTTTGTGATAGTAAGAAATGTCACAGCAAACACACAGGCGTTGTGGTTTACTATCTAACAGGGGACCAGAGTCAGTGTGTGTTTATCATAATTAAAGAGCACCTATCATGGGATTTTGAAATGTACCTTTCATGTAGTGTGTAACACTTGTGAACAAAAACATCCTGCAAAGTTTGAAATCTGACAGTGCACCGTATATAAAGTTATTGTCTTTCAAAAGTAAGAGTTGACTCTGAGTCATTTTTATGAATCGTTAGAAGACCGAACTTATTGACCGAACCCACTTATTGCGCACGCCAGTGAAACCAGAAAACATCATGAGGCGAGGCGCTGTGTTCTCAAGTGCGACTCAAAAGCAAACTCTTCTCATCTGAGCATTTGAAGACTAAGTGGCTACAGTTCATATATACAACTGAACCACAGGAGTCCGAGCCTTGAGCTTTGTTCACGCCATTTTAAAGACGATTGCTTTACCAACTTAAATGCAATTAAACTTGGATTGGCGAGCGGCTGATATTGAAGGAAGGTTCAGTTCCAAGTGTATTTGCATCAGCTTCCTCCTCCATTATCACAAACTGTAAGTGTTATTAATAATTGTTGCTTTTATGTTTTATGTAGCATGCTTAATAATTGTTTGGTTTGTTGTTAAGCACCGTTTAGCTTCTAGGTCTTCAATGACAATTGTATTGAGATATGTGAATTGTTTGTTGTTGTTTTGAGTTTTCTTTAAGAATAGAGTCATACCTCGTAAGTAACGTTGCGTTGCTGCATTTGTATTTATTTTTGGTAAGCGTTATGTTTATGCATCGAGTTAACGCTCCATTGACTTGAAGTGACAACTAACGTGACATTGATGCTTTCCATTGAGAAATATCCTGCTCCAGTCGTGGTGTTTGCCATTGAGTTTTTGATCATTCGCATCTCCAGGCGTTTCCTTCATATTCAGGCTCGAATTGATAGGGTAAAATTGATGCCATGTTTGTTCATACACTTTATACGTTTAAACTTGTTAAACCGAAAACCATTTATGGTGATGGGTGTTCCGTTCCGAAAATATCTGCAGAGACTATACCAATCACAACTGACTGGGTCATCGGACCAATCACAACTGACCGGGTCATCGGACCAATCACAACTGACCGGGTCACGGACCAATCACAACTGACGGGTCATCGGACCAATCACAACTGACTGGGTCATCGGACCAATCACAACTGACCGGGTCATCGGACCAATCACAACTGGACCGGGTCACGGACCAATCACAACTGACGGGTCATCGGACCAATCACAACTGACCGGGTCATCGGACCAATCACAACTCACGGGTCATCGGACCAATCACAACTGGCCGGGTCGCCGGACCAATCACAACTGACGGGTCATCGGACCAATCACAACTGACTGGGTCATCGGACCAATCACCGCAGATTAGCGTCACGTAAAGGCGGGGTTTTGAAAAGTGAATCACTAAACGAATCGCTGTCAAAACAGGTACAAATAAATGCATATTATAAGAAAATTAAAGTCTTTTTTTGCTATTGCATGCAAAACTTTTGTTGGGGACTTCTAAAACAATATGTGGAACATTTTAAATGCCATAATAGGTGCTCTTTAATATTCAATGATGACCTGTAATTAATATATTAGAGAGCTATTTCTGCTTGTCCAGTCCTTGATTTTTTAAAATGCAAGAAATCAATTAAATCAAATCTTACTCTAAAAATCTAAAAAACAATGGACATTTTATTTGGATTTTAGAGAGCAGAAACTATGTTTTAATTAATAAGCAGCCAATACAATCCGTCACAAATGTAAATACTTTACAATAAGCTTAAATGAGAGATGTGGACTGATCGTAAGTATGAAGACACAATAGAGAATGAATTCCCGAATGAATGAATGAATTACTTTTCTGTAATGTGCACAAAATGGTTGTATGAAAAACAAATTCAAATATTTTTTTCCTCTAGCAATTCAAATATAAACATTTTTGATAACTGATGGATATATTTTTTATTCATTATATTGTGTATATTTATATGTGCTTATTGTGATCCCTGATGCCAGTGTGAACATTAAATCATTATATATCATTTAAATAACAAAGACAGCCTTGACTGCCAGCTCATTTCCCTTTCACACACACAGCCCCATTGCAGGCTATGGAGGTCCCCTGTTGGATAGGTAGACATAAATCAGGTCCCCTCTTGGCATGTTTTTAAAAAATAAAAAATGCTTATTTGAAGTTATATTATGAAAAAGGACCTTAAAAGAAAATTTTGTATGCCATTTTTGTTTCTTCAAAATGACTAGAAACACAGGTCCCCTCTTGGTCAGTGTAGAGTGATAGTCCCCTCTTGGTAATATAGACGTGTATGTGTGTGTGTGTGTGTGTGTGTGTGTGTGTGTGTGTGTGTGTGTGTGTGTGTTTTGTGGCATTCAAAGTCTAGCTGTTGTCTTTGACTTATCTCATTGATTCCTTTCTTTTTCGTTGGTCTCTGCCTTTCTGCTGTTGTTGTCAGTGTCATCTCAGACTCATAGATGTCTGTAGATGTTTAAATCGTTAAATCAAACTTTCTTTCAGAGCAGTTTACTTAACACTGAGATGTGAAAATCTAGGCAGAACACACACGCACACACAGACACACACACACACACACACACGTACACACACACACACACAGACACACACACACACACACACATATCTTAAATATTGACATTTCTACATTCAACATATGCATGTGGTAAAAGACTTTTGATCAAATGTAATAATTCATTTAAATTACTGGATAACTTCAGAACCAAAGTGTTAAAAACACAACCATCACAATCGCACAACCTTGTTATGATCAAATAAGTGACGGGTTGTGATGTCTTGCTCAAAGTGGCCACTGCTCTACATGTAGTGAATAACAGGAGAGCACATGGCACGCGTGATATTAAGAAATCAGGTATATTGTTGAAATATCTTTATCTATCTTTATTTGATGTAACAGGGTTGAGTCGTTGAGCTTGACAACCACAATATGCCAATATAAAGACTGTATCCAGATCAGATTCAGAGCGATGATCAAAAAAAGTTTTGGGCACAGTTTTATTTATTTTTTTGAGTGGGCTGATTTTGGTGAGCTTTGAGCCCTGCACGGGCTTCAGTTCCAGGCCTAGCCGGTCCGAGTCCGACTGCAGCCCATGTTTAGTTTGTTTTTTGAATCCTCCTTATGACATACTGCTAAAGCCATTAAAATAGTTTGTTTTTAATGTCAAAGTAGTTATATTTTGTTTCATTTCTTTATTAAGTTAATTTAGAAAAATATTTTTATTTATTTTTTATTAAAGTTTTTATTTTTTTTAAAGTGACAACCAAGCAGTTAGCGGTCGACAGTGAGTTACACAATCTAAACAAATAAAATAAAAACATGCAGGTTTTTACCTTACACCTCTCCTGAAATGAATAGCTATAAATCGATGCGCGAGTTCACCAACAGATATGAGCTGCATTTTATTCATCATTAGCTCATTTCAAGATCAAAGACAGCAATATGAGAAAAAGCGAGCTGGTAAGATCATTTAGTCTCTCATTCATTTTTATAGGTGTGTCTCAATCAGCTCCCTAGTTCAGTAGTCACTGATCAGGGATCAGCCTATTGACTTATGTCCTGATCAGTGCCCTGACTACTGAATACACTACACGCCATGTGTTTTGAGCATCTAAGACTTATTTTTAGTTTCACTATGGCCGTTTGAGTGTTGTTCACTATGGCCGTTTGAGTGTTGAGTGTAGGCTACTCATTTGCTGCGACACGTAGCCTATTGCAGTAACGCCGACGGATCTGGCTATATAGCCTATAACACGCTCTTACGTTTATTTTTAACAATTTGCCAGGAGTGTAATTTACATATGTGGTTTAAACAACCAGATGCATTTACACATGTCCAGTTTTGTCTGAAATGTTTTCAGACCACCTTCTGAATTGGTTTGAGTGAACGCTCCTGATACTGCTGCTGGCGTGGCCGCGGACTCTGAACACTGTGAGTCAGTCTTGACAATCGCCTATATCGCCCAATAATCGCCTAATAATCGCCTAATAGCCTATCATGGTCTCATGCTGTTTCCACCAGCGCAGCACATATCATTGTTTCTTTTAATTACTAAAATAAATATAAAACGAAGGAGAAGCCTAAAAAGGGCCCGAAGCCAGGCACGCGTTTGAGGTATGGCGTGGGGCTCGGGCAGAAATGTAGAGCTCTAAATCGTCGACCCAATCTGGCAACACTGATCACACATATAGCCTACATTTACATTCCAAAAAAAGGTCATTGATAACATGCCTCTGAAGTTTAACTTTTTGCACATCACAATTCTTATAGGCAACCAGTCATCATATCTTCCGCTCCATGAAACACATGTTAATGCTCAGCAGTACACATATATGGTATATTTGCATTGTATTAAAATGCATTCATTTTCAATGGGTACATATGCAGCTGAAACCGGTAGCCTAGTGCATCCCAAATTTTTCAACATTAACATTTTAATACAACATTATAGTAATAATTATGGCCTTTAGAAAATGCATTTGAGGAGGTGGGGTGGTGCACTATAGGCCCCTGTGGGGTAATGCACTGTAGGACCCTGCGGCCTAAGCTTTTGTCCTTAATGGCATTTTTCTCCTTACATTACTTTTACTTTTATACTTTTAAGTAGTTTTAAAACCAGTACTTTTATACTTTTACTTGAGTAAAAAGCTTGAGTTGATACTTCAACTTCTACAGAAGTATTTTTAAACCCTAGTATCTATACTTCTACTTGAGTAATGAATGTGAGTACTTTTGACACCTCTGGCGATGATCACACACAGATGGAGTCGATCGAGTCCATCAACACCTCTAATGCTTCACAGTCCTGAAGCTCGTCCTGGGTCCACATCTCATTCAGTAACATTACATAGTTCTGATTCATATGATGTTTAATGTTGATGATCACGTTATTTTTCATATGCATCTGTTTACATGCGATCGCTTGCTTTACTCCGTTTACTCACGTGTGTTTTGATCTGGAGATTCAGTACTCATTCAGAAGATGCGTAATAGCCCCTAGTGTCTAACAGTGAAAACAGGAAAATTCCTGTTTGGCAGGAAAGAGTTAATTCTTTAACTTTAACTCTAGACAGCCCAACTGGAGATGAGAGGGTCCGATTACCAGACTTCATAACTGGAGTCTTTTACAGTTTGCTCATTCGGTTTGGGTGTGGCATTCTCCTATGTGGGAATGTTGTGCAGGTATGTTCGTCTGCATTTGTTTGAATGAATGTTTGACAGCTGCCTGAAGCAAATAACGCAGATTACTGCCAAAGTGGAGTAAAGTGCAGATTACTGCATTTACAGTATGGTCATCACAACTGGAAGCCATTGTAACATATCTACAGATGCCCTAGTTTAACTCCCATGCAAAACACAGAGAAAAAGAGTCCAGGAGGGCGAAGTGGACCAGGGGGAGGGATGGAGGGCCAGGCCTGTGAACATGGAGGAGACGCGGGCATGGGTCGAGGAGCATGGGTGGACATGGGCGGTGCATGCCCTCTACCGTATATAACATACATAATGAAAGAAGCTTAAACAGCACAGACAGAATACCTGATACACTTTTGTCCAAAGCGCATTTTCACAAACTTGTAAAACTACTTCTACAAATGTTCAGTTTCCAGAGAAGGAGCCTTTCTGAATAACCAATCAGATCAGAGAGAGAGATGGCGATGCGCTGACATTCTTATCGTTCTCATGTCTTACCTGATATAAGTTTCCTTGTTCTATAGAAGTGACACATTTAAGAGACTTCAACACGACAGGAAGAAACCTCTGCAGATGCGATCTGAGGTGAGTGTTTCATCTTTATTTAGTGTGTTCTTGTCGTCCTCTGATCTGTCATTGGTGTTTCTGAGACTTTAATACTGTGCTGAAGTCATGTTGATGCTTTTATTTAAACCTCTTTATGTCAGGATCTGACAGATGATCAAGTGTGTCTCTGTAAGTGAATCACTGAAGGCTGCACACATCACTGATATTACTGTTTGTCACGTTATGGTTGAATGAATAAAACACATGATGAAGAACTCAAACAAATAGAGAGCAACACAACCACATAAAGATAACGGAAAACATTGACCAGAGGAAACTAAGAATCAGAATTAGCTTTATTTGCCAAGTGTAATGGCTAATACATTAGAATAATGTTCTGTCATTAGTAAGTAACTGTGCAGGAAGTAATGCCTGAGGGAGGGAGGGTGGAGCCTAAGGGAGGGAGGGTGGAGCCTAAGGGAGGGAGGAGGGTGGGGCCTAAGGGAGGGAGGGTGGAGCCTAAGGGAGGGAGGAGGGTGGGGCCTAAGGGAGTGAGGGTGGAGCCTAAGGGAGTGAGGGATGAGCCTGTCGTGGCAATAATTCAAGTCAATCACTGAGCAAGAGACAAATCTTTGAATATAATAAAGAATGATTTATTTCCTTGCAAGGAAAGAGTACACTGTCGCACAGCCACAGATGACTGTATGAGAGCGGCCTAAAGACTGACCAATCAGGTTCCCTTTTATACCATTTACAAGGTCAGAAACAAAGACAAATGCTCTGTAATCTTCCACACATGGTAAAACTTCAGTTCTCACACAGAAATAACAGTTTGGTCATGGTCCCTGTGTCAAGGATCAATACAGTTTTACCCACTGACCTTAGGGGTCAGATTGATTCTTTTTAAACTGACCAGTTGTCCCTTTAGAAAAGACAGAGGACATGTAACAACCTACGTGTTAATCAATAATGATTATATGTGTTAAAACAAATCCATACATATTGTTAAAATCACTCCTCTATGATTATATTTTCTTCTATTGATTAAATAAATTTTTTCCATTACAAGCCTAAGAGGGAGGAGCCTAATAGGGGAGGAGGAGCCTAAGAGGAAGATGCAGCATAAGAGAAGGAGGGTGGAGCCTAAGAGATGGAGGAGCCTAAGATAGGGAGGAGGAGCCTAAGAGGGAAGATGCAGCATAAGAGAAGGAGGGTGGAGCCTAAGAGAGGGGGAGGAGCCTAAGAGAGGGAGGAGGAGCCTAAGAGGGAAGATGCAGCCTAAGAGAGGGCGGAGTCATGGCCGAGCGGACTGGTTGATGGGCTGAGGTGAAACGTGAGATTGGACAATCATTGAATAATAATGATTTATTATAATGATTTATGAGGCGACACATACTCTGTGCTTTCACACCTGTGCTGAAAAACTCTGAAGCTTAGAGACATTTATCTGAAGTAAACTAACCCTGCAAACATAATCCTGTTTTCTGGGAACCTGTCCAGCTGTAAGCGTGTGCGTGCGTACGTGTTGTTGTTTTAATGGTCCTGGTTAAACTGGTTTTGAAGATGAACATATTTTTGTTTCACTGTAATAAAGAAAATGAAAATATCAGAAGCAGTTGTTTCAGTAAGAAAATATTCATGCATTAATTCTACACATTCGTTCCATTTTACTGTCCATCATGTTTCACATACGATAAAAAACTGCAGAACCGTTCAAGTGCTTTTAATCTGCAGTACTTCAGTAATCCACAGACGGCACACACTTCATTCAGCCTGTGAGATCAGTTTCATTACACCTGGCAGTGCACTGGACCATCCTCAGGCCACTACAGCAGAGAACTGACTAACACTGGTGGACTACACTTGTAGATATAAACAACAATTATTCCTTTAAAATAACTTATAGATTTCTGAATAGTTTTGGCATCACTGTTCTTTGAATTCTTGAAGAGCTGATTTGACACCACCTTGTGTTTGGCATCCCAGTGTTTAGGCTTGTCTTTAGTCAAGCTTTATTTATATATATAGCGCTTTATTCAATAGAGATTGTTTCAAAGCAGATTTCCAGTGATAATTATGCAGACAGAGTTAATGTTGGCGGTACAGAATCTGTATGATAAAATAGTGTCACTAAAGTCGGTGTTGTCCGTGTAGCCAGGCTCAGATGAGTTCTCCTCTGGCCAATGAAGCGAACAATGTGTGATTATGATTCACAACCCCAGTGGAAAATAATATACTAGAATGTATTTATTTTATGCTAAATATATATTTATGAACTTAATATAAATACCCTGAAATTGTATTTATACAAGCAATCAATTGTATACTAAATAGATATACTTAAGGTCTGCTAAACTTGAACAAGTATTACTGTACTTTAGTTATCTTTAAATAACTAAAAATATCTCGTCACTCTTTGAGCACAACAGCTTCAACTCAACAGCTTCATGCTGGTTTGATGCAATACTTTGTCTATATGGTGAACTCTATAAAAATTCATTTCCACTTTGTTGTATTTTATATACGCTGTAACTCCCCAATACCAAAGTCTGATATGCCCCAAATTAATGTTTCAATAAATGGGCGATCTCACCTGCTTCCTTGTCATCGGATGTGGTATTAAAGGTCCCGGCGGTGTCCTGGGCTGGCTCAGCCTCGGATTCAGTTGCACTAGGCAAGTTACTAATATTCTTTTCAATGTATATCTATCTTAATGATTAATCATGGATAAATATATAATTACTCAGAAAATAGAAAAATGAATACTCAGAGACTGGTCAAAAAATAATTAGGTTCACCGCATTGGATCCTCCGTTTTACTTAATAAAAGTTTCAAAATAATACAAAGTACAAACACCTTAAAAGAAATAACAAAGTTCCAATATAAAAGAAATAACAGCGTAAAAATCTTCACCCGGTGCGGCACCGATCTTCTCTCGGCACACTCCTTTATACCCAACCGGGTGCAGGGCAGTTACTAACACAGCAAATCCTAATATGGTAAGCAACACCCCTGGACAGTTTGCACACACATGATATATTTGCTCAAAACACGATTATATTTTAGCACACACACATACAATAGACGTGAGGTCTTTCAGAGTTTAGGGGCCACTTGTAGAAACCACATCTTCGCGTGGTTTTGTATGTGACCGTGAACTTGGTCTTATCTTTTACTAACACCTTCAACTTCTGCTAGCCCACTTCTCTCATACCTAAAAATAGTTTAGTTGTCAAGCAGAATATGCTGTCTTTGACCCCATCTTATTAAGCACATGTAAAATTCAACATAATTCACTTCTAAAGTAGAAAAAGGAATATAACAGTAATAACATGTTTCAACTTACTTGAGGCAAGTTCGGATAGTCTTGGGTGTCAAGAGATCCAAACTTCTCTCGTAACTTATAAATTTCACAATGCGAGCACTCAAAATCACCATCCAACATAATATGTTTAATTTCATTCATCATCCGTTTGTTCATTTTCTCCATTTGTCTAACTAGTCTAGTTAATTTTTTCCCTCTGGAGGCTCGTCCTGCTTTGAGTGTCTCCATCCTTTCAGATGGCTTTGAATGTCCATTTGTCTTTCTTTTCCTATCTCCAGCGCTGTCTGTCATGTTCTCTGCTGCATCATTCTGTTAGCAAATCATCCATAAATAGTTCACTTTTTGTTCCAGCACTTTTTTTCTGAGAAAATGTGTGTCCAGAGATTTCTAGGAATTCGTAAATTGTACTTGTCCATTCATGGCCAATTCAACAGTTCAAAAACTGTGGAAATAGAGAATGGAACCCTCTTCTATCAGCTTGAATCAGTCGGCCCATTCTCCTCTGACCTCTAGCATCAACAAGGCATTTTTTCCCACAGGACTGCCACATACTTGATGTTTTCCCTTTTCACACCATTCTTTGTAAACCCTAGAAACGGTTGTGTGTAAAAATCCCAGTAACTGAGCAGATTGTGAACAAATCAGACCAACCCGTCTGGCACCAACAACCATGTCACGCTCAAAATTGCTTAAATCACCTTTCTTTCCCATTCTGACATTCAGTTTTGAGTTCAGGAGATTGTCTTGACCAGGATCACACCCCTAAATGCATTGAAGCAACTCCCATGTGATTGGTTGATTAGATAATTGCATTAATGAAAAATTGAACAGGTGTTCCTAATAATCCTTTAGGTGAGTGTGTTTATAATCCTTTAGGGCCGAAATCGGCGTTAATGTGCTGAGTTAACGTGAGACTCTTATCGGGCGATTAAAAAAATATCGCGTTATCTATTCTCAAAGTTGGGTTGGGAGCTGGGTCTATACTACCCAAGCTATGATGACTTTCACCTTGATATTTTAGCACGCAGTGTAGGAGGCGAGCGAGTCTTGAACCTGCGTGTATGGCTACTGTGAAATTACCACATTAAGCGTGAACGCTGTCTTCTGAACTTGGGTGCGCACCCGCGAACCGTACTCGAGTCCTTCGGTACGGTTCGCTGCAGATGTGAACACAATCTACTAAATCGCGAAGTGAACCGCTATTAATGACGTATGATTTGAGAAAAATGTGTGTTTCACTCATTTTCCTGACGTGGCTGACATACTGTAAGCAGACAGCTGTAGATCTCATTTCTGCTCTCGTCAGCGTTCTTTACAGCATTTGCAGTACATACGCGGCAGATAGACGCAAGTGTCATTACGTACTGAAGATTTAGTAACAAAACCAACAGTTCAAAAACAAAAATATAAAAGTTAGGTGAAAAGCTATTCATTCTGCCACCTTCTCGCTCGGCGTCGTTGCAAATGGGGTAAACAGCTGCTGCTTTGATGACATAAGCGCTCCCGGTTGGGACCCAAATAATATAATATGAATTATTTTTTCCTCTCTATTCATCCGTATTTAGTGCCTGTTTTTGTATTGTTGTTTACTGGTTCTATAATAAAAATAAATAAATAAAATAAATAAATAAATTTAAAAAGAAAAAATATATATATATATATATATATATATATACATATAAAAGCTATTTTTCATTGTAGTGGTGAGGTCAATAGGGCACATTTAGCTAAAAAATAAAAATGATCAGTAAATAATACAAATAATTTTAAGATGCTGTAAATGAATCTGTATATTAAATTATTCAATTTGAAATGAAAGTATTTGGCAAATCTAAATCTAAACCGTTACAGGAGTGCTGACGTCTCTCATGGCTCTTCCTGAAAAAGCAGTTTCACTTCCTTTAAGTAAGTACATTTAGTGAGTTCGTGGATTTTTGCCAAGAGGAAGTAAAAGAAATTTCAGTTCAACACGACAGTTCAGAATAGAAAAAAATAAAATTAAAGATCTACAAATGTTATCTGAGGTGAGTGTTCCATCTTTCTTTAGATGTTTTCGTGTGTGTGTGTGTGTTATTATGTGTCATTGGGGACTTGAATGTAGTTGTAAATTAATTCTGATGATTTTATTTAAACTTCCTCATCTCATGATCGAACAGAAGATCAAGTGTGTCTTTGTGTTGGTACAACATTCTGTGCATATGAAGGATGCAGTTTTTCATGGATATTGGAACAGTAAAGTACAAAGCCTTGTTTACATAATGAACAGTAGTTTAGCAAACAAACATTTCATGGCAAATATGAGAGCGTATTTGGAATCTTGCCTAATGAGAGAGAAGAGCCCATGTTATTTCATTTTAGCTTTAAATAAATTCATTTTGGTTTGATGTGTTTTTATAACTAAAGCCACTAAGACCAAAGTATAGTCTAATTTTAATTTGAGTTTTTGGCTACTTATTTTTCATTCTTGTTCTGTTCTGAAAACAGTTAAATTTAAAGGATTTGCTGTGGACTGAGGGGAAATGAAATGGAAATATACAGTAGTGTTTCTATAATGTTTGTAAATGTTTAGTTTTATTTACTGGTATTTAAAGGGTTACTTCAGCGATTAGCATTAAGCTTTTTATCAGTAGAAAGCCAGGAGTATATTCAAATTATCTTACTTTCCCCTCATATGACCCTGAGATGAGAGAATTATGTATTTTATTTCTGGAAAAAATCCTCCGATGATGCAAATATATCGTCATTTTGCGTCATCTGAGAATTTTTGGCCAGAAACTAAAGACTACAACCAGCAGGAGGCGCTATTTCCGCATGTTTTCAACATCGCACTCACAGCACTCGGCTCGAGCTGCAGAGATTCATGTAAAGCGGAGCGGTGGAGAGCAAAGTGAGTGTTTCAACTTGAATTCCTATGAAAGTTAAGCTTCCAAAGACATGAACTGAAAATGCGCCAAAATGATCACGCTGTGAATGTAGGCTATGCAGCCGCGAATCCCACGATTACCTCAGCTCGTGATGAATGAAATCTCCTTTTGCGTTTGTGCCGTGGCGGCCATGACACTCAATCGGCTCACTCACATTATATTGAACAGACACGTTCAGTTTTTAATTGTAGTGTCTCTAACTGAACTGATTTTATGAAAATGAAGCGTGGGCAAGTGATCCAGTAAACCAGTAGCCGTGCCTAAAGTAGGGCAGTGAAGTGCATTCTGGGAGTTGTTGTTTTCATCCCCATGAGACAAAAATAAATTTTCTGTGTTTTCTCAGTCTAGAAGGCACCAAATTTTAAAATAATTTCACATTTCTACTTTATTAATGACCCAGTTTAAATACAGATTCATCTTCCCAGCGCTGAAGTACCCTTTAATATACATACAAATGTATGTAGTTGTTTGTCATTACGAGGTTAACGGGTGTTTTTGGAGTAAGATCAGTTCCCTTTCAGTCAGTACACTCCGAGATCGTCAGTACTGGAAATGGGGTTTCGCTAGAAGCCAGCTGCCTTCGATCTCAATCAAAAGCGATCCAATGAAAATGCCATGGGTCTGGGAATTTGCATAATGCAACTCCGCCCCACGCGTGGGTATAAATGGCGTTGCATTGCAGTCACGCGATTACGTTTCTGCTTCGGGCCGAGTGTTACTTGCCTTCCTGAGCGATTTCTCTTCAAGAGGCAGTGTCTTCCCAGAGTGTTGGTGTCTGGAGTTCCACATTCCTGTCAATCTGTGCAGTGGTCTGTGCAGGTCTGTGTTCTCCTGGGCGTCTCAGCACTCTGCTTGAGCAAACTCCTCTCTAAAAAGAGCTGCACGCGGCGCGTCTTTTTAAAGGCCCGTGTTCCGTTTCTGGGTGCGATTGGCGGGTTAGTCCGTCTGACACGATCGCTGTTTGGCGTGTTTGGGCCCGTACACGCTGAGCGGGCGTTCATGGGCGAGTCATGTTCTCATTGCGGGAACATGACCGTCGCGCGTGTTGCGATCGAGACTCCATGATCTCCGGACTGGAGGAGAGTCCCCTCTACCACACCCCAATCTACTGTCTCCACGAGAGGCAGTACTTTGGCTGGTGGTCAGGGTGATCTGAGGTGACGGTGTGGAACAACCTGGCGAGCATTCCTCGGGCCACGCCCCCTCTTGCACTCCGCAACCCGTGGTGTTTCCAGATGAGGCGCTGGTGTTTCCCGTCCTGGGCCCAGCGTCACATTTGGTGCGCGGCGGATGACGCCATGTCAATCGCCGCATCACAAGGCGGGCTGGATTCCTCTGGAGATGAGGATTCGGCTGAGCTGCCGGAGTGCCAGCTCTGCCGAGTCTGATCCAGAGCTGGCGGCCATGCTTTCCCGGGCAGCCGAGCATCGGGCTTGAGTGGAACCCTCCGCCATGCTCGAGGTTGGATGATTGGTTTCTGGGGCGGCCCCGCAGCGCGCCCGCCAGCCTCCAGTTCCTTTCTTCCCAGAGGTGCATGAGAGGTGTCGCGGTCGTGGAGGTCCCGCTCATTTTCTGCGATCGTTCGGCAGCCGCTTCAGCCTTCCACGGCCTCGTTAGCGGCGTAGCCAAAGGTACACGGGTCCCATCTGTCGAGCGCTCTGTAGCGATGCAGCTGTGTCCGCAGAGCGCCGCGGCGTGGCGTGGCGACCCCAGGCACCCGTCCAAGGCCTGTAAATTTTTCGTCCACTCTCGTGGGCAAGACTTATAGAGCTGCGGGTCAGGCGCGTCCGCTTTGCATGCTATGGCCATCCTTCAGGTCCACCAGGCCAAGGTGCTCAGAGACATGCAGTGTTGTTCTGACCCGCCCTAGTGCAAGAGCTGCGCCACGGCCACCGCCGCGGCCTGGCAGCCAGGTGACGCGCGCACTATGGGTCAGGTGATGTCCACATGTGTGGTCCAGGAGCGCCACCTGGCTCAACCTGGCCGAGATCGTGAGGCTGACAGGACACGGTTCCTGAACGCCCCATCTCCCAGGCTGGGCTATTCGGCTGGGCAGTCGAGGATTTTGCCCAACAGTTCTCGGCCGCACAAAAGCAGACTGAGACCATCAAGCATATTCTGCCCCGGCGCCCGCTGCTGCTCCCCACCCAGCCGCCCGGCACAGGCGCCTCAGCCTGCTCCCGCCGAGGTGCCCTCCTGCGGCTCCGCCCCTCCCGCCCGGCCCCAGCAGCAGCATCCACAGCGCCCGCTCGGCCGGGGCCGCAGGCGGAGGTGGCGCAGGAAGGCCGCCCAGCCTGTCTCAGCCCGAAGCCCGCTAAGCGGCAGGTTTAGCGGCGGCGGTCCTGAGACAGGCAGGTCGGAGGTGAACTCAGGTCTCTCACAGGAGATGGTGACAGGACCACTCCTTCCCCGGCCCGGGGAAGAATCTTTTGTTTTCCCCAGTGAGCCTTCTCGCACAGCTACTGTGCAAGATCAGGAGGACAAGGAGCAGGTCCTTTTGGTCGCCCGTATTGGCCCGGCCGGACTTGGTTCTTCGAACTCATACTCCTTGCGACAGCGCCTCCCTGGCCTATTCCCCTGAGGAAGGACCTCCTTTCTCAGGAGGAGGCACCATATGGCACCAGCGTCCCGACCTGTGGAACCTCCACGTGTGGCTCCTGGACAGGACGCGGCAGGTTTGAGTACTCTACCACCTCCAGTGGTAGTTACATCACTTCTGCTAGGGCCTCGTCCACGAGGCGGGCCTACGCACTGAAGTGGGACCTCTTCGTCACCTGGTGCTCTTCTCGCAGAGAAGACCCCACGAGATGCTCGATCGGGTCTCTGCTGTCCTTCCTCCAGGAGGAGTTGGAGAAAAGGCTGTCTCCCTCCACCCTGAAGGTCTTCCTTGAGCCACTGCAGTCAGTAGAGTTAAAGTTTCTGTCAATGAAGACAGCACTCCTGGTTGCTCTGGTCTCTATCAAGAGGGTGGGGACCTGCAGGCATTTTCGGTTGAAGAAGCGTGCCTGGAATTCGGGCGGCTAACTCTCACGTGATCCTGAGACCCCGGCTTGGATTTGTGCCCAAGGTTCCCACCACTCCTTTCAGGGATCAGGTGGTGAACCTGCAAGCACAGCCCTTGGAGGAGGCAGACCTAGTCTTGGCACTGCTCTGTCCAGTACGCGCTCTTTGCGCCTCGTGAACAGGATGTCAGACCAGCTCTTTGTCTGTTACGGAGGGAAGCAGAAAGGGAGGGCTCTCCAAGCAGAGGCTGTCCCATTGGATAGTGGCGCCATTGTCCTGGCTTACCAGGTTCAGGGCTTGCCGTGCCTCCTAGGGGTGTAATCTCACTCCACGAGGGGGATATGCTTCCCAGTGTACCTTGGTAGCGAACCGGCTTCCTTCGGATTATTTGGCACAGGAGCTTGGTCCTCCAGGACGCTGGAAGACAGCTGATGTGGGGTGATTAGATTGGGACCTCCATTTCGTCAGTACTGGCGTAACTCGGAGTGTACTGACTGAAAGGGCGTCTCGATTACGTATGTAACCCTCGTTCCCTGAAGGAAGGGAACGGAGACATTATGTCCCCATGCCACATCCGCTGTGTCTGCTGGAGCGGCCGGGCGCTCAGCCTCGGCTCCTCAGCAGATAAGCGTAATGCGTGACTGCAATGCAATGCCGTTTATACCCACGGTGGGCGGAGTTGCATTATGCAAATTCCGCAGACCCATGGCATTTTCATGCCATTGGATCGTTTGATTGAGATCGAAGGCAGCTGGCTTCTGCGAAACCCCATTTCGTCAGTACTGGCGTAACTCGGAGTGTACTGACTGAAAGGGAACGAGGGTTACATACGTAACCGAGGCGTTTCTCTCTCATGAGATTACTTGGCTTAGGTTTCTAAATAGTAATTTTTTGGAGTGTGATATTTAAATGACTATGGTTTTCAGCCGCTTACTTTTATCAAGGTTACTATTTATCGATGGTATTGGCAGCATACAAATGTTTCATAAACACACGTGAACCCTGTTGCAAGATGATAGCCAGCATCACTTAAATTAACTGAAAGTGTTGAACACAGAGTTGTAGAAATGTAGAAATACCTCCCGCTCAACTCCCATTGTGAGAATAAATCATCCATAAATAAGCAAGGCAAGTTTATTTATATAGCACATTTCATACACAATGGTAATTCAAAGTGCTTTACATAGAAAAGGATTGAAAAATTGCTGTCACACTTGGCATTGCTTGAGAATCTCAGGAAAGAGAGTCTGTAGAGAGCATCATGTTTGATAAGAGTAAAGAAAAGAAAGGTTGTGCTTGAGAGTACCCTTTGATATAGCACATACAATAGTACATCCATACAGAGATATTTAATAACACATTATATATTTTATAATTGCCTGCTTGTTTTTATTTACTTGTGTATTATCAAATAGTGCCTTATTTATTTTTATAAAGTGCCTGGTAACAGCTAAATCTTTTCTTCATGTCCATCAGCGGAGAGTCAGTGAAGGCGATGGCATCTGCTGATCAGCATCGTGACACACTAGATCAGGGGTTCCCAAACTTTTCAGCCCCGACCCCCAAAATAACGGTGGCAGTGACTCGCGACCCCCACTATCCTCGGGATGGTTAAAGTATACAAAAAGTGACGCGCAATTGCGCACTGGTACTAATAGGCCTGTCCAAACGAGCATAATGACAACACTTACAGTCTAACAACCATAATATTAATTTATAGTAATTTATTTGAAATATATATATATATATATATATATATATATATATATATATATATATATATATATATATATATATATATATATATATATATATATATATATATATATATATATATATATATACACACTATAGTATTTACTTAATTTTCAACATTAACCTCACCTAATGAGATGGGTGAGCACAATGCTTTGAGCACAGCAAGTCCATTCTTGGTTTAATTTTGGAGACTGCCACTCGTAGATCATCTTCACGTTCAGTCGCGATCTGTATTTGTTTTTAATGTGCGTGAGTGCAGAGAAAGTCTTTTCGCACAAGTAGGTAGTGCCAAGCGGCATCAGAACATCCATAGCGGCCTCGGATAGCTGTGGGTATTTCCTCTCGACTGAAATCCAAAACTCAGCCAGTGTCTTGGAATTAAACGCTGTCTTTAAGGTTCGGTCACTTGACAGTTCTAACCAATGCGTCCTCCATGTCGGATGTCAGATGATTTGCCCTCGTTACGGTGAATGGTGATCTTATCCAGTCATATTGTTCTGGAGCTGTTTCCTCTTGGAAATACCTGTTAAAGTGGTCCAGGAGGGCTTGAAGGTGGGTCTTCACTGTGTTAAAACTCAGTAAATTTTCTCTATGAATTCATCCAGCTCAGAAAACATATCAATCCTACCCATTTCAACTCGCTCAGTCCAGCGCCCAAGTTTTCTCTTGAATGCGTGGATTTTATCATTCAGCGACATGATGCTTGTGTTTTCACCTTGCAATGACATATTAAGTCCATTCAGTTTTTCAAATATGCAAGACAAATATGCTAGTCTTGTTAACCAGTCGGGATCAGTGAGGTGGTCAGCGAGCTGAGACCCATGTTCCATTAGAAATAAGCGCACTTTGTCCCACAGCTCATACAGGCGACTGAGTACATGCCCTTGCAAAGCCACCTGACTTCTGTGTTTTTGCCACAAGAGCTTCTCTGTGTATAATGCAATGCGTGAAATTTACGTGAGGCGCCACTTGTAAGACTCTTGATTTAAGACCTTTTTTTTCCCCACCATTGCTCCTGCACCGTCTGTACACACTGATGCACTCGCCTCAAGACAGTCCCTCTTCTTTTAGTTTATCGTCAAGTTTTGTGAAAATATCCTCGTCTGTGCACGTTCTCTCCAGCGGGTGCAAAACAGAATGTCAGAAGTTTTCCATCAAAACTGTATCTGACGAATGAAAGCAGTTGGGGAGAGTTTAATACATCTGTGGATTCATCTAACTGTAAAGCGTATTTCCCTTTCTTCACTCTGTCCACCAGCTGAGACTTTATGTCCTGGGCCATGTCGGATATGTGCCGGGCAATAGTCCCTGTTAGACAGCAGCACTGATTCTAGCTCACGGGCCAGTTAATCCCCATGCATAGCCCGGCTTATAGCTATAGCAGCGGGTTTGATAAGGGTTTCCCGATTGTGTGTGGCTTTTTGCCTGTGCAATTAAATATGCCACCTCATATGATGCCCGCTGAGCTTTGGCAGGATTGATGTTTGTTTAGTTAAGACTTTCTTTTGACCTTGCAACTCTCGCTCCTTTACGGAAAAAAATCTACTGGTTTAGCAGCAAGAGAGGGTGCTTGGTTTTCAAGTGTCATAGCATTTTTACAGGCTGTAGGCTTTCATGTGCAAGCACCTCAGTGCACACTACACATTGGGGATGCTGTACTTCATTGATGATGATGCATGTGAATCCATACTGGATAAATTCCTCTCGATACTTCCAATACTTGGATGAATGCTGATCCGAATGATGCTGGATGTCCTCTTTATGCACACGCTGGTCACTTTCCGTACCTGAGGTCGATGGCCTTGGCCTTTCTGACGGTGGCGTTTCTCCCCTCTCCTCCGCTGGCCTCCCTGCATTGTCTTTGGTCGATATTAACCAACGTTTCATTTAGATAAAAATAATATCCTAAGCTTAAAGCCTAAAAAATACCTCAATGTTTAAGAGGGTGTGGTAAATTGACCTGCTGCAACGGCTGCTGTTGCTATGTCGTTACTCTGTCGTTATCACCTCAGGGTGCCCTCTGAGGTGATTCGACAGTCGTGCCGTTCAAGGTGAAAGGAAAATCGATAGGCTGATGGATTCTTTTATTTACATGTTTTTATTTATAATTTAACAATTTAATTTATATTTTGTTACAATTATGTTTAAACTGATTTTTTTAATCGTTACATTTTTTTAAATTTGATTTCTGGAAATCATCTCTCGAGTGTATATATATATATATATGTATATATATATATATATATATATATATGTATATATATATATATATATATATATATGTATATATATATATATGTATATATATATATATATATGTATATATATGTATATATATATATATATATATATATATATATATATATATATATATATATATATATATATATAAACACTCACCTAAAGGATTATTAGGAACACCATAGTAATACTGTGTTTGACCCCTTTCGCCTTCAGAACTGCCTTAATTCTACGTGGCATTGATTCAACAAGGTGCTGAAAGCATTCTTTAGAAATGTTGGCCCATATTAATAGGATAGCATCTTGCAGTTAATGGAGATTTGTGGGATGCACATCCAGGGCACGAAGCTCCGTTCCACCACATCCCAAAGATGCTCTATTGGGTTGAGATCTGGTGACTGTGGGGCCATTTTAGTACAGTGAACTCATTGTCATGTTCAAGAAACCAATTTGAAATGAATCGAGCTTTGTGACATGGTGCATTATCCTGCTGCTCGGTGCTCGTCTCTCCTTCCGTCCTAGTGCGCAGTGGTGCAGGGTGGGTCCGTGCTCTCCACTGGTGAAGGAGCTGGCGGTCACACACTGCTCTCTGTGGGGAATAGCAGAGGATAAGGTTAGCCGAGTCTTGTGGAGACATCTTTCACCTCTCTGCTCGTCTGTCCTGCTTATGAAGCGGGCTCCTGATCCTCCACAGGTGTGACCGCTCAGCCCGTGATGAGCGGGTGCAGGTGTGGCGGATCCGTTTACAGGGCGACGCTGATGGAGGCTCGGGCGTTGTCACAATAAATATATATATATATATAAACCCGATTCCAAAAAGTTTCATATTTTCATGTCCATCAGCGGAGAGTCAGTGAAGCATGATGGCATCTGCTGATCAGCATCATGACACACTAGATGAGCTGGAAGAAGACAAGAAAGGTAATGAAGAAAAGAATATCAGTAATGTTAAAGTTGTCATTTAGGAAATGTGATTAATCTCTGTCTCTGTTCCAGTGGAGATGAGCAGCAGCGCTCAAGTCTGTGTTGATCTGAATGCTCAGGCGGGAGCAACTGTAAATGCTCCTGTACTCGCTGGAATCACAGGCTCAGTGATTTTCAACTACAACACTGTAGGAAAGCGGTACTGTCACTACAGTTGTGCTTCAGTGGTGTAAAGAAGTACTAATACTTTATTACAGTACTTGAGTATTTTGGGGAGAATCTGTACTTTACTTGAGTTTTTATATTTCTGTCACCTTTTACTTTTTCTCCGATACATTTCTTAAATAAAATGTATACTTTTACAAAAACAATTCCTCAAAACATATTCGTTACTTACTACAAAATAAAGTCGTCAGTGGTGGTAAGTAACAAAGTAAAAATACGCTACTTTACTTTAAGTATTTTTGGGGGATCTGTACTTTACTTGCGTGTGTTTTATTTGCTTCTACTTTCACTCTTACTCCACTACAATATTAAAGACAAAGTTTACTTTTTACTCCGATACATTTCCCATGCCCGCCAAGTATTTATTACACTTGCTTTCCAAACCAATGAAAAATTTGGTTCCCTTTCAATCGGTCACGTTCAAGCGTATGTCTGACGTCACCGCCAAATTGGGATCACTTCAGGAGCCCCTATCAGCTTCAAGATATAGAGAACAGGCCAATGAAATTTGGCGTGTGAGATTTGCATCTCGCACTCCGCCCGCAGCAGCGGTATAAAGCAGAAGTGAAATGCAACGCACACTTGCTTTTTCACTTTGGAGCAGAACGGCGTTGAGGAAGCAAACGACTTCAACCACGAGAGAGGAGGGAACAGAGAGGAAGACGTGAGTGCTGGCGTTAAGGCACACGTCAGCGTGACGCGTCCTTACCGCTGCAGACACAAACAAACTGCTGTTCTCACAGCAACTGTTGGCAGAGAGGGTGTTTGTTACAGTGATTGCACACAGGCTTCACTATTTCCTGTGTGCTGCGCGGTCTTTCCTGAGTGCTTCAGCACATTTCTAAAGAGCATTTCCTGGCCAGTGGGCAAAATTACATCTGACTTGTTCCCAAATTGTCAATAAAAGAGCAGGTTCCAAAATCTCTGAGTGCCAAGAGGCGCGCTTGGCGGTGTTCGCCGCTCCTATGCCTTGTCACCCTCAAGCGCCTCTCCAATCACCAGCAGGGGTGCACACGCGTTGCCTCCCAACATTCATGCACCTCCCCAGCAGAAGCAGACCCCACAACGGGCCGCTTCCATGCCATCCGAGTCGGGTCCCTGCATGCCGCTACGCTGCCCTGCTGCGGGTACGTCTGTGGTGCCGCTGACTTGTACGGTCACTGGGGTGCATCCGTCCCCAAGATTGGTTTGCATCGATCGACCTGAAGGACGCGTCCTTTCATGTCTTGATTCTCCTCGAAACAGACCGTTTCTATGCTTTGCATTTGACAGACTAGCATATCAGTACAAGGTCCTACCCTTCGGGCTGGCCCTGTCGCCCCGCGTCTTTACGAAGGTCGCGGAGGCGGCCATTGCTCCCATGAGGGAGCGTGGTGTTCGCATCCTCAACTACCTCAACGACTGGCTGATTCTTGCCCAGTCGCGAGAACAGTTGTGCGAACACAGGGACATGGTGCTCAGTCACCTCAGCCAGTTGGGACTTCGGGTCAACTGGGAAAAGAGCAAATACTCTGCCCGGCGCAGAGGATCTCTTTTCTCAGGATGGAGATAGATTCTGTTGCTCTGACAGCGCGCCTCACGGAGGAGGCAAAAATGTTAAACTGCCTGAATTCGTTCAGGGGCAGGACAGCGAAAAATTTTCAGAGGCTCCTGGGGCATATGGCATCCGCAGTAACGCCCGTTGGGATTGCTCCATATGAGACCGCTTCAACGCTGGGTACACGACCGGGTCCCGAGATGGGCGTGGCACAGTGGGTCCCTCCGCGTCTCAGTGGCGTCGAGATGCCGCCAAACCTTCAGCCTGTGGTCGGACCCTTCATTTCTACGGGCAGGAGTGCCTCTAGAACAAGTGTCCAGGCATGCTGTTGTCTCCACAGATGCCTCTACCACCGGCTGGGGTGCCACGTGATAACGGGCTTGCAATTTCGGGTCTGTGAATGGGGCCTCAACTGCAATGGCATATCAATTGCCTGCAGTTGTTAGCAGTTCATCTTGCACTCAGCCGCTTCAAAACGCCACTCAGAGGCAAGCACGTTCTGATCCGCACGGACAGCACTGCAGCCGTTGCGTACATCAACAAACAGGGTGTTTACGCTCCCATCGCATGTCACAACTCGCCTGCCATCTACTTTTATGGAGTCAAAAGCATCTGAGGTCGCCGTGCCATTCACATTCCAGGCCTGCTCAATCTTGTGACCGACAAGCTCTCACGTCAGCCGGTTCTCCGGGAGAGTGGAGACTCCATCCCCAGGTAGTCCAGCTGATTTGGAGTCACCTCGGGACCGCACAGGTAGACCTGTTTGCTGCCCGGACATGCCCCATTGCCAGTTGTTTTATTCCCTTATTGAGGGGACCCTCGCACGGATGCACTGGCAAACAGCTCTGAGGAAGGACCACGTCCGAACCTCTGAAACTCCATGTCTGGTCCCTGGACGGAACGCGGATGTTCTAGGCGGTCTTCCACAGGCTGTGGTAGACACCATAATTTCCGCTAGAGCGCCCTCTGAGGCAGCTCTATGCGTAGAAGTGGAACCTGTTAGTCAAATGGTGCTCTTCTCGCTGAGAAGACCCTGAAGATGTTCAATCAGTTCTGTGCTCTCCTTCCTACAAGGCGGGTTGGAGAGAAGGCTGTCTCCCTCCACCCTCAAGGTCTATGTCGCCGCTATCACTGCGAATCATGACATGGTAGATGGTAAATCTTTGGGAAGCACGATCTGTTTGTCAGGTTCCTGAGAGGGGCAAGGAGGCTAAATCCGCCTTGCCCTCCTCTATACCCTCTAACTGCACTGCAGAGGCCACCCTTTGAGCCCTTGCAGTCAGCTGAGTTAAAGTTCTGTCCCTTAAGACAGTACTCCTGGTTGCATTGACCTCCGTTAAGGGGTAGGGGACCTGCAGGCATTTTCAGTGGGCCGAATCGTGCCTGGAATTCGGCCCTGGCGACTCTCATGTAATCCTGAGACCCGGCCGGATATGTGCCCAAGGTTCCCACCACTCCCTTCCGGGATCAGGTGGTGAACCTGCAAGCGCTGCCTTTGGAGGCAGGCCCAGCCCTAGCTTTTCTCTGTCCCGTCCGTGCTCTGCAGATTTACGTGGACAGAACACAAAGCTTCAGGACCTCAGAGCTTCAGGACCCGAAGGCTGTCTCCAAGCAGAGGAAGGCCCACTGGATAGTGGATGCCATCGTCTTGGCGTATGGACCCAAGGCGTGCCCTGCCCGCTTGGGTTAAGAGCCCACTCCACTAGGCATCTTCCTGGGCGCTGGCTCGTGGCGCCTCGCTGACAGATATCTGTAGAGCTGCGGGCTGGGCGACACCTAACACGTTCGCTAGGTTCTATAGCTTCCCGTGTGCTCGCTTCCCATAGCCAGTAACACCGATGTGCCCGTTCCAGTGTCGCTTGTTGCGCCATTTCCTTCCTCTGGAATGGATCGTGCGCTCATATGCTCCAGTCGAGTTCCCCAGGCATGGCGAACCTTTGAGTCCTCCGAAACCTGCAGCTGTCGGATGTGGCGGGCGTCCGGCGCCAGGTCTTACTCTGTGAAACTGGTGTCAGGCTGGGTTCCATATGTTGTGACCCCACGGCGGTCCCATATGTGTATTCTCCACGGTACAGCTCCCTCGGCGAGCTCGTGTCTTTCCCTCAGCAGACTTCCTGTCATCTCAGTGCGGTGTTGTTCCCCGCCTGCATTGGCTGGGGCCACCTCTGGGGCTTCCATACGTTGTACTGCCAAATCAGTCCATATGTGTTTTCCAAATGGTAAGAACAGGATATGGCTTCCGCAGTACGCCCGGGCATGCTTTTCCAGCGTTATCCAATAGTCTGCTGAGTGGGTCTCACGGAACAGCAGTGTGACTCTCCCACACGTTCAGGACGGGGTCTGAGGGCTCGCGGGCGCTGGAAGGGGTAGTAACTGTGGTGTTTTCCAAAGGGATCCCAATTGCCGGTGACGTCACGTACATCGAGCGTGACCGACTGAAAGGGAACATCTTGGTTGCGTATGTTAACCCTTGTTCCCGGAAGGAGGGAAGCGGAGACGTCACGTCCTGTCGCCACAGTTGCTGTACCATCACTACGGGCGAGTCACTGGTTCGGCTCCTCAGTGAAAAACAAGTGCGCACTGCATTTCACTTCGCCATTGCGAGTTAGTTCGCCATTGCGAAGTGGAAGATGACCACAGAAACAGGTGAAGGGCAGCTCTTCAGTAGCAAAAAACATTATGTGAACCGCTTGCAGAATCTGTGAAATGTGAATAATTTTAAGTAAATAAGAGAGATCATACAAAATGCATGTTATTTTTTATATAGGACTGCCCTGAATAAGATATTTTACATAATAATAAAAAAAGATTTGTCTGAAGAACATTGGCCAGTTTAACTGCTCAGAACAAACAAGAGACTCAAGAACAACTATCAGAAAGAAGAAAAAAAAACAGCTATCGATCATCAGGAACGGCACACATTATTGAGAATCAATGGTTCATAAACTTTTGAACAGGGTAATTTTTATAAATTCAGCTTTTTTTCTTTCTTGTGGACTATATGTAAAATAAATGTATCTAAAATGTCTGGACCCACATTATATTAGATGGCCTTTACTTCTATTTACTAACATGTTAAATAATTATTTGGTACAATGCACTTATTGTGTTCATACATGCTTTTACATTGTACTTATATTTCTAAAATTAGCTGTATGTAATTACATCTGTAATTACATACAGCTAATTCTATAAACTGACCCACACCCCCACACCTGTCCCTAACTTTACCCTTAAACTTACCCACACCACCACACCTGTCCCTAAGTTTACCCTTAAACTTACCCATACCACCACACCTGTCCCTAACCTTACCCTTAAACTTACCCAAACTACCACACCTGTCCTTAAATTAACCCTTAAAGGGATAGTTCACTTTGAAATTAAATTTTGATATGTTTATAGCTTACCACATGGGCATCCGAGATGTAGGAGAATTTGTTTCCCCAGTAGTTTCAATTTTGATAATTTTAGGTAAAACCGTTCTTGTCTGTGCCTCACATAATGCAGGTCTATGGTCACCACCTCAAAGAGCATACACAGAGAAGTCCAAATTAGACAATCACCCATCGTAAGTACACACTGATGGCCTAAGACACGTTACGAGCGGTTTGTGTAAGAAAACTAACAGTATTCAGCAAATGTCACAACTCGGATCAGTCGGACGTTGTGGTGTACAAGAGGTAAAAACGATATAAATACTGTTCGTTTTCTCACACAAACCGCTCGTTTAGTGTCTTAGGCCATCAGTGTGTACTTACGATGGGTGATTGTCTAATTTGGACTTCACTGTGTATGCTCCTTGAGGTGGTGACCATAGACCTGCATTCTGTGAGACACAGACAAGAACAGTTTGACCTAAAATGATCAAAATTGAAACTACTGGGCAAACAAATACTCCTACATCTCGGATGCCCATGAGGTAAGCTAAAACATATCAAAATTTAATTTCAAAGTGAACTATCCCTTTAAACTTACCCACACCACCACACCTGTCCCTAATTTTACCCTTAAACTTACCCAAACCACCACACCTGTCACTAACTTTACCCTTAAACTTACCCAAACTACCACACCTTAACTTTACCCCTTAAACTTACCCTCACCACCACACCTGTCCCTCACTTTACCCGTATCCCACCTCAATATCAGCAATAGTGTTTTGCATTACAATATGTACACAAAAAGGACATTTTTATGTAAGTACATAGTAGTTAAGGCCTCCTAATATAAGGAGCCAAATGTCTTATTCAGGACAGCACTACATTAAAAAAATACATTTCTCTTTCATTTTGTTAAAATAATTCACATTTTCACAGATTCTGCAAGCGGTTCACATACTTTTTCTTGCAACTGTATACTTTTACTTGAGTATAACTTTTGAGTACTTTTACCACCACTGAAAGTCAGAAGAACACAGGCTGCAAGCAACCATGTGCAAACAAGTGCTCTCACAAGCGAGGTTGATTTAATTGTCTGTGTTGTGTCCGTTGCTGTAGTGGAAGTGAGGATGTGTGCTGCACAGAGCGGGACACTTCAAAAACTGATTTAAAACATAGACAGTAAAACAGTGTGTTATACACTACAGTACATGTTTTGCTACAATCATGTTCTGTTTTGTCTTTTCTGTCATGTCTATATTGCTATGGTGTCTGATTATTTAATGTCTTTCTGCTACTAAGTAAAAGTACTACTGGTCAAATATTACTCCGTTACAAGTGAAACTCTAAAAACAGATTTTTACTTAAGTAAAAGTACGCAAGTTTTGTTTTCAAAAGTACTTAAGTATCAAAAGTAAATTTCCTTTTTATGTCAACGCATTATTTTATTATTGTTCTATAAATGCACACTATACTATCATGTTTAACCCAGTCAGTGATGCTCCATCTGACATACTTACAAACTTACAAAGCCCTTTACAAAGCTGCTGTCACTTTAAGACTTTAAGCACGGATCCTATACACTGATACACACCTGATATTCTCCCAACTGTTTATGTTCACTTAGGACATAATCAACTTTTGAGATGTGAATACTCGCCAAAATTAACATTCTGACATTCGTCTTCTTCCATTTTGCTATAAACTGATTAGTGTTAAAAAAATGCTGGGAAATCATTGAACTTAACGTGACCCTAAACGAGTGATTCCTAATAGGCTTTCTGCAAAAACCCAAACTGACTTTCAAAGCTGCTATAAAACGACTTTTGACTTTGAGGACCTCGATAGAAATGTAGTGGAGTAAAAGTTTATTTGTCTTTCAAATGTAGTGAAGTTAAAGCCATAAGTTTCCAGAAAAACAATTATACTGAAGTAAAGTACAGATACTGAAAAAGTGTACTTAGAGGAACACTCTACCATTTTTAGAAATAGGGCTTATTCAACATCTTTCCTACATTTAGATATGTGGACAAATGCATTTGTCTCAGTGCATGCATTGTTTTAGTTTGGCAGGGTCGCTTAGCTTAGCATAATGAATGGAATCCTATGTTGCTAGCTAACATGTCCCGAGTAAATGTGATAAAAACCTGCCTAATTACTTCTTGTGGCCTGCGTATTCACAACGAATATAAATAGCGATGCAGATTAAGACTAGGCGATTTCCAAGGCAGATATTGACTTGGGACTATTGTGGCAGAAATATATAAAATGGAAAGGGATGTTAATCACCATTTAAATTTTATCCGACTACGCCACCCTGGTGGGAGGCCAGGGAAAATAACTCCCAATATAAGACACACAGATACGTTTCACCAACTAAAGGCAAGGAATTAAGAGAGACGCGAGTAGAAATACAAAAGGGAATTTTATTATAAAAATCACAAACTCTGATTAAAACCCCCCACAATGGCAGAATTATAAATACCCAGGGCCAGGATTAAGTAGGAACCAGGCAGGCCAGGTGCAACTCAGGTCATCCAAAACCCACCTCAATTCACACACACAGAACACCACGCACACCCACCAAAGGGAAGTTGTATCAGCACACAGCACACTGTGATACACTGCAAAAATAAAGCAGCTAGCCTCCCCAGTTCCACACGCGACCTCAGTGGCCCTGAGAAAAAGGAAAACAACATTAAAGACAATAACAATTAATAGAAATAAACCAAATACCAAAATGATACAATACTGTCGCAACTCTGACACTCAGGCCTCCAGAGGACACCATAGGTCTACAAACAGACAATTAACCAGCACCTAAAATGGCGCTAAAGCAATGAATCAAAGAAAATAAAACAAACAAAACAAACTTTTACAACAAATAGATATAAAAAAACAAAATAATCAAAACCAAGACAAATAACAACAAGGAAACCAATCTGGAAACAAAGATAATTATACCCAAAAGCTTAAATTATAAATAGCCTTGAGGACACAAATCTGAGGCCCACTTTAACAGGCCCGACGACTGCAAACAGCAGAGCAGTACACAGTTCAAATGACCGTGGCGATCAAATCCAGAATAGATCCATCAGCAAAACAGCAGCTGCGTCTGAGATCACTAGCTAGGAACCGGACTTAATTGTTCCCCTTTCCTTTTAAGGATGAATATGAGAATTAGAGAATTAAAAACATTTCAACTACAACAACTATGTAGGACAAGAGCGGCATACTTACGGATGATGTCAAACACTGAAAGCATAGCTGTATGGTTACTCACTACCGGTGCCGCAGCTCAATCTGACACACACACGTGCACTCGCTGCTGTTACTGAGAGCAACACGCAATAAATACCAAAACTGTGATGTTTACAAGTTAAGCATTAAAACATACCTGCAAGTGAACTCCGCCACAACTTTCCGCAATGCCAAACGCCACCAGCGCCGCTCTAAATTAAACTATAAATAGCGCATATTAGCCTCGTGATATGCATCACTACACACAAGAGCTCTACATACCTGAATGGGAAATGGAATGGGAGCGGAAATGCCAAGGAGAGGGGGAGAGAAGCACCCCAAGTAACACACACATACCAGCCCGTCAAAATAAGGGTCCCTAAATAGTGGTTACTATCACCCAATTGGTCAACCCATTACACTCCAACCATCCAATGAGATGACGTGACTCATCCTGCCACAATAGGGAAGCACAGGCGAAGCACTGCTACTTAGGCGCAGAGATATCACGCAACACATGAAACGTCACGTTGGAAGTTGTGGGATTTCATGTGTTGCGTGATATCTCTGCGCCAAGTAGCAGTGCTTCGCAAGAATGGAGGAATTTAATCAAGTTAAATTACATATCCTCGCGCCCTCGTCGTCAATTAATGATGACTCTACACCTGGATTAGCTTGCACGTCGGGATTCTTGAACATATTTATATTGCTATAGTTTTGTCCTCCACAAAATACCACATTTGTCAGTACATTTGTTTTATATTACCAGTTATTATTAACAATTAATTATTCCCAGTTATTAACTGCTTAATATTTGTTGTATAGTATTAAAGTTTGTTTAATTTTCTTTAATTTTCTTGTTCTCTGATATCATTCTGCACCTGTCCTACAGTCATTTGACATAAATTTGAGTCTTGTACATGTAAGCATAATAATAAAAATGAATAAACTGTGGCAAGATGTGAAGGGGAGGAGAATTTATACGTGCATCTTGTTTAGTCGATAAAACACTTCCACAAAGGATACACCTGTGTATTCTCCCCTCATAACTCCTCTGGAAGTCTCCTCACTCCTCAATCCTTGCCTACTCCAGTGCAAATAGAGAGTTGAGATGTCAGAGCTCGATAGGTTTCCGGGTCATAGGATGGAGAATGGAGGAGTGAGGAAACGAGGAGGAATATTGAGAAGCACCCATATTCTCTATGGTGACTGAACATAATGAAGTTAATGGTGACTTACAGTATATTACACATAAAATTTAATGGAGGGCTGTATAAGGCTGGTAGATCTCACAGTTCGTTTTATGGTCAAATTGTTCATAGGCATATGCTTTAGCTTCAGTATTTTGTTTTGTGTATCTGTTAATTTTTCAAAATTTTCTTTCTTCCCTCACAGAGCCACAACAAATCCCAGAGACAGCAAAGAAACTCACAGAAGAGCAAGGTACAGTCTTAACATTGTCAATTCTTCTGTTAGGCATCTGTTAGTGTTGGTCTGTTTATTTTCACCAACAGAACATGTTCATTCACCGTTTGTCATGAGCAGGTACGTGATCTAGTGATTGCTCAGTGTCAGTCTGTGCAGTCTGAACTAGCCTGTTAAAAGTATTTCAGAAGTAATTTAAACAGGTTGGATGTATTTTGTATTTGGACAACAGACCAGGGCCTAAAGTACAGAAAATCTGCTTGTTTCATCTTAAATTTTGTGTATATAAAAACTGTTCTCTGCATACTCCAGTCAACCATCGGATGTGACTGGCAATGACCAGTAAAAATCAGTGGTTGTCTAACTGGGGGCATGGCAAGGCTGAGGTATGAGATAGTGTACAGTCAGCAGATTATTATGAAAAATAAAATTCTGAAATGTGATAAAACACTACACTGTGTAATTGACACAATATATACCTGGCAGTAAACTGATGCCCCATTCTATTTATAATGAACTCCAGCTCTCTGACACAAAACAAACTGATTTGCAATGTTCGCTGTCGCATCCAATAGATGGCCGTCATGTCGGTGCGGTGAAAAGACACAAAAATATGACAAGACATATCTTGCCCTCGGTTTCACCAGTACAAAGGTGGGAAAATGAACCTGAACAAGTCAAGATGCCAAGTAGCCTAGTTAGGTAGATCTAATACTATATATTAATCACCATACTTATATGTGCCTTTGAGAGTGCCTTTTGGGTGCATGTATATTCATAAAAATCCTAAACAAAAATAGTTTTCTCAAAAATATTAAGCAAAACAACTTTTTCCAACATTGATAATAATCAGAAATTTTTACTGATACTATATTAGAATGAATTTTGATGGATCATGTGACACTAAAAACTAGTAATGATGCTGAAAATTGAACTTTGCCATAACAGGAATTCATTATATGTTAAAATATTCAAATAGGAAAAAGTTATATTAAATCAAATTGTGTTTACTGTATTGTTAATACATAAATGCTGCCTTGTTGAGCATAAGACACTTTCAAAAAGCGTGTAGGGGAAATTCGGACCAATCAAATTGTCAGGCGGGCTTTATGTGATGATTGACAGATGATCAACTGTAGCGTAATCATTCACCAAAGAGCGCTTGGATTGAATTCGTTCTAATCCTAACGGAGGACTTGTGCATATATTCACCTTTACTATTTCTCTCAAAAATGATGATCGTGTTGGTAAGTACTTTGTGTACCCTTCATTTCTTTTTACAACACCGGCAAAGATCATTTACACTCATCTTCTTCTATTTCTTCCAGCGTGCGTCCTGTTGATATCGTTAGTGATGCGTTGTTCAGGAGCGATCCGTTCTTTTTAACTAAGCTTAAATATGACTCGGAACAATGAGTTATCTCAGAGAGGTGAACTAATCAATTCTGTTTCGGGACTGCATGCATTGCATATGCGGCTGTCCCGGCCCTGATCAGACACTGATGACGGAACTAACTACTAAAACCTGAAGACAGGAGAGCTGAACTAATCTTTCCAGGAACAGACGTGATTAAATGTGAAGTGACAAGATAGAATGACTCTGATTTGGAGGTGAGGTGAACTAACAGACTGCATAGCCTGAAGACCCAGCTAACCAAATAATTAATCATTTATTTCTTAAAGTTTGGCCTTGGCTGCATTAGCTTATAATTTATATTTTATTCCAAATGTGATCAACGTTTGCATTAGTACTAAATATGGAGAATTGTTTGTATGTTGGGGAATTTAGCATGTGACATTTGAATTATATTCTGCTGAAATGAACGAAATGACTTGAAAAAGATTTGTTCATTTTGCTGAACGAGATTCAAAGATCTGCATCGTAAAATCGATTCGAACTTCCAACTACTATGCATTCACTTAACATATCACTTACTCCGTTGCTTTGATTGGTTGTAAGTCTATCCATTTAAGTATAGAGGCATTTTCTTTCCTGATTCAGCTGAAACACGCCCCATAATCACAGCCCAATGGAGCAGTATCAGACTCATATTCTGACTAGAATCTGAGTATGACGACGTCAGGCTAGGGGCCTGCAGAAAAAGTTTGGGAACAACTGCCTTACATACAAGAACTAGAGCATCCAATTCCCATTGTTCCTCAAACCCTGTCCTCTGTACTGAGGTTACAAATTAGGCATTAAAAATGGCTATGGATGCCTGGATGACAATTCTGATTTGATAAGATAAGGCTATTCCCGTCCTATATTTATCAAGATGTAGTGAATTAAATGGAAGATCTGAGGCCTTGGGGTTGTGATACTTTCAACAGTAATTTAATTACAATATGATGAATGAATTTTCAGATCATCAGATGATGCTGATGTGAAAGCTTTATAATGTTTCTTTTTAAAAGAAAATGTTTTATTTACTTACACCAATATTTTGTAACAGATGATTTAATTCTGAAAAGATTCTTGAAACTCACAAAACGAACATGAAGAAGAAAGCAGAGCGTATGTTTGATTGCAAGAAAGAAAATGAAGTGCATCTCAAAGCTGTTTACACAGAACTGTTCATCACAGAGGGAGATATGGAAGATGTAAATCAGGAACATGAGATTCTGAGGATTGATGATGCTTTCAAGATCAACCAACAGAGGACAAACCAATCAAATGCAATGATATATTTACATTATTAAAGAAAAACAATGAGGAAAAGATTGTGCTGACCAAGGGAGTCGCTGGCATTGGAAAAACTGTCTCTGTGCACAAATTCATCCTGGACTGGTCAGAAGATAGAGCCAATAAGGATATAGACTGTGTGTTCCTGCTTCCATTCCGAGAGATTGACAGCATTAAACACAGAGAGTTCAATCTCCATGAGTTTCTGCTGAAATTTTATCCTCAATTGAAGGACCTGGAGAAATCTAAATCTGAAAAAAGTTATATGAGGAATATAAACTTGCGTTTATCTTTGATGGACTTGATGAGAGTCGCCTGTCTTTGAGTTTTAAATGTGAAACATTGAACAATGCTGAAGAAAGATCATCTGTAGACGTGCTGTTCACAAGTCTGGTCAAAGGGAAGCTGCTTCCATCAGCTCTCGTCTGGGTGACCTCACACGAGCAGCCAATCAGATCCCTCCTGAGTATGTGGGTTTGTTCACAGAGGTGCGAGGATTCACTGACCAACAGAAGGAGGAGTACTTCAGAGAAGAGATTCACAGATGAGAATCAGGCCTCCAGAATCATCTCACACATTAGGACGTCTCGTAGTCTCTACATCATGTGCCACATTCCTGTGTTCTGCTGGATCACGGCCACGTACTTCAGAATATTCTCATCAAGAACAATACAGAGAACATAAGCACAACACTCACTGAAATGTACATCCACTTCCTGCTGATACAGATGAACATGAAGAACCAGAAATATGATGGAAAAGCAGAAAGACAACGTAAAAGCTCTTACAGTCAAACAGAGAAATGATATTGAAGTTAGCCAAGCTAGCGTTTGAGCAGCTGAAGAAAGAAAACATTGTGTTCGATGAGGAAGATCTGGAAGCATGTGGTATAGTGAGTGAAGACACTGAGTTCACAGGAATGATTGCTGAGATCTTTAAAAAGGAAGATGGACTTCATGAAGAAAAGTTCTTCTGCTTTGTGCATCTGAGTGCTCAAGAGTTCCTGGCTGCAGTGCATGTGTTCCTCTGCTACCTCAACAAGAACATGCAGGAGCTTCAGTTTTTCTTTGATGAGCCCAAAGAAAAATCACATTGCATGAGCTACTAGAGAAGGCTGTTGATAAAGCCATGAAGAGTAAGAGAGGGCATCTGGACCTGTTCCTGCGGTTTCTGATGGGAATTTCACTGGAATCCAGTCAAAACCTGCTCAAAGGCCTCTTTACACTTGCTGAAGACACCGCAGAGAGCATCACAAAAACAACTAAATACATTAAACAAAATCTACACTGGCAGATCTCAGATGAAGCTTCAGTCAACCTATTCTACTGCTTACTTGAGCTCAAGGATCATTCATTATATGAGGAAATCCAGAGATACCTCAGTTCAGATGCACATCCGGGAAGAACTGTCCTCTTCAATGTGTTCAGTGCTGACCTATGTACTGCTGATGTCAGAGAAGGTGCTGGATGAGCTCAACCCAAAGAGATTCACATCATCACAAGCCAGCTACATGAGACTCGTTCCAGCTGTGAGATGCTGCAGAAAAGCCCTGTGAGTAATTTCACTGATCACTGTTTAATCAAAGGTTTAATTTTACATTGTTAGACAACTAAATGACAAAATAATGTGTGAAATCTCTGGTTGTCCTGATTATGAAGGGTATATGGTGTTATTGCAAAACACTGAACATGAAAATAATCCGGGTAAATGTTCTGTTTTGGCAGATTTTGGAAGCTGGTTTTGTTATTAAGTGCAATAAGCCACAGAAAAATCTCAATACATTACTGCTCTGACTGACACACAGTCAAAGTGTGTGCACAGTGTGGGATTACAAATTTAAGAATACATTGTATTTAGCATTTAAGATAAAGATGACATCAGATAAATTATACTGTTATGCAAAGTTTCCAGGCCAGTTCCTGTTCTCTTTATTGTAAATCAAATGAGCCTGATTCTCACCTTTTGTCTTTAATGGCTATCGGAGGCCCTATAATTGTTAGGATCATTAGATTAGGATGGGGAGTCTGGGACAGGTCTCTTTACATATACTACATTGGCATTCTTTTGTTTAGGTCTCCTCCTCTACTGTGTAAATCTCTCCCCTAAAATGCAGATAAATTACAGTGTGAACTGTTTTTAAATAGACTTGATGACTGCAGCTACCGACAGCACGTGCTCTCAATAGAGAGTAACAACTCCTTGAAAGTTATATCCAAGTTCTCCTGGTATTCACTTCTGAGTTAGACACCTCTTATGCCAAGTTCAGACTGCACGATTTTCAAACTGGTCGGATCACTGCTCTTTTCACACTGTATGACTATCTGGGGTAGCATTCAAACGCTGCTGTGTGATTGGCGACGGGTTTCACATTGCATGACTTTACCCTTTAGGCGGCAGATGTTTTTTCCTAAAACGTTCGATTTTGACATCTTCATTTCAAAAGGCTATATCTTAAAAGTGATAAAAGATAGAGACTTTCTGTAGATCAGAGAAATATTAAGGATGACTCAAAGTTTATGTAGGGATTACATTTTCCCATCTAATTTGCATATTATGACATCATATGGTGGTGTCCATCATTGGATTATAGAATTTTCATGAAAAGTCAAGTTTAAATGATAAAATGCAGCACTTCTTTCCCCAGAAAATGTCCTCACCTTCTGTATGCTATATTGACACAATACTGAATGCTCAGGTAAATAGTAAACAAACTAATAAATGTGTAAATCATTACTAATTAATGGTAGAAACAAACCGAATGCATGTTGCGGTTGGCCTTTTGTTGTAGGGATTTTCCATTTACTACATACAGTAGGCACTCTGATTCCATGTATGGGGCACATATATATTATATATTATTCATAATAGCCCCACTGCCCCGTGTCACACCGATCTGCTCCTGCTACCAGCAGCGCGGCCAGATCTGCTGCCGCCGAGTGTGCACAGCTCGGACGGACTACTGTCATTTGTCATTGCGACTCCCCATCCTGCCTCCACGTTGACCCCTAACTGTCCTATGAATACTTTGACCTTGTCTAACATACCCAGTGGCATTAGACAAAATCTCCACCACAATACTGTTGCTGCGATTGCGGAGAGGCACACGGTCAGAAGACGCTTCATGGCTCACGCGGTAAAAATCTCCCGCGACCGCCTCGTTCCCGTAACACTAACACGCTAACCGCAATGAACACTCCGAGCCTGGGAAACATTGTTCCCACCACTGACATTGGGCATAGGACCATCTACATTGAGCAAAGGATTCACCGTTTGTGCTTGGTGTAGGGCTATACTTTCACTTTAAGAATCACTGTCATCTTCTGACGGCAAATAGAAACAGGGTCCGCGAATAGAAGACCCAACACTTCATTGCGGGTAAGATTTAGTGATGCCATTAGAAAATAATAATAATAATAATAATTATAATAATCCAATGCAAATACTTGCTGACGTTGACAACATTGCTCTGATAAAATGGCTCACTCGAACACTAGCTCCGCTTTTGTTCGCATTGATGACGTTTTTGAGTCGGGCTGAAGTATGACATGTTTGCCATCTAGTGGAGGGAGGTCAAACGAAATTTGACACCCTATTTGACAAAATCGTCCATTTTATTCAGTGTCGCTTTTGAGGTAAATAAATGCAATCTGCTGCTGTTGCGGCTGGTCAATTTAAGTGTTTGTGCTTTGTTTCTGTTTGATATAATTGGGAATATATCTATTAAAGTATTTATATTCTGGTCTATAACTCCTCCTGAACCTCCCACTTCGCTGTATCTTGCTCTCTCGATGGCTGTAGGTCATCGCCGAAGTATTTTTCAGTCAGGAACACATTTCACACAGCAAAAGTTTGAATTGCCGACAGGTTCAGATATTTAACATGCCAATATTCAACATGTGACTCATCTGTGATCACGTCTTTGATAATTGACACTGCGTGATTGTCACGCATGAACGAGCACCGATTTGCCAATGATTTGGCATTTGTCTGCAATTTTGCAAAACCTGTCTGCAAATCAAAATCGGGCTAAAATCGGGCAATGTGAACTCTGCATTATACACCATGCAATCCCAAATTTAGTTCTCTTTAGTAACCTGTTGTGCTCAAACATTAGATCCAAATGCAGAGTTAGTTTAGACTTGCTGCGATAGTGTATGTTTTATCACATGCCCACAATGGCACAAAATGAATCACTTTATAATTGAATCGTTACCTCTAAATTGTATCTGTAACTGGATTGTTTCCCTCAGCTTCGTTCGGAAGTCCTAGACTCCGAACATTAGAGTGCCGGCTTCTGCATTCGCCATATCTAGGCAGAGGCAATGTCCAAGGCTGTTTTTTCAAGTTTGTCGATCCTTCCTTGAAGGCCGTTAATGTCATCTTCGACTTGGCTGATTCGGTTCTCAGCTTGGTAAGTCTCTCAGTGAAGGTTGAGAAATCCTCTAACTTCTTTCACCGCTGCCAAAACCTCCTTGTATTGCGACAAAAACTCAGTTTATAGCTGAAAGTATTACACTGTTATCTGGTTGAGTTTCTGCCTCAGGATTTGCATAAGCACCAAACTGTGCGACATCAGCTTCAGTAGTGGAATCTTCTCAACAGCAGTATCCAAGTTATCTTTTTATCTCTTTTTTTGCAGTCTCAAGACATGTTGAATGCTTTGCAGAGCGAGGAACAGAAAAGAAAGCATAGTTTTGGGTTATCGGGCCTAAATAAAATATTTTAAAGGGGTGATGAATTGAGAAATCAACTTTCCCTTGAGCTTTTGATATATGAAAGGTCATGATAATATAAGAATATCCTGTAAGTTTCAGAGCTGAAAACTTCCTTGTTAGTCAAAGAAAAGCTTATAGGCTTTTATAGACACTAGGCCCAGAAAACGAGAGTGCTTCATACTGGCGTCATTGTGCGACGAATCACCGCCTCTATAGAATAATAAGCACGTGTAATTCAGTAGCCCCCCACCGACTCATGGAGCTGTTCGGATCGCTAGCCAGCAGCAATAAACATTTCAAGAAGACAGCAAGAAATTGTGGAAGAACTCAGTCGCTGCATAAGCTTCCTTCGGATACTAATATTAGGAATGTGTGATACTTCATTTTTTTAATGAAGTTCCAACTCACGTAGGGAAGACATGTACGTGTGTTCGCTTCATTTCACTGCGGAATCGTTTGTAAACAAGTCTCAGGTGCTGGATTTGCAGACACAGTGTTGTGCCTTCTATACTGGATTCGACAGGAATGGTGCAACAAACTTATGTGAGTAAAAGCGTCTTTTTAAATGTAATAGTAGTCCGGGGCTTTGTGTTTTCCAGGCGGGCTACCAAAAGCGTAAGCCCATTGGCAGGCGATGAATCTCAAATAGTATTCCTTTCTTGATCTGGCGCGCGCACGTGTGTGTGTGTGCGATGCGTGCTTATTGACCGATCGGGCGGGCCATGTAATACAGAAATAATATTCCAATCAATCTCGGGTGGATGAGAAATAAATCATTGTGTTTGTGTCAGGGTTCTCCTCTGACAGCTCTGTCTGTTTTGTCATTGTTTAGTGTGTCTTTGTTTGCGTTGTGCTTGAACACATGGCTCTGTCTTGGTTTGTGTTTGCCATGTGCTCCTTGTGTCCTACTTCCTTGTTTCCTGTTACCACGCCCCCTTGTTTAGTCCTCGTTTCACTAATTGTGTGCTCACCTGTTCCTTGTCTGAGTGTGCTCACCCTTCCCTCATGTTCTCTGCTCCTTGTTAGTCTAAGTGTGTTCACCTGTTCCTCATGTCTCTTGCTCCCTTTATAATGTGTGCTCTTTCCCTCATGTGTTGCTGGTTCGTTATACGTTGTGCCTATATGTACTGTTATGCTATGTGTGAGTACTGCCTTTTGGTCCTGTCTTGTTTCCTGTGTCTCTAGTTCCTGTCCTGCAAGCAGAGCTTCCCTGGCAGCTTACTCTCTTGGTCTAGCTGAAGTTTTGTGCGTTTCCTGAGATACCTGATTGCATTGCCTAGGATTCCTGCCTGGCCATCGCTGGTATCCTCTGGTCTCGCTGTGCTCTGACATAACTGCTCTCCATTCTACAACCTTCTTGAGCTAGTTATAGTGGCTGCTCTTTCTGCCTGTGATTGTGTTCCTTATCCGCCTACTGTTTGGACTGTGTTCACCTCCTCACCATTCCTTGTCTTTGTCAGCTGTCTTGTTAATAAACCCCTGATCACTCATTCCTGCATATGAGTCCTCTCACAGAGAACTGTGACAGTTTGTTTGATAAAGACGCGTTTACGAGCCCTGTGATCGAGAGAATCATTCCGGTTGCCGCTTTCAAAACGATCCCTCCCTAATGTGAACTGAACTGACAGGAGCTGAAGCTCATTAAATATGCAAATCTTATCCAATCCTAGCCGTGGCGTTTTCTTTCAAGTCTCCAGTGCGGCACGCCATCAAAACCCAGCGTTCAGAGAAAGCCTCAAAACCAGTGTAGAAAATAGCCTATTACTTATTCATTATGATGTTTTGAATGTAAAAACCACACAAACGTCATTAGTTGACCTCAGACAACAGTATAAAAATTTAAAAAGCCAGTTCATGACACCTTTAATAATGGCTAAACAGAGAGCGTTGAGAAGCGTGACTGCTCAGCAACCCAACATAACCGAAGTCCCTAATAAGTAATCATTATTCACTGGGTATAAGGATTATATTGTTTGTTCGATGCTAATTAATTGAATGCAGATACATGTGTGAGATGACAATTAAATAAATAATAAATATTTGAATTAACATTTAAACATTACCTTGTTATAGTAGTGTTTTAGAATTAATATAGTATAATATTGTATATTATAACTGTAACTATATAACAAATTTAGTTATATTAATATAACTAAATTAATTATTTAAAACTGAATACCTCTTAAGTACAACTGTCTTTGTAAACATTTGTATACCCTGCAGACTTTGAAATGGTCCTGGGAGGGTAGGGGGATATTTGAGCAGATTTGTCTTGTAATGTTTTGTTTTTTTGTATTGTACTGAGTGCACTGTATCTGTTGTATGTTCTTGGTCCCCTTGAAAACGAGATGCTGCATCTCAAGGGGCTTTCCATGAATACATTTCAAATAAAGTAAACTAACCCTGGATCATGAGCTGCTCTGGAGCAGGTTATGGTCAGAGAGTGAGTTGGTTATGGTTAGTTATGGCTATGGCTACTTACATACACTTGAAAGTTACCTCTATTTTTGGAACAGTTGAGGTTATCTGCTTACTTTTAAGCATACTGCAGTATGCCACATAATCTGCTTTCTGGAATTATTGGAACTTTCAGACTGCACACGGATGTGGTCCGGCAGTGCGTTCAGGAGCGGTGCAGTGATTGTTTCCGCACAGAGTCTATTTTTGCAGAGCCTGCTGCATGCGTTGAATTAAAGAGACAGCGCATTGTTAAAGCTGCAGTCAGTAGCGGTTTTGGGCACGGGCGAACCGGGCAGTCGCCCGGGGCAGCATTTTTCATGACACATGGGGTCGGCACCGGCACCAGCAGTAAAAAATCGGCGCGCCACAAAACGGTTTTCTATCTATCATTGCACTGTGTGACAGCCGCCCTCTGCACAGTCTGCAGCTCACCTCAGCTATTTTTTCTATGGTCTCTCCCAAATGAAACGGACAAGGGGGAAACAGGGGATCCACTGTATATAGAGAAATAAAGTCAGTCACAACTCGACTTCTTCCAAATCATTTTTCGTTCATAAAATTTTAAATATAGGCTACAGGCATATAGTTGCTGCACATTTTTCTGAATTGTGTGAAATGGCTAATACAAATTGGTTTAAATGATTATGTGATCAGTGATCACCAAGGTGAATTGGTTTAGTCTTGACTTCTGTTGGGGGGCCGGAAATCTGTTGACTGTCGAGTGACTAATAAATACAGATATGGAAGGAAAAGGTCAAAGCTGTCAAGTGCCCAGTTTAGAAAAAAACGAAAAGAAAAGAGGAAAAAAGAAGAAAAGATAAAGGTTTGCAACTATGTTCTCTCTGTATGATTATTACAGTGTCCATGTTATGAAAAGAAGGGCTAATGTTAATTGGTGGGTATAACTTGTTTGTTAGCCTTTTTGCTATCTTGCTTGCTATGCTTAAACAACAATAATCCGGTTTAAATGAGATCTAATTTCACCATAATATTGTGCTTTTTTTCAACAAATGGTTACAAGTTCAGTTATTATTAATTCCCATCAGTTGGGTTAATGTATAATATATTCAGGCAAATCAAATGAATACACTTTTTCTAATTTTTTCTAATTTTTAATTGAAAATAGGCCTATGCAATGTAATTCATAATGTAATTAACAAAGAAATATTAACAAATTAACAAATACTAACAAAGCCAGATTTGGCATAAGATTAATAATGAATGTGCACATTGTAAATGAATATCATTTCATTTATAGCCTTCAGTAAATTAAAAAAGCTCATCTTTTTGTCAGCCTGTATTGGGTTTAAGATTAGAAATGAATGTGAATTGTGAATGTGCATATTGTGAATTAATTTAATCAACTTAGTTACCTAGATTTCCTGGTAGCCTTCAGTAATTTAACGTGTCTCTGAAAATGATTAATATTAATATTTTTGGTTGGAGGCGCTCGAAGGAGGTCTTGCCCGGGTGCAATTCAATGTAAAACCACCACTGGCTGCAGTAGGGAGTTTTTGAAAAACGTTGACTTAGCCTGAAAATTTGAACAAGCATAACTCACAGGTCACTACCCTTGCTCGCGCTACAGCCCTTCCTCCACAGCTCCTCCCCATCACAACGGAGCCTGCCGTGAACACGCAAGGCCACTGATGACGGCGGATAAATAGTTATGGCACATTCACTGTTATGGATGAAACATCAACAATATGATTTACATTTACTATGGCCTGCCCATACTTTGACTACAAACTTGGTCCTCAAAAGATTACGAATTTTGCAATACATGTAATGTTACTAAATGACGTTGCACTATTTCTATAAGTAATAAATAGCTAGTAAGATAATATAATGGTAACTAACGTTACAGTATGCAAGTCATTATTCTATCGATATGTAATGCTAAATAAGGTTTACTAGTACATTATTTCAGCAACATGACAAGCCATTGAATTAGTAGGTTTGCTTTGCACAGTGCGTGACATTTTATCTGTATGTTATGCGGCTAGAGTTCTCAATTGGCTCCGACGAGAATTCACACCCACAGCAACTTCGAGGAGTCAACGGGCGGGAGAAGAGGAAGCCGTGGTGTGTGCGGAGCATCAGGCAGGGGACATGGTAGTTTTAATAACACAGCCTAGGCAATAATACAGGTAGAGGTCGCCGAGTGGGTCCAACTCGAGGAATTGGCAGTTTGGATTGTTTGTCCGCCATAAGCAAAGCTGCGGCACACCAGTAATCTTGAATTTGAACGCCTGTACGCACTGTGCATGAGAGGGGTGTGATCAACACGCACGAGCTTGATTGACACTGCTAAGACACTATGATATAAAGATATGTAAAATTTAACTGCCATTTAGGTAAACAAGGAGACACAATGGATAGCACTCGTCCTTTTAGAGATGAAAAAACTAATTTCTTTATTTCTTATTAAAATATTTAAAAATGAAAAGACAAGATTTTTGTTTCTATTGTAAGTTTAGGCTGTAGCCTATGTTTAAATGTTTTGCCACTTGCGGAGCAATGTAAAACTGCGCAGACTCTGTCCCAAATCAGCACAAGATGCCGGTGCCATATTTGGATGTTGGCAGCGTCACTTTTTTCAGTGGAAGGTAGTGAAGACGCATCATCCATCATTTTTATGGTCTCTTAACTCATATCTTTATTCCTTTACTCTTAGCCTGGTTACCCGGGTTACACACGCGGATGGCCGCATGGGTGGCCACTCAAAAATATTGTTTCACATATTGGTTTTGAGACTAATATTTTGTATTGATATTATTGGTTTCTTTTGGGTATTTGTTTCGTCCTTTTGTTTATTATTTGAATTGATTGTGTTTCTTCCTCAAAGGAAGGAAAGACACCAGACAAGTGTTTGGTTTAATTTGAAGTTTTTTGAACATTTGAGATAGAGACATTTTGTTTATTTATTATTCATTTATTTAATTTACTGTGTATAAACCTAAATGTTACTTGTGTTATACTTACCTCACTGTGTTGATTGAAGTCATTATACAATGACATTGCCTAGCTGAAATAGGGGAGGATAGCATTAGTGGATAGTTGAGACATTTTAAGAACCTGGTGTGTTGCTCTGGTCACAGTCAGATATAGCGCTACATTAAAAAAATTATGATTTCATATAACTTCAGTGCTTAACTCCATGAATGAGATATGTGACATATTTAATCTAAATGTGTATATCAGATGTTAAAATTAATTTAAATCATTCAGTTTACTTATTTATTTCACTTACTCCAGTAAAAGAGTGCATATGCACGGTCTAGTGTCTGTACGGTGCACCCATATTTATGCATAGTTTATTTTTTATAAATCTCGATATGTTCATGGAAAATTGCATACGCACATTTATACATCGGCCCTAGATTATAAACTTACCTAATAAATAAATTATATCACAGTTTCTTTTGTTCTCTACACAGGTTATGTGGATGTTATCTCACTGCTCAGTCCTGTGAAAGTTTATCATCAGCTCTACAATTCCCAAACTGTGTCCTGAGAGAGCTGGACCTGAGTAACAATGACCTACAGGATTCTGGAGTGAAGCTACTTTCTAATGGACTGAAGAGCTGTAAGCTGGAGATACTGAGGTTTGAGTTTCAAATACTTTCAATGTTTTAATATATTTACTAAAAATCCCACTGCTGAATTTATTCAGTATGCAATTACTGTTTTCCTGTTCAGATTTTCTACATGTAAGCTCACTGCTCTGTCTTGTGAGAGTTTGTCATCAGTTTTACAATCCTCAAACTGTGTCTGAGAGCTGGACCTGAGTAACAATGACCTACATGATTCTGGAGTGAAGCTACTTTCTGATGGACTGAAGAGCTGTAAGCTGGAGATACTGAGGTTTGAGTTTCAAATACTTTCAATGTTTTTTCCCCTTTAAGTTAATTACTAAAAACCACACCGCTGAATTTATTCAGTATGCAATTACTGTTTTCTTGTTCAGATTTTCCAGATGTAATCTCACTGCTCAGTCTTGTGAGAGTTTGTCATCAGTTTTACAATCCTCAAACTCTGTCCTGAGAGAGCTGGACCTGAGTAACAATGACCTACAGGATTCTGGAGTGAAGCTTACTTCTGATGGACTGAAGAGCTGTAAGATGGAGATACTGAGGTAAATGGTTTTCCTTAAAATAATGAATGAAATGCTACCACAATACAGTTTTTTCAATCTATTTGACACATTTCTCCAAACTCAGGTCACTTTTCTCCAACAATTAACACAGTGATCTGAACACTCTGTAATTATCTTAAACAGATTGCAAATTTTCATTAATTTCATACAAATTTCAAATAATGTGAATAATTTTCTCAAAACACTGTGATACAAAACTTTCAAATGTTTTGATAATAATTCATACAACAAACCAAAACTTTAATATATCAGGAAAAGCAATCAAAGCTCTTTAACTATAAAAGGAAAAGTATACAAAGAGCAAGAAAATAATAAGAATATGCAAGAGAATTAGAAAATAAAGAGGTGTTATTGTAAAAGTAGTGGAATAGGTAGAGGAACTGGTGTAATGAGAGGGAGAAGAACAGTGGAAATCAGTTACCCTAATTGATCATATAAGAAATCAAAGCCTCTCCTTTAGAGAAGCTGGAAACTGATCTAAACAGTTTTCTGTAAAGCTACCTATATTTATAAGTATTGTACTATGTTTGTTGATACTGCACATTGGTAGTACTCTTGAACAGCTTATATTCTGTAAATGTTCAAACATTTTTCAGAATTAAAGTTTGGGAACATTAAAGGGTTATTTCACCCAAAAATTAAAATTCTTTCATTAGTTACCCGTAACCTCTGTTCATCTTCGGAACAAAAATGAAGATATTTTTGTTGAAACTGATGGCTCAGAAAGGCCTCCAATGGCAGCAATGACATTTCTCTCTCATGACTCATTAAAGGGACTAAAGACGCCATCTCACTACAGTGGTTCTACAATAATTTTATGAAGCAACGAGATAGTTTTTGTGCGCAAAAAAAAAACTAAAACAAATAACGACTTGTATAGTGATGGCGGTTTCAAAACACTGCTTCATGAAGCTTCAAGCATTATGTATCAGCTAGGGGTGCACGGTACATGAAAAACATCTGAACCATTCGGTTTGCTTGTCTCAGATCGGAGCATGTGTGCGTTGCACAGTTCGCCGCATTCGCAATGTAGCCTCGTGCCCTTATGTTACCTCAGGCAGTGGGTGTCCTTTTCGTGCGAAATAAGAGGTGTGTGTGGACATTCAGTAAAAGAGAGTAAAAGTGGAGTGCTGTAGGTCATGTCACGTGTAGAAATGGCAAGTGGGAGAGATAAGGAAGGCTGCCCAGAGCGTCATATAATGCTGACTTCACAACGCAGGGCAGAAGTATGGTGAGCAGCGGTTGTCTTGTGCAGCTGAACCGGCTTGTGTATTAAAAATACAGACAAATATTGACCATTCTGTCACATTTCTCGGTGTTCTCATCCGACCCTGTCTGTCTCGTGCTTTGATTTATGATGAGCAGCATATCTGCTTCAAATGTGACCGTGTTCCTCTGTCCCAAACACACATGCATATAACATGTTGCATATAAGTAGTTCACATGATAAATGTAACATTAAAGTTAAGATATGCTTGTAGTTTTAATAATTTAAACAGGCCTTTGAAGTTTGGGCAAAAGCTGCTCACACTGAATTAAAGCCACATTGCATTGTTCTGATCCCTTTCCGATACATTCACATTTGCTCTATTAACGCAAGGCATACTGTGATCCAATTTAAAGTCATTCATAGGCTTCATTATATTAGGACCAAATTACATAGGATTTACCCAAATGTGTCCTCTATATGTAACAAATTTAAAGTCTCAGAAGGTATGTTATCTCATGCTTTTGGTCATGGCAGAAAATTCAGATTTCTTTCAGATGCATAAAAATTTATTTGCCACCGAGACAAAATTGGGCATCCTTGGAGATTTAAAATTTGGCTTAGAGAGCTAAATTACGTGTTAACTCTAGAAGGGCTGTGATATAAGATATTAGATAAACAAAAGACATTTGAATATGGAACCCAATAAAAATATTCATTAACAATCTTGACTTATAATTTATTAAAGGCAGAGGAGTTACGTTTATGGTGTGCTCTGTGTGATTCAATTATTTGTATTGTTTTTAATTTTTGGTATTGAATATGTATATGTGGGCTGTATGTATGTATTTAACAGTTACTAACATGCAGGTTTAGGAAAGTTCATGTTTAAAGGTGTATGTGAATGTATAACAAGTTTTATATTAATGGCATTAAATATGTCCATATAATGTGTGTGTATATGCATATAGGTGTACTGTATGTGTTACAAACAGAGGGCCACGGAGAACAGGTGATGGTACAATGATAGCGTTTATTGAAGAACCAGGTAGTGAGCGGGTCAGGTGTGTGAAAGGTGAAAGAGTTCAGATGAATGCAGACGATAACAGGAGACCGGACGAGGAGACACTTGAGACTAGGAGATGCATTGGAGGCAAGTAGGTATCGTGGAAGAGTCCTTGAGGTAAGCATAAGCTTTGAGCTTAGTGCGAACGAGACCGACAGTGACTGAGAGAGAGCATGTTGCTTAAGTGCAGGCAGCGGAGATGATAAGGCGCAGGTGCGTGTGACTTCGGGCAGTGCCAGGTTCTTTGGGAACAGAAACAGAAGGCTGGTGAGGTTTGAGGAAAAACACATGGAAAGTGGGGTGAATACGGTACTGTGGTCGCAGTTTGTCTCATGCTTGGCCACCAGAAGCGCTGCAGCAAGAGGGTTTCATTGACCACGGGGTGGCCAGTGCCCAGTGACGTGGGGGGAGTGAATGAGTGGAGTGCGCCGTGAGCGGTAATGTATTGCACGCCTGGTGGGCAACCCCGCGGAGTGTTGGTGGAGGTATTGGCAGAGGGCTGGGTCTCTTATGACTAGACGATGGGGTTGTGAATAACTGGCTGGCCAGGATGGGCTCGGAATCTTCAGGAAATTTTCTCATCTTCTTTCCTCTGGACTTTAGATGCGGGAAAGGGCGTCTGCCTTAACCCCCAGGAGTCTGAGCTGTTTTGGGCCCTTTTTAAGTGAAGTTACTAAACGTAATTTCTAGAGGAAGTACACCCAATCTTCCAATTAATATCAAGGTATAAAACCAGCAGCCTACCTCTTCCCGTTGTTAGTTCTTGCAGCATCCCTCCTCCTCCCTGGCTCCTCCCTTTGAACAATTTGCCTGTTATAGGGGGCAATCGAGCTCAGGTAGAATATACTCTCTGAGCCCCTCTATAGCAGACAGCAAGCCAAATCCGTTTACCACTTTCACTAAGATTATATGGGCACACAAACTCGTGGAATTTTTATTTGTATTCAGCACAAACTGGGCTACCATAATATGTGAACAACATATATGTACATGGTTGTATTTATGAGAGAAAATGTTTATGCGTTTTGCATTTAAAAACTCAAAAATGCAAGTCAAAACAAAAACACCTCAAAACACACAATATATATTTGTCCACAAGACTTCTCACTAATGAGTGATGTTGCCTAGAGTTCCCTTTCAGTCAGTACACTCCGAGTTATGTCAGTACTGACGAAATGGGGTTTCGCTAGAAGCCAGCTGCCTTCGATCTCAATCAAACGATCCAATGAAAATGCCATGGGTCTGTGGAATTTGCATAATGCAACTCCGCCCCACCGCGTGGTATAAACGGCGTTGCATTGCAGTCACGCATTACGTTTCTGCTTCGGAGCCGAGTGTTACTTGCCTTCCTGAGCGATTTCTCTTCAAGACGAGTGTCTCCCCAGAGTGTTGGTGTACGGCGCGTTCCAGCGAGTTCCGCATTCCTGTCGATCTGTGCAGTGGTCTGTGCAGGTCTGTGTGTTCTCCCTGGGCGTCTCAGCACTCTGCTTGAGCAAAAGAGCTACACGCGGCGCGTCTTTTTAAAGATGTCTCGCCCGTGTTCCGTTTCTGGGTGCGATTGGCGGGTTAGTCCGTCTGACGGGCACGATCGCTGTTTGCCGTGTTTGGGCCTCGTACACGCTGAGCGGGCGTTCGTGGACGAGTCATGTTCTCACCGCGGGAACATGACCGCCGTGGTGTTGCGATCGAGACTCTGTGATCTCTGGGCTGGAGGGAGAGTCCTCTACCACACCCCAATCTACTGTCCTGAGACAGGCAGCTCGGAGGTGGACTTGGGTCTCTCCCAGGAGATGGTGACAGGACCACTCCTTCCTCGGAGGAGGGCCGGGGAGAATCTTTGTTTGAAATCCCCGCTGCTGGCCCTCAAAAAGCGGCCAGCGGCACCTTATACTGGGTCAAAGAGAGATCTGAATCATTCACCTCCGAGCCCCAAGAGGGCGTGACTGGCAGCGGCGACGCTCAGCTTTGCCACTCTCAGTCCTCTGTCGCCAGCCCCTGTCAGACGAGACCCCATGGAATGCTATGCCTTTCCTTGTCTCCTCTGTCAGGGCGCGGAACTCGACCCGCCCACACGCAGGGACGCTCCAACGCCTCCCTTGTCTGGGCCGGTCGTTCCGCTTCGCTGCCCCATCGCGGGTACGCCTGTGGCTCGCATGACCGCATGAGTTTCTGGGGGCCTGGCTAGCGCTCCCCAGGCTGTCTAGCTGGCTCGCTCGCACCATCAGGCTCGGCTATGCGATTCAGTTCGCACGATCTCCTCCCCGCTTTCGGGGAGTCCGCTATACCATGGTGGGTGGCAATGCCCTGTCATGCATGCGGAGATCGACAGCCTACTGGCGAAGGGTGCTGTCGAGATCGCCCCTCCGCCGAGATGAAGTCCGGCTTCTACAGCCCGTACTTCATTGTACCCAAGGAGAGCGGTGGGTTACGACCAATCCTGGACCTGCGCATCTTGAACTGAACCCTCCACAGGCTTCCGCTCAAGATGTTGACAGCCAAATGCATTTTCGAATGTGTTCGCCCACGAGATTGGTTTGCAGCGATCGACCTGAAGGACGCGATTTTCATGTCTCCATTCTTCCTCGACACAGACCGCTTTCACGGTTTGCCTTCGAGGCAGGCATATCAATACGCCGTTCTCCCATTCGGGCTAGCTCTGTCCCCTCGCTGCCTTTACGAAGATCGCCGAGGCAGCCCCACTCGCGAGAGCAGGTGTGCGAACACAGAGATCTGGTACTCCGCCACTTAGCCCGACTTGGCCTTCGGGTCAACTGGGAAAAGAGCAAACTCTCCCAGTGCAGAGGATCTCTTTCTCGGTATGGAGATCGACTGCCGCCATGTGCGCGCAGCTTACGAGCAGCGAGTGAGCGCGCGCAATCTCTGCTGGCTTGTCTTCGCCACGCCGAGGGCAAGAGCGGTCCCACTGAAGTTATTTCAGAGGCTTCTGGGTGTTACGATCTAAGTTGTTAGATCGCAACAAACAAAAGGAGACGCCACAACCGCTGCATAAATAATGATTTATTTAAATAACATAATAAAACATTAAGTGTCAAGTGTTCAGTTTAAATGTTAGTCAGCGTGTAAGCATGTAGTGTAAGTAGGAAGTGCAATGGTAGTCATTCCAACCAAACATAACCAAAAGGAAAGTCCAAATCACTACAGTGAAGGTAACTCCACGTGAACTCCGATGCGGCGGTTGTCTCCTCAAACTCCCACATAACCTCAGATCTCAGGCACTCGAATGGCAGACAATAGCACGCGGCCAATCACTCGCTCCCTGTTCCGTTTACTCCAGTCCATCTTAAAGGAACCTGATTAGGTTCAGGTGCGAAACCACACCCTCCTTCAGCCAATAACCTGTAACTCAGGAATAAACAACTCAGGGAACCGTCACACACCCCCATTTAAAAGATCCGCCATCGCCAGATAAGGATCCTCAAAACACCTCATCTAATAAGTGAAATTGTAAACAAATCATAGTTCCTTTTTCTCTTTTAAATATATCGTTCAATTCCAGTATAACAGTGTTTTTCCGCTGGTCATCTCCATTCTTCCACTCTGCTCACCCTACCCCCAGCAATCCGGATCCGAAAGGCAAATTTAAGGCAGCAAAGAGAGCACAGCAAAAAACAGAGACAACTGACCGAACACTACTCAGTCTCATCAGGAACACAAGATAACGCATCTGCCCCTACGTTATCTGAACCCTTGATGTGTTTTACAGTTAAACAGTAAGGCTGTAAAAAGAGAATCCAACGCATTAACCACTGACTTGGGGACTGTAAGGAATGCAAAAATGTAAGAGGGTTATGATCAGAATAAAACATCGACAGATAATCTTCCCCCCACATATACATCAAAGTACTGAAGAGCCCAAATTAAAGATAAAGCTTCTTTCTCAATCACCGAGTAGTTCCTTTGATAAGTATTGAACTTACGAGAGAAGAAACTCACAGGATGTTCAAGTCCTTTCTCGCTGTTCTGTAATAGAACAGCCCCAGCCCCAATCTGACTAGCATCTACCTGTATTTTGAAAGGCCCATCCAGCCTCGGAGCAGCTAGAACAGGAGCAGAAGTTAACAGTTTGACATTTTCAAAGGCTTTCTGACAATTTATACTCCAAACAAACTTAACAGAATTCTTCAACAAATCTGTCAACGGGAAACCACCGTTGAAAAATTTGGACAAAAACCCGATAATACCCGACCATCCCCAAGAAGCGCATCAGCTCTTTCTTGGTTGCTGAGGAGGAAACTGTTGAATAGCCAAAGCTTTAGCTTGAACCGGACGCACCTCCCCATGTCCAACCTCCTTCCCCAAATATCTTACAGTAGCCTAATATCTGTAAGACATGCCTCGCCAAACGTGTCAACAGAGCACTAAGGCGTTCCAAATGTGGTTCCCAGGTGTCACTGAAAATGATAACATCATCCAAATACACTGCACACCCTTCCAGACCAGATGTCACTTTATTCATCAATCTCTGAAAGGTTGCGGGTGCATTTCGCAAAACCGAAACTCATAACAGAGTATGAATATAACCCTGATGGTGTAATGAACGAAGTAACTTCTCGAGCTCTAGGAGTTAAAGGCACTTGCCTGTATCCCTTCAAAAGGTCCAGTTTGCTTACGAAATTGCATTACCCACCTGATCCACACAATCCTCCATTCGAGGAAGTGGAAAAGCGTCAGGTTTAGTAATAGCGTTTAACTTATGGTAGTGAGTACAAAACCTATAAGTAGAATCCGACTTCTTCACCAGCAAACATGGTGAAGCCCAACTGGAACATGAAGGAACAGCAATTTCATTCTTAAGCATATACTGAACTTCAGAGTCCAGCACTTCCGCTTACTAACAGGAACTCTATAGAACCGCTGACGAATAGGACGCGCATCTCCCACATCCACATCATGCTGGATCAGGTGCGCACGGGTTGGCACATCTGCAAACAAACTGGGAAAATCAAATATCAACTTTTTCAATTCTGACCTCTGTACCTCTGACAAATGTGTAAACAGAACCTACAGATTCTGAAGTGTCTCTGAATTCTTTAATCGTGGAAGCAAAACACAGTCTCCAGGGACAATCACATCTTCCTCCTTCTACAGAAAATGGTTGAGAATCATCAAGAGAAACAATGGTAACAGAGGCAACTGGTTTAACCAGTTGAAGTTCAGACTTACGAGAATGGTAAGGCTTAAGTAAATTTACATGAAGACTCTGTTTAGCTTTTCTCCTATCTGGAGTTGCAATTTGATAGTTTTGGTCAGTCAATTTACGAAGAACAGTGTATGGACTGTGCACGTAAATCGTGCACAAAAAGGAGATCTAGGCGAAGGAAACATAACCAACACCTGATCACCTGATGTAAACTCACAACATTCTGCATGTCTATCTAAATGCTTCTTCATTTTATTCTGAGCTCTGATAAGATTCTTCTGAGCACCTATTCCTGCCCAAAATAAGCGTCTACGGAATCCGCTTCACATATTCTAACAAATTTTGGCGGATCCTCCTCACCTAATCCCTCCGCAAAACAGAAAGAGGACCACGACATGGTGCCCAAAAACTAGATCATTTGGGCTGAAACCCAAACTCTCTTGCTGTACTTCTCTAGCTGCAAGCAACAACCACGGTAACCCTTCCTCCCAGTCGCGATTTAACTCCACACAGTAAGCACGTAACAGTGCCTTTAATGTTTGGAGAAACCGCTCGAGCGCCACCGACTTTGAGCGTGATAAGCACTTGATTGATTGTGTTTCACCTTAAGCACTCTTAAAATCTCAGCAAACATCCGTGAAGTGAAGTTAGTACCTTTATCGCTCTGAATAGTCTTAGGTATCCCAAAACAGAAATGAATTGAGTTAACGCTTTCACAACTGCTTTAGTGGTAATCTTTCTGATTGGATAAGCTGCCGGAGTACCGAGTTGCCTGACACATTACAGTAAGCAAATATCGTTACCTGATTTAGATGTCGGTAACGGACCAACAGTCAATTATTAGATGTTTAAAGGGCTTATTTGTAACCGCTATAGGACACAAAGGCACTGGTTTCAAGGATTGATTTGGCTTGCCAGTTAACTGACATGTGTGACATGTCTTAATGAAAACTGAAATGTCCTTCTTCAAACATGGCCAATTAAACTGTCGAAATTTCTGTCATAAGTTTTATTTACTCCTAGATGACCTGCAACTTCACCATGTGCAATTCTGCATTACCACCTCTCAAAATGGTTTTGGCACCACAACTTGAATTAAAGCTTCCTCAATCAACCCTCTCCTATAAGGCACATATTTCCTCAAAAGAACCTCATCTTGAATGAAATAACCACTGACAGCATCTCTTACCTCCTGGGATGGAATCACATGATCAAACAACTGCTTTAGCCCAGAATCATTCTGTTGTGCGATCACCAACTCCCTATGAGAAATCGGAGAAAGAGTGATAAACCAGGCACAACACATGTTAGCACTTCCTTTTCCTCACAAGACACTGCAGGACTCTTTGAACGAAGTTACAACACACGCTGTAAACACTTCAGGGAATCTTTTCCCCAGCACCTCAGACTCTTCGACCAGTGGAGTGGGCACTACAACAGGTGGTGGTATTACATCACGCCATACTCTACCTCCAGCTAAGTTATTCCCAAGAATTACCATAACACCCTCTACTGGTAATGATGGACGACTCCCATGATAACTTTTCCACAGACCAACTCAAGTCAAGTTTACCCTGTGCAAAGGAACAGAAAGTGTTTGCAAACCAATCTCTGATCAGAACATTCCTCCCTTCACTAGATGTATCTGAAAAGGCAGGACTGATTCAAGAATAAAGGATTCCAAAGAACCTGTATCTCGCAAAATTGAAACTGGGACTTTAACTTCCGAATTAGTCAGAGAAACAACACCTTGTGTAATAAACGGTACAAAGTGCTTGAACTTCCAGTTTTTGATTCAGATAATGCATTCCCTTCTTCCAAAGATCTGCCACTCTCAACCTCATTTGCAATTTGAGTAGTCTCAGTCATTAACACCGGATTAACATTACCATGCGATTTATTCTTTTGACTGGACTTCAGCTTTGCAGCCAAAACTGGACACTTATTTTTCCAATGCCCGATATTGAAACAGTAATTGCACACTAAATCTCCGTCAGCTTTCGCGACGATTTCTCTCAAATTTTGGAACATACATTGGTTCAAATCGCTTTGGTGCAACTCTATTCTCACTGAAGTTACCATAGTGACGCACTGGTCGATCTTCTCCATATGAAGTTTATGCGTCAATATGTAATCATCCGCTAAAACTGCAGCTTTAATTGCATCATCTGGCCTCTTTTCATTTATGTATGTGGCAATATACTCAGGAACAATGCTCTTAAACTGTTCAAGAATAATGAGGTCACGCAACTTCTCAAAATCATCAACCCCTGAAGCATTACACCAACGATCAAAGTGTGAAACAAGTTCTCTTCTCCAGTTCCTGAAACGCTGGCGATATGCCTCAGGAACCAGCTCATAAGCTTTTAGGATGGACACTTTTACCTTGTCATAATCTTTTCGGTCCTCCATGGTAACCGCTGCATATGCCTCCTGTGCTTTGCCTGTAATCACAGTTTGAAGCATTACAACTCGAACAGCATTTGGCCATTTCCTCCTCAGCTATGGTCTCAAATAAGGAGAAAAACATCAGGGTCATGTTCATTAAATTTAGGAGCAGTCTCAAATTACCAGCCAAATCAAAACCACCAAACACATGTAACTTATCATCAACTTCTCATTGGATAATTTACCCTCTTTAACCAAGTTCAGACGCTCCGCCTGCAACTCAAACTCTCGTTCTGATTTCTTAGCCTCTAGTTGCTCATGTGCAAATTCAATTTCACGTTGTTTGAGCAAGTTATCAACTTTAAATTTTTCAATCTCAAATTCATACCGCTTTGGTTTCTTTTACCAACTCTCTATCGTGATCTTGTTGCATTTTCAAAATCTCTTTTCTTTGCTCAAAAGACAGCCCAGAAAAAATATCCAGCAAACTTCTATACCCTCATGCTTTCTCTGTGCAGAAATGGTTAACAGATTATTTTCACTCAGCCAATTTCTCACAACAGAACGAAGTTCGTTTTTCCTTATTCGTTATCCACGTCACCAATTTTAAAGTGTTCTACAAGTTCCTACAGCTGCTGTTTCATCAACAAATCTAACCCATCCTCTGACGGCGCTTTAACAAACTCCTCAACGGATGCCATATCGAACTTAGGTGCTTTCTAATTTTAAGGAAAAGTGCATTTATAAAAATACCAAAAATACAGACAAAACTCATTCCTCCTCCCCATCTACACTGCCTATCACCCACTAAACTATCCTTTACCTAGTCTTCATGCAGCTTTCAAGAGCAAAGCGTCATTAAACACCAAAATACTGCTGGATTTGGAAATTGAGCAAAACAGCCCAAACCATAACCACGGCGTGTGCTTCACCCAAAAGCCTGCACAAAAATAAGAAAGGAAAATAACAAACCAACGCAAAGCGTTGCTCAACCCTAATGGGAAAGAAGAACAAGCTCTAACTGCATCTTAAAGAAAAGAAAATGCACTTACCTTAAAATAACGACTACCTTTGTCCTCGGTCATTCCAAACATCATATCACAAACATACGTTTATCTGCGTCTATCTCCAAAACAATGTGAAAAACAAGTACTCACTTATCGCTTTCACATTTGCATTCGATAAGCACCACGAATAACCAAACATGATCGAGCTTCAACCTAATCTAACATATTCATTTGCCGTAATCCAAATCTATCTTTCGGATTTGAGCCCCATTTGTTACGATCTAAGTTGTTAGATCGCAACAAACAAAAGGGAGACGCCACAACCGCTGCATAAATAATGATTTATTTAAATAACATAATAAAACATGAAGTGTCAAGTGTTCAGTTTAAATGTTAGTCAGCATGTAAGCATGTGAGTGTAAGTAGGAAGTGCAATGGTTGTCAGTCCAACCAAACATAACCAAAAGGAAAGTCCAAATCACTACAGTGAAGGTAACTCCACGTGAACTCCGATGCAGCGGTTGTCTCCCTCAAACTCCCACATAACCTCAGATCTCAGACACTGAATGGCAGACAATAGCACGCGCCAAATCACTCGCTCCCTGTTCCTGTTTACTCCAGTCCATCTTAAAGGAACCTGATTAGGTTCAGGTGCGAAACCACACCCTCCTTCAGCCAATAACCTGTAACTCAGGAATAAACAACTCAGGGAACCGTCACATGGGGCATATGGCATCCGCAGCCGCAGTAACGCCGCCGGTTTGCTCCATATGAGACCGCTCCAGCATTGGCTCCGCGGCCAAGTCCCGAGGTGGGCATGGCAACACAGCACGCTCAGGGTACAAGTTACCCAGGCCTGCCGCCAGACCCTCACCCCGTGGAGGAACCTCAGCTTTCTACGGGCAGGTGTTCCTTAGAACGAGTTTCCAGGCATGTTGTTGTAACGACAGATGCCTCTGCCACGTGCTGGGGTGCCATGTGCAATGGTCATGCTGCCGCAGGCTCCTGAAAGGACCCCAGCGCATTTGGCATGTCAGTTGCCTCCAGTTGCTGGCCGCATTTCTTGCCCTGCACCGCCTCCGAGCCCTGCTGAAAGACAAATACGTGCTGGTCCGCTCAGACAACATGGCGACATCAACCGACAAGGTGGTCTACCCTCCTGTCGGATGTCGCAACTCGCCCGCCACCTCTTGTTATGGAGTCAGAAGCATCTGAGGTCGCCGAGTCATTTACATCCCGGGAGCCCTGAATCAGGCAGACGACGAGCTGTCGCGACTCCATCCCCAGACGGTTCAGCTGATTTGTGAACAGTTTGGCGACGCATAGATAGATCTGTTTGCCTCCCGCGACTCTTCCCACTGCAGCTGGTACTACTCCTGACCGAGGGGACCTCGCACGGACGCACTAGCGCACAGCTGGCGCGGGCCCACGCAAGTATGCGTTTCCCCAGTGAGCCTTCTCACACAGCTACTGTGCAAGATCAGGAGGACAAGGAGCAGGTCCTTTTGGCTGCCCCGTATTGGCCCGGCCGGACCTGGTTCTCGAACTCATACTCCTTGCGACAGCACCTCCTGCCCTATTCCCTGAGGAAGGACCTCCTTTCTCAGGAGGAGGCACCATATGGCACCCGCCACGACCTGTGGAACCTCACGTGTGGCTCATGGACGGACGCGGCAGGCCTGAGTACCCTACCACCTCCGGTGGCTACCATCACTTCTGCTAAGGCCTCGTCCACGAGGCAGGCCTACGCACTGAAGTGGGACCTCTCGTCACCCGGTGCTCTTCTCGCAGAGAAGACCCCTCAAATGCTTGATCGGGTCCGTGCTGTCCTTCCTCCAGGAGGGGTTGGAGAGAAGGCTGTCTCCTCCACCCTGAAGGTCTACGTGGCAGCAATAGCGGCTCACCACGACCTGGTGGACGCTAAAACGGTTGGACAGCACGACCTGGTCCACAGGTTCCTTAGAGGCCAGGAGGCTGAATCCACCTCGCCCGCTAGAAGTACCCTCTTGGGACTTCGCAGTAGTATTGTCAGCCCTGCATAAGGCTCTCTTCGAGCCTCTGCAGTCAGTAGAGTTAAAGTTTCTGTCAATGAAGACAGCTCTTTGTCTGTTACTGAGGGAAGCAGAAAGAGAAGGCTCTCCAAGCAGAGGCTGTCCCATTGGATAGTGGACGCCATTGTCCTGGCTTACCAGGTTCAGGGCTTGCCGTGCCCCTAGGGGTGAAGACTCACTCACGAGGAGTGTAGCTTCCTCTTGGGCTTTAGCGCATGGCGCCTTGCTAACAGACATCTGCAGAGCTCTAGGCTGGGCGACACCAAATACATTCGCAAGGTTTTATAACCTGCGGGTGGAGCCGCTGTCCTCCCGTGTACTCGCCCCAGATGGCCAGTAACTGCACCGGCTCAGGTGTCTCGCTGCTGCGCCATTCCACTCCATGGACTGGATGCGTCGCTTTTCACTCAGGTAGCTTCTCAGGAGGCCCTGAGCTCCTCCAGCACTGATGATGCCGTCACCAGAGTGCAGGCCCGTTCGGTCCAGCCCTCGTGGCAGGCTTGGTGCCCCATGTGCATGGTTCCCCTCTGGGCAACCCCACATGTGTATTCTCCACGATAAGTCTCTTGGAGCATGTGTCTTCCCTGGCAAGACCCTTGCCATCCTGGAGTGTAATCTTTCCACCTGCGGCTGGTTTCTCCAGGTTTTTCCGTATGTTACCCTGGTCGGGCCATACGTGTATGCTAAGTCCTCCCTTCGGGCAGGCATCAGGTTGCATGTTCCAGGTGGGATATGCTTCCCAGTGTACCTTGGTAGCTGAACCGGCTTCGAATTATCTGGCCCAGGGAGCTTTGGTCCTCTAGGACTCTGGAAGACAGCCGATGTGGCGTGATTAGATTGGGACCCCATTTCCTCTGTACTGATGTAACTCAGAGTGTACTGACTGAAAGGGAACGCCTCGGTTACGTATGTTACTCTCGTTCCCTGAAGGAAGGGAACGGAGACGTTACGTCCCCATGCCACATCCGCTGTGTCTGCTGGAACGGCCGGGCGCTCAGCCTCGGCTCCTCAGCAGATAAACATAATTCATGACTGCAATGCAATGCCGCTTTATACCACGCGGGGGCGGAGTTGCATTATGCAAATTCCGCAGACCCATGGCATTTTCATGCCATTGGATCGTTTTGATTGAGATCGAAGGCAGCTGGCTTCTAGCGAAACCCCCATTTCGTCAGTACTGACGTAACGCCTCGCTCCTTCCTTCAGGGAACGAGGGTTACATACGTAACCGAGACGTTTTGCTTTAAACTGATGTGAGAATCATTGAGCCTAAGTATTCACATAAAGCAATATATTGATTTACATCATGTAAGACACTTTTTCTTTACAAAGACCGTATGCGAAGAGGCGTGAACGAACCTGAATATAGATGTGAATCACATCTGAGAGAACAAAAGACCTGCATAATGAGTTGCATAATGAATGAGCCTCAGGTATGTTTCTGGGAGAACAACAGGACAAAATAAATATATTTAGTTGTAGTTTATTTAGAATGTAGTCAACAAAAAAACATTACAAAGGCCTATTTAGATATAAATATCTAAACATTCTTAAATCAAGATGGGGTCAAAATGAAGTGAGTTTTTGCTTAAAACAAGCAAAATTAGAGAGAAGCATTCGAGCAACAGGAAAGGCAACGACTGTGTGAGTACTGTATCATTTTCTCATTGTTTTGTAGCTCAGCTGTTATTTAGAACGTTTGTCTGTGTAGTGTTGTGCGCCAAGCAGCATTTTTTCACACGTTGGTCATGTGGTCTCCAGCTGTAGTCAATAACGAGTGTGTATAAATAGAGTGGCAGCGAAGGCAGCCCTCGTGTGAAGACCGAAGAGTGTAAAGACCAGCGACTCTACTCTGTGCGATTCCACTCGAGCAAGAACACCGACAAGGCACTTGAGTATAGCTTTCCTTTCAGTTTGACCCCTTTGGTGTTTAGCTTGTTTTCATCTGTTTATTTCTCTGACCCGTATTAACTATGTGCTTTCAAATCTCTACTATTATTACTACAACAACCCGTAAGTCACGCTCTGTATATTCAAGATGCCGTAATCCTAATAAACTTCTTATGGTACCGATTTCCTCTACCACATTACTGTCCAATCAAATTGGTCTCTGGAATTGCCAGTCTGCTGTAAACAAAGCAGACTTTATTTAATCTATTTCCACTCATTCAAATCTCAGTCTCATGGCCCTAACTGAGACCTGGATCAAACCAGAGGACGCGGCCACTTCACGTTTTCTCACACCCTCGCCCGAATGGAGATACTGGTTTGCTCATCTCAAATGATTGGAAATTTGAGCCCATACCATCTCTATCTGGCAACAGTTAATTTGACTCACACTCAATCACTATCACTCACCTTGCTAAAATCCATGTTGTAGTTGTGCATCGCCCGCCAGGTCAACTGGGTAACTTCCTGGAGAAGTTGGATATGTTACTCCCCAACCCCAACCCTGGCTGTCTGATGTTCTCTGTGAACATCGCTTGGGACTCAGGGCGGCAGAGAGTAAGTGGCGTAAACCTAAAAACTCTACTGACCTTATCTTGTATCAGTCTCTTCTCGCTTTTTCTCTGCACATGTCTCCACTGCTAAAACAACTTACTACCACAATAAACTCAACAACTGCACTGACTCTCATACACTTTTCAAAACATTCTCCTCTCTTCTATGTCCTCCTCCCCACTCCATCATCCTCTCTTACAGCTGATGACTTTGCATCTTTCTTCACAAACAAAACCTCATCCATCAGCAGCCAATTCTCCACACCACAAGCTGACACACACATCTCAACAACCAACATCCACATGCTCCCTTTTTCTCTTTGCTCTCTGAAGCAAGAGTCTCCAAACTCATCCTCTCCAACCACCCCACTCCCTGCCCGCTTGATCCTATCCCCACTCACCTCCTTCAGGCCATTTCTTCTTCAATTACTCCTGCACTCACTCACATAATCAACACCTCTCTTCACACCGGGACTTTTCCCACAGCATTTAAGCAGGCTTGGGTAACCCCACTGCTTAAGAAACCCCTCTGAATCTAGCACTTGTAGAAAACTACAGACCGGTATCCCTTTTACCTTTTATTTCAAAGACACTCGAGCGAGTTGTGTTCAATCAACTCCCTATGTTTCTTGAACAGAACAACCTCCTGGACAACAACCAATCTGGCTACAAATGCGGCCACTCAACTGAGACTGCCCTGTTCACGGGTTACTGAAGCACTGAGACAGGCAAGAGCAGCTTCCAAATCCACAGTACTCATCTTGCTTGATTTGTCTGATGCTTTTGACACAGTTAACCACCATATCCTCCAGGCAACTCTCATGAAGATGGGCATCTCAGGAACTGCTCTCAAGTGGTTCAAGTCTTACCTCTCAGGTTGGTCCTTCAGGGTGTCATGGAGAGGTGAAGTGTCTAAGTCACATCAAATAGCTACTGGAGTTCCTCAGGGCTCAGTGCTTGGACCACTTCTCTTCTCCATCTACATGTCATCACTGGGATCTGTCATACAGAAACATGGCTTTTCCTAACACTGCTTTGATGATGACACTCAACTCTACTTCTCATTTCCACCAGATGATCTCACAGTTGGTGTTCGTATCACTGTCTGCCTGACAGATATTTCTGCCTGGATTAAAGAACCTTCAACTTAATCTGACAAAGACAGAACTGCTTTTGGTCTCAGCCAACCCAGCACTTCATCAAAATTTCTCAATTCAGCTTGGTTCATCAACCATAACTCTGTCCAGGACAGCCAGGAACCTTGGAATTGTGTTTGATGATCAGCTAAAATTCACTGACCACATTACTGCAACAACCCGGTCCTGCAGATTTGCGCTATACAACATTAGGAAGATTAGACCCTTCCTATCAGAACAGGCCACACAACTCCTGGTCCAAGCTCTTGTTCTCTCCAGACTGGACTACCCAGACAGCAGCTGACTCGAGCCGGATCCATCTCCAAACCGGCAAATCCGCGTTATAGTCACCTCCGTTTCACTGCTCTAATACGGATCCAGCCCAGCCCGGGTTTTAGTGGGCGGGAACAACAGTCGCTGTATCCATGAAAACGAAGCGCGCAAATTTTCCGGAGCCGGTATTGGCCCGTTGTGCCAAAAGACACTGGCCCAAGTTCGATGCGCGGATCTGGCACAGAACTTACGGTCTGGGCCAAATCCGGGCCAGATGATCTTTGCTATCTGGGTACTGTAATGCTCTTCTAGCGGGCCTTCCAGCACGCACTATCAAACCCTTGCAACTGATCCAGAATGCAACGCGGCCGAGGGTGGTCTTTAAGGAGCTGAAGAGAGCGCACGCCACGCCTCTCTTCATTACTCTGCACTGGCTGCCAATAGCCGCTCGAATCAAATTCAAGACACTGGTTCTTGCCTACAATGCAACCACTGGCTCTGCACCAACATAACTAAACTCGCTTGTTCAGACTTACACACCTCAAGAAGCTTGCATTCTTCAAATGAACAACGCCTTGTGGTGCCATCCCAAAGGGCATGAAATCCCTCACAAGGACCTTTTCCTGGACCATTCCCATCTGCCTGTCTCAATTCGAGTAGCCGAGTCGGTAGCCATTTTTAAAAATATCTTAAGACACATCTTTTCAGCAGCACCTGACCAATAAAGAATAGCACTTGAATGAAGCGAGATGCAACCGCACCCAAGGATCCAGACCCTGCCATTAGGTCGTTAGCAGGGATTGCTTGTTCCAGCCACTGGCAGCCGTGAGAGTTCTAAACTGGAGGACATACTCCTTTACAGACATTGATCCTTGTTATAAAGGTTAAGTTGCTCACCTCTTGCTGAGTCCCAGGAGGGTTTCCCAAAAACTTAGTTGAAATGGGTGGAGAAACTAGAGAGAGATTGGGTTATGTGATTATTTTGGGACCAGAGAGTTTTTGCCAGGCAAAGTGCTTTGCCAGATAACTGCAAGATGACGAACGCTACTTTAGCGCGATCATGTGGGTATAGTGCGGCTGCATTTCCAGGACCAACGAACATTGTAGGAGAAATCCATTGCAATCCTCCGCCGAACCAGAGAAAGGTGCCGGTTTAGCCATGGGACTGGCGTACTCGGAGGCGAAAAAGGGGTGGTGTTGTTTCCAGTTCTTGCTTGAAGATGGCATTGGAGTAAAGGGCATTGGAGTGAAGGAGATGGGAGACAGGATGAGGAGACCTGAGAGGAGAATGTGATTAGTACTCTGGAAATGGAGTGCGCTGTGACTGGGAGAGGGTGGAGCCTTATAACAGTATGAGTGTATGTATATATGGAGTTATGTATATATGTATGTATTATATATTCATACAGTACATTTTCATGCCTTATGTAGTTAGTTGGTTACTCAGTTGTTCACTGTGCAAAGTATATTAATCTCTAATAACAGCAGTAAATAATGCCTTGTTTTATATTACAACTGCATATCATAATGTCAGTAATGTTTAATGTTCCCTGTTTGTTAAAAATAAAATAAAATAATTTAAAACAAGTGCCAGAGCAAATACTTTTCATTGTATCTGCAATTTTATATAGAATCAATACAGAATCAAACTACCTGTGAAATGAGATACTAGTATCACTTCGGAGATATTCCGTATCATAACAAGCAAAGAGTCTCAACTGAAAAAAAAAAAACACTGCCCTGGCAAAACACTCTCAAGCGACCACAGCGAGGCGTTTTCAGCAGAGCGCCTAGCATTTTCAGCTGGATAAAAGCGCTTTGGTGGACACACGGCCTTATAACAGCTGCAAAACATTATGAATCAGTGTATCGATTCAGCGGTTCGGATCTCCAAAGTCACGTGATTTCAACAGTTTGACATGCGATCTGAATCAATACGCTGATTCATGACCCTCGAAGCTTCAGGAAGCAGCTGTTTTGAAGTTGGCTTTCACTATATAAGTCCTTTATTTATTTATTTTTGCACACAAAACTATTCTCGTCACTTCATGAAATTATTGTAGAACCACTGTAGTGAGATGGTCTTTGTAACAACGTCTTTAGTACCTTTTATGGGTCTTGTGAGTGCAAACTACATTGCTGCCAATGGATGCCTTTCTGAGTCATCAGATTTCAACAAAAATATCTTAATTTGTGTTCCAAAGATGAACAAAGGTATTACGGGTGATACCCATTAATGACAGAATTTTCATTTTAGGTGAACTAACCCTTTAATACCTTGTGTATATTCTACAAAATTCAGTAAAATTGGATGATGCCTATGCTTGTGAACAATACAATATATAAAGAGTTGAACAGTTCCCTGTTTCCTGTCATGCTTCTTATCGAGCTCCGTAGTTGATGAGCATTCAACTACCTATTTTCAAATACAGGCCGTAACAAAATATTTGCGCAGTCTTGTTTCATTTTCTGCAAATACTCTTCTCTGTGTTCAGGATTTGCATTCCTACACTGTCTGTAAAGTTGCTGCTTCTCAGCTGCACTCAGTTTGGCCCTACTTGACTAACATAGAATTAGATTTGTGCCAAATTTTTGAACGTAACCTTTCAATAAACTATTTATATTCTTTCTTGTATTACTTTGCTAACATAAGATTTCAGGTGCAGTATTACATTACTGTTTGAGATCAAATTCTTATTTACTTTTCATTTAAATGCAAGTTATGTTTTTAGGATAATATTTGTTCTTCCTGATAATGATAATTGAGCAGAAAATGACAGTGAGATTAATTAAAAATTGCACTTCAGGTTTCAACCCTGGGGCTGTATTCACAAAACGGGCACCTATTATGCAAAATTAACTTCTATAAGGTGTTTGAACATAAATGTGTGTTGGCAGTGTGTGTACACAACAACACTATAATGGTAAAATAAGCAGTGTCTCAGAACAAGCTGTTTCCAGATTCCTGCAGTGTGACGTCGCACTGCAGAGGCCCCACCCACACATGTTGATGGACACTGACATACTAGCACAGGCCCCTCCTCAGAGAGCTGAGCTGTTCACAGTCCGCCATGTTTATCTCCTCCAGAGCATTAACAGCAGCATTCAAGTAAGAGATGTGTTCTTATTAAAGCTACTAAAGTTCAGTCACTCAAGAGCAGTGAGAGAATTTCTGTTTATCTTCTGTTGTTTGATAGAGAACTAGTCCAGTTTAATAGACTACTCACAGATGTGCTGACATTCATCCAGCTCTGTGCACATGCAACAGGAGCATGTATGTGTGTGAATGAGCTGTGAACGAGATGTCTAGGCTCTGCCCTCTCTCGGGTAGGGAGCAGCACCTCTTTTGCATTAAAGGAGCCACGCACAGAATAGCAAATTTTTCTTCAACCCCAAAAGTATCATTTTCAAAATGGTATATTAAATGATCTGTTAGGAATTTTGATCTGAAACTTCACAGGCACACTCTGGGGACACCTGATACTTATATTACATCTTGTAAAAGGGGCATAATAGGTGCCCTTAAAGGCTAAATGTAGCTCCTAACTTGCAGATTTAGGAGAAACTATTCAAAATAATGGGCGTGTCAGTACTAATTATAGAACTCTTAAATTTTTGCTCTAAGAGTATTTCACAAAGCATTTTAGCTCTAAAACTAGCTCCTAAATCTGTGAACCATTAGGTGTAGTCAAGAGAAATCCTAAGTCACTAAGACCAAATCACAAAACAATCCTAATGGATGTTGCGGAAATGTCTCCCCTTTCTCTCTTCCTCTTCGCTTCCTGTCTACTCACTGTTCTATTATAACGAAAATAATAGCCCAAAAATAGTATTTATTTTATATAACAATAATAGTTAGCCTGAACCCCAGCTTTTGAAAAATCCTAAGAAATGGCATACTCAGACTAAAACACTAAAAGCATAAGTATGGTCTCATTTGAAAGCTGACACTTGGCAGTTTACTGTAAAGTCAAAATTATTATTATTTCCATAATCAAAAATAGCTATAATAAGCTTCAAAGTTTTGTAAAGTTATTGGAAATTTATTTGTATGGAATATCTTCCTGGGCAGAGAGTGAGGAGTCAGGGTGGCAGAGAGATGCAGAAAACTGTAGAGGTAACTAGGTGAGTCAGCTGTGTATACTGTACAAGTTGCTCAGCAGCTTTGAATAGGTTTTAAGAGAAAACTCAACTAACAACTTTTACTGCTAGGAGAACTCTTAGTGGTAAGATAAAATGTTTTGTGAATACGGCCCCTGGTGTCTAGAGACAATATAGAAATACTTTGTTCCTATTCATAAGTGTATTTCTAATTTACTGGAGTATAAATGTTTCTATTTACTTCATTTCTTTTGTTACTTTTGTGACTGAAACTACAGAAAATAACAGCTACCACCCAAATGTCTGTGTGTTAGTGACGTCTGACTGCTAAACTAATTTGATGTGTACTGTTGCTGTGTGTGTTTTTGTAGGTTGTCGGGCTGTATGGTGACAGAGGAAGGCTGTCATTATCTGTCTTCAGCTATAAGTTTAAACCCAAACCTGAGAGAGCTGGATTTGAGCTACAATCACCCTGGAGATTCAGGAGTGAAGCTTCTCACTGATACACCAAACTATAGATTGGACAAACTCAAGTATGTTAAGCGAGAAGAATATATAAGTGAATATAATATTGTAAATATGTGTATATGTGGATAATAAATAAGTGAATAAGTTCTACTATGTTAGAACTAGTGCACTTCCATAACTGACTGAAATATAATTAACATGTATGCAGTATATACTACTAACAATAATATAAATAAATCAGAAAAGTGCACAGATGTAAAAGAGCACTTTAACCCCTAGAGTTTGAGGATCATTTTGGCATGACGGTCGTGATTTTTTTCTTATCAGTGCCAAAGAGACTAAAATAGCTCTGTAGTTTTTTCTAATTCAGGCAAGTGTTATACATCATTATAATCTGTTAAGTGTCTACTTTTATTTGTGTGCAGTCACAATAAAAACAAAATGTTGTGCTTTTTGCTAAATAAAGAAAACAAACATGATGCGTAATCTGCATCCTGTCTGTCAACAACAGGTCTAATCTGATTCTCTTCAAAAATCTAACTTAGTGAAAACATATCACACAAACATGAGACATATGTCTAAAGGAAACATTAAAATATCAGGTTTTACATGTAAATCAAATCGAAAGCAAATGTTCTGTGTTTATGTATTCGGTTCGAAAAGAGAGAGATGTCAGTCGTTTGAGCCTCTTCATTATACACTAATGGGCCACACCCACGGAGCGCGCATTCTTTTGAGATTCAAATACTACAAGATCCAGAGAGCCAACATCAGGGCCAGAAACCACAATAGACATTGAGGGGACAAGTCCCCATCCCCAATAATTAGAAATGGCCAAATTGTCCCTCCTAATATTTGAAATTCTTGCACTGCTCTACTGCACTTCATCACTCAGCGCTCTGTGTTGTTGTTAGGATGACAAAAAGGTTTAAAAGTTACATTATAGTGGTTTGCCTCAGTGGTCTAACAGCGCTCGTCAATGTCAAAATGATTGCAAGGGCCAATCAAATAAAAGTAGGCGGGCTGTACGCTCTCTTTTGGCTTGTGCACACTGCACAGTCACACAGAGAGTGCGTCAGTCTATCACATGCCGTATGGAGAGAGACTGTATTTTTCCCGGTGAAATCACAAACAAAATGCACAGAAACGTGTCCCTGCTCTTAATATACAATCATTGATGAACATATTTGATTTTAATGAAGAAAAAAAAATTGATATGAGGGTGGATTAGAACTCGGAACCTTTGACGCGTTTACTAAAAATTTTCCACCAAACCACTAGGGAATCCAAATATCAACAGCAGATCTATGTATTCACTCAGTGCGAAGAATCACGGGACTAATAATAAACTTGATGCAAATTAATGCAAATATTGTTTGCAAATAGTCCCAAAATGATTATTTCCAAACTAAAATTAGACTTAGAATTACGTTCACTGTTCTGTTTCTTTATGCTTTATAAAAATAAAAATGGGTCGCCCCAATGTTTGAGACATGGTTATGGCCTTGGCCCACATCAACTCAAATAAACACATCAAGAGAATACATGTGCTTTACATTTTTTGAGAGGCGTTGAGGAATAATCCTAGAATAATTTACCTCAGAAAAAGATGTTTATTTCTAAGAGTAAGTTCCAGGCCATTATGAGGCAAGTTCATCTGTTAGTTTCTGTGAATACTAAACAGCAAAAAACTTTTAAATATTAATCCTGCTACAGCATATAATGACATTGACATAGACCTAAGACTGGTTAGACAAGATTTATTTGGCCTGTTTTGGACAGATTATAAAGTGTTTACTGTAAAATAGCTAGTGTCACATCAATAAAGCTTTTGTTCTCAAAGTTTTGCTTGGATGCTATACTTTTTTAACAATATGCTACTTGTTGTAGCCATTAAAACGTATTTTGTTTCAAATTGATGTTTAAATATTATAGCCTAATGTTATTTTTAATCTAATATATGTTGATTGTGAAAAGTGAACAGCAGTATTAAAGGACACTTCATTAGATATGCAATATGTGGAGAAGAATGATTTTTGTTTTGTAGAATGCCTTTCTTTACACTGAATTTTATTTTGTATAAATTGTCTCTTAATTTTAATCAATGTTTTTAATATATTTGCTTCTTATTTAATAAATAAGGTTAATAAATACACGAATCTCATAAATGAACAAAACTCAAAATGATTTTTGAGAATTGTGTGTATCAGAGAGTTTACTAAATCAAAAGATTCAGAAAATGTTTGCCATTGAAATTACTGGGAAAAGTGTCCTAATCAATCTGAATTCACCCTATACTCTTTGAAATCATAATTGCATTGCATTGTTGTTTTAAATCCCAAATATTTTACTTATAACATTCATCATTACCAATTATTCAGTTATTTGTATTTACTGAATACTGAATTGTGTTCAGTGTCATAATATTACTGTTTTTTTAGCATGAGACTAATTTAAAAATATTACAAATGTAGTCAAATCTTTAGATCATTTAAAATAAAATAGGCATTTGTAATTGTTATTTACATTCTAAATAAACTACAACAAAATATATTTATTTTGTCCTGTTGTTTCTCTCAGTCTATTTTTAGTTTCTAAAAATAGAACACTGACACAGTTCATCGGACAAAAAAGAGCGTGTTAAAAGTTAATGTGTATGTTTGTTTACTTATTTACTATATTTACTGACACTGTCTATGTTTTTATAGTGTGGATCATGGAGGAGGTGCAGGATTAGATCAGGACTGCACAAATGTATGTCTTCACACACACAATTATATGTATATATAATAGTGCTGTCAAAATTAACCAGTTAATGCATTCAATTAACCAATATTATTTTTCAGTTTAAAGGAAATACACTGACTTTTACATACTCTTACATACCATTCTCATCTCTGTGCATGCCATAACTCTGTCTAACGCACCCACCGCTAGCCTATCTTTGCGCAAAGACTCCATCTAGCCTATATTCAGGTGCTGTGTAATATCATTGGCCTGCTGTACCCATGGTACAGCAGCAAAGTTCCTGGATTATGCAAGAATGAGATTATAGTATTGGTCTAGAAAATCACAACTTTCCATTTTCCGTTGGTCTTAGTACACTGCTGTCTGTGACTCTCCTGTCTGTGTGATGCACACAATTCAATTAAAGTCACATTTATTTGTATAGTTCTTTTCACAATACATATAGTTTCAAAGCAGCTTTAAAGAAAAACAATTTAGAGTGATCTGTTATCAGAGGAGACTGTGTCCAACTACGGCACACGCACACAGATACACAGTCTCTTCAAGGTTGGAGTTGGTTGAGCTCCAGCTCTAACCTGAATACTCCCAAAACATACTGAAAACGTGCTTTCTCTCAGTGAGAGGTACAGACAGTAGTACAGGCAATATTCATACATTTTAAGTAAAAGGAAATATGAAAGAAATAAAATAGTGTAACAATGAAAGATATTTCATTTTTGGAAGCTGGGCTAAGTGAGTAAGCACTGTTACTGAACTCCTGGCATGTTATGAGTGTGTGACACCTCCAAAATCCAAACCCATGACAAGTTCTGCTATCAAGTGTTTAGAGACACATCACACATCCCTAGGCCAGACGCTCAGACACTCCTCAGAGACCAAATACAAACTTTAGAAAACATATAGTGGTTCTACTGATTAAATAAAATCAAACCTGGACTGAATCATTAAAAATCATTATAATAATATAGGAGGATAAATATTAATTAAGGCTTTGGTTATGAATTTTATTCGGATATATACAGTGAGGAAAATAAGTTTTTCAACACCCTGCTATTTTGCAAGTTCTCCCACTTGAAATCATGGAGGGGTCTGAAATTGTCATCGAGGTGCATGTCCACTGTGAGAGACATAATCTAAAAATAAATCCAGAAATCACAATGTATGATTTTTTTAACTATTTATTTGTATGATACAGCTGCAAATAAGTATTTGAACACCTGTCTATCAGCTAGAGTTCTGACCTCAAAGACCTGTTAGTCTGCCTTTAAAATGACCACCTCCACTCCATTTATTATCCTAAATTAGATGCTCCTGTTTGAGGTCGTTAGCTGCATAAAGACACCTGTCCACCCCATACAATCAGTAAGAATCCAACTACTAACATGGCAAGACCAAAGAGCTGTCCAAAGACACTAGAGACAAAATTGTACACCTCCACAAGGCTGGAAAGGGCTACGGGGAAATTGCCAAGCAGCTTGGTGAAAAAGGTCCACTATTGGAGCAATCATTAGAAAATGGAAGAAGCTAAACATGACTGTTAATCTCCTCGGAGATTCTCCTTGCAAGATCTCACCTCGTGGGGTCTCAATGATCCTAAGAAAGGTGAGAAATCAGCCCAGAACTACACGGGAGGAGCTGGTCAATGACCTGAAAAGAGCTGGGACCACCGCTTTCCAAGGTTACTGTTGGTAATACACTAAGACGTCATGGTTTGAAATCATGCATGGCAAGGAAAGTTCCCTGCTTAAACCAGGCCCGTCTTAAGTTTGCCAATGACCATTTAGATGATAGAGAGGAGTCATGGGAGAAAGTCATGTGGTCAGATGAGACCAAAATAGAACTTTTGGTCATAATTCCACTAAACGTGTTTGGAGGAAGAAGAATGATGAGTACCATCCCAAGAACACCATCCCTACTGTGAAGCATGGGGTGGTAGCATCATGCTTTGGGGGTGTTTTTCTGCACATGGGACAGGGCGACTGCACTGTATTAAGAAGAGGATGACCGGGGCCATGTTTTGCAAGATTTTGGGGAACAACCTCCTTCCTCAGTTAGAGCATTGAAGATGGGTCGAGGCTGGGTCTTCCAACATGACAATGACCAAGCACACAGCAAGGATAACCAAGGAGTGGCTCTGTAAGAAGCATATCAAGGTTCTGGCGTGGCCTAGCCAGTCTCCAGACCTAAACCCAATAGAGAATCTTTGGAGGGAGCTCAAACTCCGTGTTTCTCAGTGACAGGCCAGAAACCTGACTGATCTAGAGAAGATCTGTGTGGAGGAGTGGGCCAAAATCCCTCCTGCAGTGTGTGCAAACCTGGTGAAAAACTACAGGAAACGTTTGACCTCTGTAATAGCAAACAAAGGCTACTGTACCAAATATTAACATTGATTTTCTCAGGTTCAAATACTTATTTGCAGCTGTATGATAAAAATAAATAGTTAAAAATCATATATTGTGATTGCTGGACTTTTTTTTTTTATAGATTTTGTCTCTCATAGTGAACATGCACCTACGATGACAATTTCAGACCCGTCCATGATTTATAAGTGGGAGAACATGAAAAATAGCAGTGTGTACAAATACTTATTTTCCTCACAGTATATAGGTATATTGAAGTGGCAGTGGATCCTTTCAGTACTGTGTGACTGTTTTTGAGGAGATTAAATGTTAAATGGCTAATAATATTTTGCAATTAAATAAAAGCAAAAGTGACATTTTGACTTTCACTCCCCAAAGAGGTCTTGTAATCAGCTTCCTTTAAATGTCCCGTGTTTTTGCTGTAAAACTAAGGGTGGTCGGGCCTTCTCTGCTGCAGCACCTAAACTCTGGAACAGTCTGCCCTTCAATGTGAGGTCTGCTCCTTCATTAGCCAGCTTTAAATCTGCTATTAAATCTGCTCTCTGGCTTTTGATTAGATTGATATTGGTAGAGTTTATATAATTAACTATTTTAGCGGTCAAATGTGTTTATATTTTGTATTTATTATGTTTATATTGTGTATCTGCCAATTGTGTATTGTTGGACTCTGCATGAGGAGAGCAGAAACCAAATATATCTTTAACTGTTTAATGATTAATTAAGTGAGATGAAGAAAGCATACAGAGCTCTGGGTCACAGCTTTTCCTGATTACACAATCAAATGCGAGACTTATGTCCAGGCAGTCTGCGACAGCTTGCCTCACCCTAGTATTTATAGACAAAATGAATATGTAGGCAGTCTTTCCTTGATCGTCAGATGACTTCTTGCTTCGCTTGCCCTTTTCACCCTGTTTCAGTTCCTGTTTTTCACCCTGCACACAAACTGCTTCTTTATTAGGAAACCTTATGACAAAACAACTTCTACCTTATATGGACCTATCATACATATACCAACATCCTATCTTCGATGAACTAATGTTAATGATTAATCTCTAAAAGCATGCTAGCAATAATGCACAAACAAATATTTATTCCTTCAATATCTGCCTTGTTTCTTTTTATGTTTTCTTTATATTGTCACAGCCAGCTTGCTCTCGATCGACACATAAAAGGATCACACATGCAAACAAATGGTTTGACTTGCAAGATTATTTATGAAATAAAAATAGTGATCTGTAACAGAAATATAACACATGTCTAGGGTAGAGACCTGCGTGGGACGGATTTTTGCTCCCGCAAGATCTTGTCTCGCTTCCCCCCGCAAAAATATGTATTACAGGGAGTGCAGAATTATTAGGCAAGTTGTATTTTTGAGGATTAATTTTATTATTGAACAACAACCATGTTCTCAATGAACACAAAAACTCATTAATATCAAAGCTGAATATTTTTGGAAGTAGTTTTAGTTTTTATAATAATGTGTAATTTTAGGGGATATCTGTGTGTGCAGGTGACTATTACTGTGCATAATTATTAGGCAACTTAACAAAAAACAAATTTATACCCATTTCAATTATTTATTTTTACCAGTGAAACCAATATAACATCTCAACATTCACAAATATACATTTCTGACATTCAAAACCAAACCAAAACAAATCAGTGACCAATATAGCCACCTTTTTTGCAAGGACACTCAAAAGCCTGCCATCCATGGATTCTGTCAGTGTTTTGATCTGTTCACCATCAACATTGCGTGCAGCAGCAACCACAGCCTCCCAGACACTGTTCAGAGAGGTGTACTGTTTTCCCTCCTTGTAAATCGCATTTGATGATGGACCACAGGTTCTCAATGGGGTTCAGATCAAGTGAACAAGGAGGCCATATCATTAGATTTTCTTCTTTTATACCCTTTCTTGCCAGCCACGCTGTGGAGTACTTGGACGCGCGTGTGATGGAGCATTGTCCTGCATGAAAATCATGTTTTTCTTGAAGGATGCAGACTTCTTCCTGTACCACTGCTCGAAGAAGCTGTCTTCCAGAAACTGGCAGTAGGACTGGGAGTTGAGCTTGACTCCATCCTCAACCCGAAAAGGCCCCACAAGCTCATCTTTGATGATACCAGCCCAAACCAGTACTCCACCTCCACCTTGCTGGCGTCTGAGTCGGACTGGAGCTCTCTGCCCTTTACCAATCCAGCCACGGGCCCATCAATCTGGCCCATCAAGACTCACTCTCATTTCATCAGTCCATAAAACCTTAGAAAAATCAGTCTTGAGATATTTCTTGGCCCAGTCTTGACGCTTTCAGCTTGTGTGTCTTGTTCAGTGGTGGTCGACTTTCTGCCTTTCTTACCTTGGCCATGGCCATGTCATGAGTATTGCACACCTTGTGCTTTTGGGCACTCCAGTGATGTTGCAGCTCTGAAATATGGCCAAACTGGTGGCAAGTGGCATCTTGGCAGCTGCACGCTTGACTTTTCACAGTTCACGGGCAGTTATTTTGCACCTTGGTTTTTCCACACGCTTCTTGACCCTGTTGACTATTTTGAATGAAACGCTTGATTGTTCGATGATCACGCTTCAGAAGCTTGGCTATTTTAAGACTGCTGCATCCTCTGCAATATATCTCACTATTTTTGACTTTTCTGAGCCTGTCAAGTCCTTCTTTTGACCCATTTTGCCAAAGGAAAGGAAGTTGCCTAATAATTATGCACACCTGATATAGGGTGTTGATGTCATTAGACCACACCCTTCTCATTACAGAGATGCACATCACCTAATATGCTTAATTGGTTGTAGGCTTTCCAGCCTATACAGCTTGGAGTAAGACAACATGCATAACGAGGATGATGTGGTCAAAATACTCATTTGCCAAATAATTCTGCACTCCCTGTATTTTCTCCTGCTCCCGCCTGCAAAAATCAATACATTGCATATTCTGCCTGCTACTGTTATTTTTTCACTTGCTCCCCAGTTGAATATAAATTAACAAATAATAAAAAATATATATACAATATATATTTAGTATAGCCTAATAAATTATATAAAAATTATAATCCTGGATTTATTTCATGTTCAAAGAAAAAGTAGCCTAGGGCCTAATACTGCTTTCTTTGCTTTTAGATATTAGTAAGTTATTAAAGAAAGGAACATTCCAAACTAAAAACAAACAAAGGAAAATCTAATATTTGGTAATGTTTTTCAGTCGTATGCGACAGCGATGGAAAGCACCTTCCTTTGCGGGCTGTGACAAATGCAGCAAAATACTCACATACAAAGTCTGGAACTTCAGGTCTGAAGCGTCATCTGTGCACCGGTTTGAAAGGCCAAACTTCCCTGACATTTATGGCAAGTCAGTCGGAAGTGTCAAGTGCACTAAAAGATGTAGCCTAACAACAGAAAAATGTTCCGCACCTATGAACCACACAAAAGTTTGCTTCCGACCATGCACCTGTAAATCGTTTTTATTTCATTTTATTATAAATAAAGGTTTATTTGTTTCTAATTATTTTATATTGTTCGATAATACCACTTTGCTGGAGTCCTGCAAATAATTTTATTTTCCGCAACCCGCACACAATAATATCTTGCCGCCCGCATCCGCATTCACCAATCAAATATTGTCCCACGCCGCACTCGGTTGTGTTGGGTCCATGGTACTCCAGCGGAGTGCAGGTCTCTAGTCTAGGGATTTAAATAATAACGGGAAAATAATAATCCAAAGGGTGAGGAATGTTGAGAAATGAAAAACAAACTAAAACACAAGCTGGAGCAAATGACTTCTCTGGAGAACAACGTTTCACCAGAGAAAGTCCTGATGAGCAGGTGACTACAACTTTTATACTCTCCGCCCATAAATTAATGAATTAGGAGTGATGTCTGCAGCCAATCATATCCTTAAGTAAAAATGGAAGACAGGGTCGTAACAATATGCACTTTGTCTTATTACTCAGCACAATAAAAACCCTCTACATTCAATTTAATTTCCTACCATATCGGACAAATGTAGTAGCATGTTGATTTGCCATTTGTGGGTCTTTAATGCAGATATTTTTCTCGTGTTTGCAGTTTAAATATAATGATGCATTTAAAGTTAATGGCCAAACATATCATTTCACAATGCTGCTGCAGGTGAATTTTTGTTTGTTTATTTTATTTATTTTTTGGTTGTAAGCAATATCAGCCATTACAGTGCATGACAATCTGCTCTTCAGATTCTGACCGGAAATAGAAGACCATCCGGGAATCTTTGGAGTACTCTTTTCAGCATACTATAATTTGGGACATACTAATTATATTTTCAAATACTATTTAGGATGGATAGTATGCAAATCTGGATCCACCAATTATGACATTTCTTTATTATTGTTTGTTGCTTGGCAACACACCTGAGAGTTGAGCAGCAAACTCAATATTTCCAAACTATAGATTAGATTTAAAGACAAGCTAAGAATCCTAAATCAAGTCAAGATTTGCTTCTGTAATGTGAATTTGTGAAAAATCCTAAATTAAGATCATAAGACAAAATGTTTCTGTTATAAACCCCTTATGTGTTTTCTCCATCAGATTCCCATGGCTCACTCTGGATCTGAACACAGTGAATAAACACCTCCATCTGTCTTTGGGGAACAAAGAAATTACTAACACTGACACAAAGCTCCAGCTGTTTCCTGATCAGTCACACAGATTTGATGAGTGGCCTCAGGTGTTTTGTATAGGGAGTGTGTTTGGACGCTGTTACTGGGAGATTGAGTGGAGTGGACAAGTGAATATATCAGTGTCATATACAAGATTCAACTGGAAGGGATGTTATAATCAGTCCTGGAGTTTGATCTGCTCTTCCTTCGGGTACTCATTCAGACACAATAATTTTGTGACTAAATGCCCTGTAATACCCATCAGACATAGAGTAGGAGTGTATGGTTGTATCTATAGAGTAGGAGTGTATGTGGATCACAGTGCAGGAACTCTGTCCTTCTACAGTGTCTCTGGAGACACAATGAGCCTCATCCACACAGTCCAGACCACATTCACTCAACCGCTCTATCCTAGGTTTGGTGTTGGTCCTGGATCATCAGTGAACCTCAGTCTATGGTGGTGAGAAGTTGTCATGGTTACAAACAAGTGTTGCTATGGAGATGAACAAGGCAGCAATGGAAACACTGAACTGAAAAGACAAAAGGAGTTTTAAAAATGAGTCCATGAAGACAGAGACATACAGGTAATGACAGAAACAGTGAGATGTTGTAGAGTCTCTTCATTATATAAACTCTTTTTGACCATTTTTAAAAAATGTAATAGCCCATAGAACATTTTGTTTTATGAATATCTGAGCATGATATATCAAAAGAAAGAGAACCTCTTCTTTTAAATAAAAAGTTTTATTCTAGCTTTATGCATTCCTTTTTATAAATACTTGAATATGGGTAAGTTTCATAAAAACTACATTTTGAACAAAAAGCTGAGAAAATCACGTTTTTGTGAAAGACTACATCCAGATGAGATTCAGAGCGATGATCAAACACAGATGGACTAGATTAAGTTCATCAACACCCCTAATGCTTGCACAGTCCTGTAACTTGTCCTGGGTACACATTTCATTCAGTAACATTAGATAGTTTTGATTTTTATGATGTTCATGTTATTTTACATATGCATCTGCTTACATGCAATCGCTTGTTTTACATGTGTTCCATAAATGGTAGCTCTGCTACCCTTTCTTAAATACCCAGAGAACAAAAGGTTGTAAAAATTTGCAACACAACACCTAGGGGAGAGGATCAGATATCTCAGAAAGAGACCACTCAAAAAGGGATAACCAAATTCTCATATCTTATCCTACCAGTGACTACAGTGAAGTTGAGACCAATTTACCAATCACATTGAGACCTTTAAAAGACATCAGACATGAAAAGGAAAAACAAAACAATAGATTCACAAAATACATCATCTGTAGTATATCTGCATTCTGTGACTTGAATCAGGGGAAGGGAAGGAAGGGAGCAGGGAGAGGGGAGAAGGTTTTGTGCAAGGCAGGATTCCACTGTCTTTCTGTGAGATCTTCTCTCCAGATTAGTGAGTTTTATTGCTTTATTGCTTGGTGTTTGATCTCAGCTTTTGTCTTAGGAGTAAAACCAATCCTTACAGACGGCCCCTGTCCCCTTGGGACAAATTCAGATGAGTTTCAAGGGGACATATTTGGACATTCCTTATTTTCCATATTTTGGATGTTGTTTCGGAGTGTTCATGGTGCTGATCCTTGAGTTAACAGCACGAGTCAATGGGTTTAGGAATCAGGTAGTCACCTGAAATAACAACATTAAGACCGTGAATGAATGCCTAGAGGAAGTGATCATCTCATCTGAGCTTGTGCAAGATTTTCAATCAAACAAGAATCTAAAGAATCCTGCCCTGAAACTACATTTTTGTTCTGAAGATTGTGTTAAGAAGAGATAAATCAATTTTAAATAGCAAAATTGTGGACTTTAACTGTATCTTGTGGTGGTTATTGGCTTCAGGAGAACTTTTGGCCTAACAGGCCTTGATGATAAACCATGCCACCTAAAGCAACAAACAACAATACCGAGGAATATGTTACCATGGCTTATGCGTGAATTGTTGGAACAGCAAAAAGACTTCTACAGAACATTGCTCCAACAACAAGAAAAAGTTTCAAAACCTGTGTACAAATCATTGTTGATTCTTCTAACAGGAGGGTTGATGACCTGTCAAAGCAAGTTTATGATTTTAAGGTGAGTCTAGAAATGACTGAAAAGAACTTGATGATCTTAAAATCAAATGTAAAACTTGGTCTTCAAATTGAAATGAAACCAGGGCAGATATGGACACAATTTGTAAAAGTTTGATCACTATTTCGGACAAGACAGAACATCTGGAGGGCCAATCAAGACCCCATAATATTGTTGTGGATGGCTTGAAAGAATCTGTAAGAGAAAAGATGTCTGAATCTGAAGAAAAAGTGAGAAAACCTTTTAGTGAAAATTTAAAGCTGGATCATCGGAAAATAGAGTTATATTAGGCTCATAGAGTAGGGAAGCAAATGGCATCAGAGAACCCCGACCTATTGTTGTTAGATTTCTGCGGCTGAAGGAGTGAACTTGCAGTTTTGGATAAAGCTAAGAACCTAAAGGGCTGGGTATCTTTATTAATGAGGACTTCCTTGAAACCATCCGGCAAAGAAGAAGAGAATTACTTCCAGCAATGAAGGCAGCCCTTGAGAAAGGTGATATTGCATATATGAGATACGACAAACTTATTGTTCATTAACCGATCCAAAATCGACCAAAACAAAGAAAACCAAACCGTTCAGTGGATAAGTCACTTACTGCATTTTGATTAGTTAATCACATATCAGTTGTATAATACTGAGTTTCAGTATAAAAAGTACAAAAATTTGAAGCACCCAACGATGAAAAAGTTAAAATCTGGGTCAACATCAAAACATACACTACCCAATAAATGTTTTTATTATTATTAAACATTTCGTTAGACACTTTATTTCCACTTTTAGAACAGTTTTATTCCAAGTAAATGCCTTTCCAATGTGATATGTGATGGAAAAGGGATAAGAGCAAGCTCTGCAAAAAGTGGATTCAAACCCACGAGTCAAACGCGCCAAAACCAAGATCCTTAAGCCTTATGCTCTACTGATTGCGCCACTGATATTGTTGATATGCACTTGTTTTTTTTATTGTATTGTTAGGTGGAGCTAGTGTGTATAGCACTTGCCAACAAGGCACGCTTTGCACTTGGTGTGAATAGACACTCCAAATTAAGAAATATTTCAGACTTTTCAAGGGCCTCTATCCCCTTGGGGCCCTGGTAATCAGTACTGGTTTTACTTCTAATCCAAATCTTACCCTGGAGGGCCAATGCACTGCAGATTTTAGCTCCAACCCTGATCAAACACACCTGAACATGCTAATCAATGTCTTCAGGATCATTAGAAAATCACAGGTATGTGAGTTTGATTAGGTTGAGCTAAACTCTGCAGTGCATTGGCCCTCCAGGGTAAGATTTGAATAGCCCTGCTTTATGGTATCTCTTGAAGATGACCTAAAGTCTGTCTGAGGCCATTATGAAAGGAGGGACCCCAGGGCCCCAGGGCCAGATGGCATACCAACAAAGTAATATAAAATTTTCCATCATAAATTAATTCATCCTCTCTTGAAATGTACCAGAAATCACTAGAACATGGGGCTTTGCCTCCCTCTCTGAATACAGCGGTGATCACTCTGTTGTTAAAAACTGGCAAATCACCAACTAATTGTGGTTCATGCAGAACAATTTCTCTCCTGAATAATGTCTTAAAGATTATTTGCATTAGCAAAGAGACTATATAGACATTTGCCCAAGCTTGCACTTCTGTCATTAGACGCTGAAAAAGCGTTTGACAGGATGAGTGGCAGTACCTGTTCTGTTCATCTCTTCCAATCCATCCCCATCCTCCTCCACAAAAACTTTTACAAACTTCATTTGGAACAACAAGCGTCCTTGTCTCGGGCTCTTCTTGCTTTACTTGCCTTATGATAGAGGAGGGTTAAACCTACCAAACCTAAATTGGTACTACTGGGCAGCTCAAATTAGAGCGGCAATGTTTATTTTGAAAAAGATTGCCCTCCGTCCTGGGTATCTATAGAAGCTCACTCTATTCTAATTCCTCTGAGTTTATATTTATATTCAGCAGATGTTACAAAGTTAAGTGTATACCAGAAATACTATAACAGTTTGGTTTGAGGCTCTTACTCATTTAGGTGAATTACCACAACTTGGGAATGAAAATTTTTGTCCTGGTAGAGCCGATCCAGGCTTTAAAATCTGATAAATTCAAGGTATCAGTAAGGTGTCTGATCTTTATAATGAAGGAACATTTATGTCCTTTGAAGTAATTAGGACAAGGTTTGGAATTCATAAAAGCACCTTTTTAAGTGTTTGAAATGGAGGCATTATAATGCCATTAATAACCGAGCTTGCGCGTGCAGTAAATAATTTCGCGAGAGAACAACAGATCTGCACGCGAGGAAACGGGAGTACGCGAGTGCATTTTAAACCCACGCGAGTGCATGACAAGCCCTCGCGTGCTCAGAGACTACCCGCAGCACGCGTCATCATTCCCCACACTCACGCTCGACCTTCTATTTTGCTCGTGGAAAACCTTTTCATTTTGTCAGTCATGGGGCGGGACTAACTTATTTAATTGTAACCTGAAATGCCATTGGTTAATTCCGTTTCCCTGGAAGTCAGCCTGTGATTAGTATTCAAGAGCTGAAGCAGAAAGATCTATCAAGATGGAAAAAATCAAAGAGAGGTAGGAATGATTGTGATTGCTAATTTTATTTTAACATGTTACACTACTTTATACTACACGATTTTCTATTCAGCATTCTTTGTAGCTGTTTAACTAATTTGAAGCTAACCCCACAGCTATAAACTTTTTCATTGCTTTCTATATGTACAAAGAAATATATCAGAAATATTTTCTAATTTCGTGCATACATTCCTTATCTTAAAGCTAATAAACTATGTTACTGACGTCCTGTAGCCAGTATTTTTAGTAGACAGTAGGCCTGTCTATCAGTCAGACCTAAAAATGCTTTTAATATACATCAGGCCGATTTGCAGAACGCTGCCAGGCATGTTGTGTCACTTTTAAGCAGTGCTCTAACAAGTGAGTCATGCTCACCGTCACAGATGAGTAAGTTAATTGTGTTGTGCAGCATTTTATTGAATTAAACACCTGGTTTACATTGAAATGTAATAATTATCATTGGTCATAATAACATTGCTTTGAGTAGCATAGTCACAGAGGCTTAGGTTTTGTATAGTTTTGAATCATTTCAGAGAGCAGGTCACAGCAGGCAGGAGGCAGCATGCAACACAGCTACAGGGTCAGGCAAGCCTTGGCAACAGGGTGCAGTCTGCAGTGAGGCCGCAGCGCACCCTTGGTGTTGCATCAGGAAATTCAGTGGACCAGAGTATGGCCAGGTTTGGATCTCTCGGATAAGCCAATTTTATAGCATATATAAGAAATTAAACTCTTAAAATTCTTCTTTTCACCAACATTTGAATTATGTGCAAAAAAAGTACTGGTAGGAAGCATAACATGCTTAAAGTGGCAATCTTCAAGTAGTATAACGCATATAGGCCTACATTTCATCATAATGTCCTTTTTTATACTTTTTGTAATAGATGGTTTGATGATTCTATTGGGATTATGTTTCAAGATTGATTTAATACGTGATTAACACATCAGAATCTTTTTCCTCTCAGGGCATTCCTGGTCTTTTCAAGGCATGAAAAGGCTTTGTCCCAGCTCTTAAAAAAGGCCTGCCAGGTCAACGCCAATCCAGTTTTTCCCTGCTAAATAAAAGTTTTGAACGGACTCCAAAAGCCTCTGATGAGTTGATACTTCTACAGGCTGGACTAGGACGGAGGACTGTTGCCATCCCAGAGGATGCTGATCACTCCGAGGTCTTGCACTGCAAGTTACATATAAAGTGACTCTTTTGAAATTACTTTTCATTTGCCTAAAAGCTGGCATAGTTTAGAGATTTAACCCTGGTTTCACAGACTAAATGAATGTTTGTGCTGTCTTAACTAAAAATAACTTGCACTGAGATATCTTAAAATATGTTGGTGCTGTTGTTTTGTCTCAAGATGCACCGCAATAATATAGCTTTCTAGGGCATTTTTATAAAACCTGTTTTTATAGCCCTTCTGTAAAACCAGGCCTTAAAAAGATATTAATTCAGCCTAATTAGGCTCACTATATATTATTTGTCTCACTATATTTAAAAGTGTGATTTTCTTGTCAAGCAAGTTTTGTCTTAATAAAGTTTGGGGTGTTTAATACCACCAGATATCTAAACTATTGATGGAGACATATTCAAAAATGGAATCATTGGAGGGAGCCTGGATGCTATATAAAGCTGTTAGTAAGATAACTTGGTTGATATTTGATTGTTTCATTGTGACTTCAGCTTTACACATCAGTACTCTGTATTGTTCCTTTGAGTAGCATCTCTGATTCAAAACTATTTTTACATTTCTACTTTTGAATCTGTCTTAGTTTGTCTACCTTGGCTATTCAATGTTAGAATGGAATAGAAAATTAATACATTTCTAAAACAATTTTTCATTCAGATTTGTCTTTTAAACAAATAACTGTTAATGGCTTCTGATTTCTTTCACCTTTTTATGTTTTTCAGGTGGATCTGGTCAGCGAAAGCTAAATGTGGTTGCTCGGAAGCTGAAGGATACACAGGTTCCTACCTCATTAAAACAATTGAAGGAAAGGGCTGTTTACATAATGCCAATTCAGAACATTCTGGACATATCCCTTTACCTTGTCTTCAGTCCCTAAACGTCTTTTAAGTGTTGTGAAAAGGAATGGCAACATTACAAAGTGGTAAATGCTTTACTGTCCCAACTTTTTTAAATGTGTTGCAGGTCTAAAAATGACAGGAAAGGATGCATATTTACAAATGACATGAAGTTGACCAGACAAAACATGACATATTTTTGTTCATATTGTCTGCAATGAAATACAAGTCAAAGTAAATTTAGAAATCACTTCTTTTTGCGTTTTCCATTCTGTCCCAACTTTTTCTGATTTGGGGTTGTATAAAAATGTTGTGGCTAAAGTATTGCAGCAGTCAGGTTGTAATTGTATACATAAATTACTTCACATGTGCATCTGACTTAATTTATATAATATAATATAATATAATAAGAGCATCTCAACCACATAAATGCATGCAAAATGCATTAACAGCACAATGACATAGAAAAACACTTTATTAACACACAAGGTAAAACAGACACTGAATACAGTAGGGAAACTTAGGACAAAACATAAGGACAAAAGAAAAATACCCAAAAGATAAATCAGTCAATCGTACTTTCACACTTTCATATTTACCAGGGCATTACATCATGCACACAACAGGTCAAGGTCAGCACAGATTTGGCAGAACTTGTTGCAGAAGTCTGGGTGGGCATCTTCACTAGTAATTTAAAAAGTTCCCCCTTCTTCCTCTGCCTTGTTAGACTGGGTAAACCCAGATCAATCTGCCAGCGATTTGATTTCACCTACGTTAACGGATAACTGACTAGCTAAAAATGTCTTGATGTTATCAGAGATCATGGACAAAACTTTTACATTTATGTAACTGTGATTATTAATACTTACAGGCATAGGCCTACACTAAATTATGAATCTATCTTGACTATATTATTAATCAATGTAGACTTACATTGATAAAAAGCAACCATCGTCAACCACCGACCACGGCTGCAACTTCACAAACAAGCTGATTAACCTAACAAAGCGCAGCATATAAAGTGGGTGGAGTTGGATCAGGATCTGCTCTCAGTCTGCACAGGAATCCCTCACTTCTCCTCCCCAAAAGGAGACTACAGTACATCAACTGTGATAATCGCTGAACTGAACTCACTCACTCAGCACCAGCTGCTCTTATAAGCCTGTCTGCCTGTGATGTCATGAGTAGAACTGACTCGACTGTGACGTCACATGACCAACCGAGTGCGAAGCTGAGTGAGAATAATGGTGCGAATTTATCTATCTTTTGTATATTTCTTTCTTAAATGTATGTGTATCTCTTTATCTATAATGTTTCATTGTTCTTCATATCATTGAAATATGCAGCATTTTGTGTCAATATTGCATGTTGTTAAGCGCTTTAGTTATTCGCTTCATTAAGGAGGATGTTGAATTAGCTCATATTGTCCTGAGTTTAATGTATTTGTAGCTCTCCACTGGTTTGTTGTGTTAGTTGGAGGTTTTTGGCTGTAAACCAGCAGTAGCGAAACAGAAACACATTAAAGAGTCATCATTACTCAGCCTTGCGTCGTGCGAACACAAATGGAGATATGTTCAATGAATTCTTCCTTTGACAGTCCCTAGCCTAACACTTTATCAAAAGTTCATAAAGAGATCGTTAAACTAATCCACATTTTCTGATGAGACCCGATCGCTTTATAGGAGGAACAAACAAACTGAATTCAAGCCTTTATTCTCTTTTTCATTTGCTGCCATAAAACATACGACAGAGAAATATTAAATCTCTGGTATATGTCAGAAATTAAAGTCAAACAAAGATGAACTATTGAAATATTAATCATAGCAACATCAATGACTGGAGCATCAGGTCTACAATACTTGATCTGCACATGCACCTGTAAACGCACAGTGACTTCACAATTTATTAAATTATTTATCTATTTATATTAGAAACAACTTTTTAAAGAATGTCTTTCAGTTCAACTCCTATTGCTGGTGTTTTGTGTTTAAAAACACATTCAAAATCATCAGATTTAACTCCAACCACAGATGATTCAGTTAAGAAGCAACATGTGTGATTGTTCAAGAACTGTCTTACAAACTTTGAATTACTTGTACTCAAGTAAATGTAAGAAACTACTACATTTTTAATGTGACTAAGTATTAAATCAGAGCTGCCAACTCTCACGCATTGGCCGTGAGACACACGCATTTGATTGGTTTCACACGCTCACATGCCACACCCCCGATTTCTCACGCTGAAGTTTCAGCCCTGTCAGTCAAATGTCTAAAAGATGAGTTTATCTATAGATCTACCTGTTGAGCCACTCGTGATCGACTAGTTATGCTTTCGGTGAGGGGGTTCAAGAGCGCCCCTGTCTGTGGAATTTGCCATTTTCTCACATATGCGATGCTACTTCACAAGCCACCCCAGGCGCATTTCCCGCATTTCCTCGCATTTCCCGGCTTCAGGTATGTATGTTTTGAGTATTTATTGAGTATATGCTTGAGTATTTATGCTCTTGAACTTTAAATAGCGTTTGCTTATTCATTTGTGTGAGTTGATATATTAAAGGCTTTCGAGAGCTTTGTGATTTATTAAGGGCTATTAAGTGGTGACAAGATGTCTGAAATGGAAACCGGGACATTTCCTATTTGTGTGTCAAAATATCACAAAAAAATCGTATTTGTTTATTATGTATTCATTTAAAAAAACGGGGACAATATATTTTTGAATGGTTATGTTGTCGTTGTTGTTTTTTTGGGCTCCCTCCCTATTTATTATTAACATTAATAATTAGGCCCAAGCACATACAGTAGCCTTTTACTTTAATTTAACATGAATAGTTAGTATGTTACTACCTTGAAAGCGATAAAGATGTTTCTTTTGATATTTGACGACAATGGCGCTCTGCTCTCGGTTAAGTTCTAGTGGTGCGCGCGCGACCAAGTAGAGTCAGCGTATCTCACAGCACCATCTGCTGGTGAAAATAATCACTACACCATTGCTCATTTAACCAGCAGGCTGCTGTATGTTGGGCTTTTTTTGTTGTTGCAATGTATCAGTGGGTTGTGAACGAGCTGTAAAACAGGGACATTTCCGGGGACAGTTCCAGTCAAGGACAGAACACCAAAAACCGGGGCTGTCCCTGGAAAACGGGGATGTCTGGTCACTCTAGGCTATATACATGCTGTAATTGATAGGCCTACATTAGTGTAGATGATGTATTAAACAAAGATTATTTAAATTCCTGAAGGTTTCAAGTATGCCCCGCAATAAGGCAAGGCCAGCAGGAGAAAAGATGAGTAAAGAGAAAACAGGAGAAAAGAGGACATTTTGTTTTTTTACTGAAAGATCAGCCACAGCAAAAAAGAGCCGCGCAACAGACAAAAGAGCAACAGACAGGACGGACCGAACGAGAACAGCGACAGACAGAACAGCAACAGACAGAACAAGAGCAGCGACAGACAGAACAAGAGCAGCAACAGACAGAACAAGAACAGCGACAGACAGAACAGCAACAGACAGAACAAGAACAGCAACAGACAGAACAGCAACAGATAGATTTGCTTGTTGCCGATTCTGATTCAGAACAAAGACAGACAGAACGACAGAAAACCAACAGCAGCAGCCAGAGCAGAGGTCGAAGATTAGAGCCTTGTGTGGAGCTGCAACATACAGATGCACCTTCAAGAATGAGTGGACCACAAAATGGCCATTTATCACTAAAGGTAGCCTCAGCACACATTACTGGTGTTCTGTATGTCGTGTGGAAAACACATGTTGCCACCAGGGTGTTTCAGATATTGTGCAACATGTTAAGAGCAAGGGCCACCAGGAAAAAGAACGGGCCATTGAATCCACCACTACAATTGACAGATTTTCGATGTCCGCTTCCTCTGTTGGGGGGATGTCAGACCAAGAGGCTAAGGTATGCTATGTGTCGTGGTTCTGCCAAGGTTCAAGAATTTTGTGTAATATACTATACTGTTATGGTTGAGTTTTGACTAATTTACCGTCTTGTTTAGGTTTTGTATTTCTGTGTTCTGTTTCACAGTCAGGTTTTCTTAGTTTTATGTCTTAATTACCCATTGTGTTCACCTGTGCCCTGTTGGCTTTGTTGTCTATTTAAACTCACTTTTTTCTTACAGACAAGAAGGGCTGAGGTTAAAATGACAGCAACATTAGTTCAGCACAATGTGCCGCTTGCATTGACTGACCACCTTGGGCCTCTTCTGAAGGAGTGTTTCAAGGATTCCAAAACAGCCCAGGAGTACAAGTGTGCCAGAACCAAGAGTTCATGTATAGTTAATGAAGCACTGGCACCACATTTCATGAGTGAGTTGGTGATACAAATGAGGGCAGGGCCATACACACTCATCACAGATGGATCCAATGACGCAGGTTTTCCCAAACTATTGAACATGACGTTTTTGTCCTTCTCCACAATCAGGCATGATATAGTTTTTCAAACATGTATATAAGAAGATGGGAGGCTTTAAATGCTTGCATGCTGTCATTGCAGGAGTAGAGAAGATGTCCGGATGTTTATGAAAGATAAGGTTGTCCACCGCTTCCTAGTGATGTGTACTACTAGTGGAACAAGGTGTGGGACAGCAGACATCATCTTCAGCAAGATAAATGCCACCTGAGCAGAAAAGGCTATCCCATGGCAAAACTGTGTTGGTCTGTCTGTGGACAATGCTGCTGTGAACATAGGTTCAAAGAATTCCATCGCCTCCAGAATCCTAAAAGAACACGTGGTTGCCCATGTCATATAGTCCACAACATCGCTAAAAGAGCTGGGATGGGACTTTACATACAATACAATAATAAATTAAGATACTCTGGGTCCGGGCAAAAATTTCCGAGCCCGGAGCCCTCCCCGGACAGCACGCCAAATACGCATAATCTTTACTCTATTTAATTGATGTAAATGTGAACTCGTGAATCTACTGATTACTTGCATTAACTGAATGATTACTAAACTGAACTGAATTATCTGATTTATATATTGCAGGTGTCCAAATTTGATCTTGAGGACTTGGTAGTTGATGTTGCCTACTGGTTCAAGGGTAGCACAAACCGAAAGGGGTACTTGACAGGTATGCACTTTTGACAGTACCAATTATAATAATGAAATGTTTTTGAATACATATGTTTTATAATGTAATGTCTGTGACAGAATTTTGTGAGCTCCATGAAGCAGAGTATATGGAAATCCTCATGCATGTCTCCGTCCGTTGGTTGAGCCTTGAACGCTGTCTGACCCGAATTCTGAGGCTATATGAACCTCTGGCCAGCTACTTCAAATCTGCTAGTATGATCCCTTATACTATGTTCATTATCCAGCTACTACAAATACCACAGAAAACTGTTTTTTTTTTTTTTTTATTATTATTATTTTTATTCAAGATGATAATCAGGCGAAGTTCAGGAGACTTCAGAAGGCATTCTCTGACCCCATGACGGAGGTGTACCTACTGTTCTTCCAGGCCACCATACCAGTTTTCACTTTATTTAACCTCCTGCTCCAGAGAGAACAGTCTTTACTACATGATGAGGTGCAATGGGAGGGTGGGATTTTCTTCTGTTTTTTTTTGTTTGTTTTTGTTTTTGCTGCTTCTAGCAGCTTATGCAAGTTTCACCCACTGTTTTACACCTGTTAATGTCTGTGTTGTAGATGATGAACTTCATTCGTAAGCTGTGCGCCAAATTTATGGTGCCTAAAGCGCTGCAGGAAGACAAACAGATCTTGCTTTTTAAAGAAAAGGCAAACCATTTGCCAGGTCAGTGTTTTATCATTAACTATCATTATTTTGAATACTTCTAATTTTACAATGATGAGATCAGACTACAGTCATGCCCATGTAATGCTTTGCCTTGTACCTAGCCTTAGTCTGCTAATGTTGTCCTAGTTTTATTTTATTTTTGGGGGGGCTAATCAGAAGCTCAGCATTAAAGTATCCATCCACTGATCTATATCTTCCATTAACACTGAGCTTCTGGTTAGCCCAAAAATATTGGACTTTATGCCTAGTGTCTTGCTGCTATTGTATGATCAGCATGACACATTTCTGTTTCAAAGTTCGTTGATTTTTGGCAGAGGTTGGAATGTGGCGTAGAAGATGCCCTTTACTTTGTTGAGAGGTTAGGTTATTTTTTCAACAATTTCATTTTATCTGATATTAAATACCCTGAATTCTATAAAAGGCATTAACAACAGAATTTTGACTCTAAGCACGAGCCATGCCTAAGTGGCTTCTTTTTATTTTTATTTGCTCCTTTGAGTTGATGAACATGTATATAAAAAAAACTGCTTTTGTAAATTAGGTTTCCCAACCTGCTCCCCTACCATGGGCCTCAGGAGTATAACCTACTCAGTGATGAGCTCCTGGAATACCAGAGTATGCAAATACCAGCAGGCCCCAGAGGAAATTGAGATGGAGAGCTTCTGGGCGGAAATGGCTACCCGAAAACACAAGGTAAGAATGATTCTACATCAAATACACAGTGGAAATACACTCTCAAGCATTAAAATCATGCCTCGATATTAGTGAGAGCTTATTTCCACTGTGTTCTTGGCTCATTCTTCACAGGTGACAGGTGTAAGCCTGTTTCCGAGGCTTGCCACCATAGCAAAGATCGTCCTGGTTCTACCCCATTCAAATGCTGATGCGGAGAGAGTGTTTTCTGTGGTGGGACTCAACAAGACCAAGACCAGGTACAGCCTTGCCCCGGATGGCACCCTGTCATTAATAATGACAATAAAAATGGCTGGCCTGGAGCCCTGCTTCAAGTGGGACCCCCCCTCAGCAATCATCAAGGCCTCTAAGAAGGGCACAGTTCAGTTCAACAAGGCAATAAGTTTAACCACTGAGTGAACATTGTCTTTAAGTTGTTATTAGCTGCATGTAGTTTGGGAATTTTAAACATTTAAAATAACATGATCATCATAAAGTAAACATGCACAAAATGAGCCATGCTGTGTCTTTTGTCTTGCTGTTGGTATATTTCTGCTGGACCTGTACGGTTATTATGCTAAATGAGCCAAGAAAATCGCTTTGTACGCAGCAAAATTTTGGTTGGCCCCACCAAATCTCACTCCAAGTTTTTTTGAAAAGTTGGCAGCCCTGATTAAATGATATTCAGAATTAAATGAAGTGCAGTAAAAGTACAATATTCTGCTTTGGGATGTTAATTGTGAAGTAAAAGTTTTCCAAAGAAACACACTGATAAAGTACAGACACTTGATAAATATCCTTCAGCAGAGTAAAACTACTCAACGACTGTCCGCCTCTGACACTGACCCATGAGGAAACAAGCTGATCAATCATACACAATTACACATTTTTTTAATGTAAAAAAGCAGAAAGTTTTGTGTGATGGGTTAGGGTAAAACAGGAAAACACAACATTGAAACCCTTGTCAACTGAGGCTGAAAAAGTTCCGTTCTCTTATGAGACTGAAAACATATTTCTGTTTCCAAAAGTATTATAGGATCCATTATTTTTCAACAAAAATGTGTTTCACCAAGTAATATATTAATCAATTTACTATAATCGTTTCCATTAATTTGCATACATGAGCTGTCAATTGGTATACTTTCCCGGATTCCTTATTGGAATTATACGCCTCTTTCCGATTTTTGTAACTGTCCCTCCATCCAAATCCTATGAACCACTTCCATGATTTTACATTAAGATGTTTTACCATAGTGTAACTCATTCATCATGACCTGGTGCTGAAGATTTCAGAGTATAATTGATCAAATGTCACCAGTTATGGCTTATCTTCAATATTCTTCTCCTTCTTCTGCTCTATAGGAATCCATTTTATTGACACATTTTGTGTAACTGATACAATCTGTGAATTTCATCAGAAGACTTGATGCTGACTGAATGAGGGAAGCAGTAGATGAGCCAAATACTGTTCACAACAACAAAACATCCATAAACATCACCATAATTACACAAGATTACACACCACTTCTCTTTACTACAGCTGCTCTCTTTCTGCTGGGTGTGTAAAGCTGTGGTGACATGGAGACAGTCATCATTTCAGTTTATTTTGTACAAACTGTTTTGTTTAAAGTTGATAGTCATTGTTCTGACTTCATGAAGCCTCATGGTGTGAATGAACATCAAAATTGACTAGAATAAACTCTTTGAAATGTGAATATGATACTGGATATCAAGAGTGAAACTGTTAATAATGCAGACTGACAGCAATCCCATTTAAACATAAACAACGTGTTTTTCTGGTAAAGTAATTAATTTCTCTGTTCAAGCCAAAAACAAACAAACAAAAAAACACCGACCACTGAGTCCAGAGCAATCAGAGAAATACCATAAACATAAATTAAACAGAAGAGATCTCTTGACAAAATAACTGGTCCTGTGAATTAAACAATGGGAAAGGGGAAAGGTTTAATTTCCAAATCTGCATGTTCTCTCTGCAGTGAATCCTCATGTGGCACTTAAGGGTTATCTTTAAATCTGAAACCCTTTCCACACTGATCACATATGAATGGCTTCTCTCCAGTGTGAGTTCTCATGTGTCCCCTAAGGCTTACATTTTCAGTGAAACTCTTTCCACACTGATCACATATGAATGGCTTCTCTCCAGTGTGAGTTCTCATGTGGTTATTAAGGGTCAATTTATGTTTGAAACTCTTTCCACACTGATCACATGTAAATAGCTTTTCTCCAGTATGAATTCTCATGTGTCCCCTAAGGCTAACATTTTCAGTGAAACTATTTCCACACTGTTGGCAGGTGTAAGGCTTCTCTCCAGTGTGAACTCTCATGTGTTTTTAAGGCTTACACCTGGAGCGAAACTCTTTCCACACTGTGGGAAGGTGAAATAACTTTTAGTTCATGTCTTTTGAGCTCTGAGGAAGTCTTTTAGCCTGTGTCGATCTTTCTCCAGTCATGAAGTCATGATGTTTATTGTAATGGTCTTTCTCTTCTTCCCTTTCATTAAGTTCATGACTTGCCTCTTTCAATGCCATCAGATCTAGGGCAAAAACATACATAAAACAATTTAGACATTTAAAGCATCAATAGCTGGGTATAGGGTAGTACTACATACAGTGGGGCAAAAAGTATTTAGTCAGCTACCAATTCTTCTCCCACTTAAAAAGATGAGAGAAGCCTGTAATTTTCATAGGTACACTTCAACTATGAGAGACAGAATGAGAAAAATCCAGAAAATCACATTGTCTGATTTTTAAAGACTTTATTTGCAAATTATGGTGGAAAATAAGTATTTGGTTACCTACATGTCTGGCTCTCACAGACATGTAACTTCTTCTTTAAGAGGCTCCTCTGTCCTTCAAACCTTACCTGTATTAATGGCTCCTGTTTGAATTCATTATAAGTATAAAAGTCACCTGTCCACAACCTCAAACAGTCAGACTCCAAACTCCACTATGGCCAAGACCAAAGAGCTGTAAAGGACACCAGAAACAAAATTGTAGACCTGCACCAGGATGGGAAGACTGAATCTGCAATAGGTAAGTGTTACGACCCTGTCTTCTATTGTGTTCTACGGGTGTGATTGGCTGCAGACAATCATGCCTAATTGATTAATTTATGGGCAGAGAATATAAAAGCCATTTCCACCTGCTCATCGGTACTTCCTCTGGGGAACATCTCCAGAGAAGTAATTTTGCTCCACTTCGTTGCTTTCTATTTTATTTATCATTTCTCAACATTCCTCACCAATTGGATATTAGTGGTGGGCTGTTATCGGCGTTAACGCAGACTCTTATCGGGCGATAAAAAAATAACGCCGTTAATCTATTCTCAAAGTTGGGTTGGGAGCTGGGTCTACACCAGCGTTTCCCAACCGAGGTGCCGTATGACGAGCAGGGGCCGTGCAAAGGTGCACTTACATCTGTACATCTTACATCTGATATAATATGGGTTGTAACTTGAAAATAATGCTTTATGTATGTTTCTGTCGATGGATACACGTGCTGGCTTCTCAGTGATACACTACAACAGCCAGAATAAAAGAAAAACGTGGCAAAAACGGCCTCTCTTTGTAAACTGTTCAATGCATGCCAGTGCTGCCGTATGCCCGAATATGAACAGTCATTTCTCCGTCATCACCGCGTCGTGTAGAGCCAGAAGACGCGGTGAGAACTCGAGCGCACTGAGAGAAGATCTGTCTCTGCACTCGTCCCAAAGCGCGTAAACATCTCAAAGCGCAAATATATTCAAAGCGAGTTATCTTTCAAGTCTTGCGCTTGAACGGACAAACTCACACAGAAAGTATGTCATCATGTCCATCTTGATGAGTATTCAAGCAGACATAGTCTGAATATGCCTTAAGTGAACTGTATAGAGTCGAGAAAGACAACGCATATCCCTGCATTAGGTCTTAAAGGGGCAGTAGCCTTTACTGCTGTCTGACAAACAAAAGATCACTCACTGCTCTTGATTGAATAGCTTGTGTAAGTTTAATAAGGATTAATCTTTAATTTAAACAGTGAAATATGCAATTATTTTACATTTGATTACTTTATTCAATTTCTTTACCTAAAAACTAATGTTAGACCTACCTGAAAAACCTGAAAAGCATTGCTTATTTTAGCATCTTAGCATCTTTGCTCAATAGTATTTATTTGTGCTGCTGCTTGTATTTAAGTTATTTGTTCTTATTTTCTTATTTTTATTGGACAGTAGTCCTTTTTCCCTGAACATAGCAAATACCGTGCATCAAAACCGTGAACCTAAAACCGTGATACAAACCGAACCGTGAGCAATCTGTACAGTAACACCCATAGCGTAACGTATGTGAGAGGGTAGCACACACATTCTGAAAGCCTTGGCAGAATTCAGATGAGCCATTTTAATCTAGATTAATTTCAAAATTAATCTAGATAAAAAAATTTATCTATGCCACCTCTAATATATATATATATATATATATATATATATATATATATATATATATATATATATATATATATATATATATATATATATATATATATATATATATATATATATATAAAAACAAGGTTAGGAAAGCAATCATGAAGCATGAAGGCTTTGCCATTGTTAATATGGCAGCCAACGTGGATGGCAGAGCATGCAGAGAACCACAACTTTTACTCTGAAGAGGACGCTCTGCCAGTGTGCTCCTTAGCAATGGGAGCTCCTCTGCTGTCCATAAGGTGCCTCTGCACCAGCCATTTCAAACCCAGCCTCCAGTATTTGGGCCACGCCTCTAATTTGCACTCCCCAATCCTCAAATGCCCAATCCTCAATCCTAAATGGCTAAATGATTAAATGCCCAATCCTAAATACCAAATTCCCAAACCTAAATACCCAAATGCCCAATCCTAAATCCTAAATGGCTAAATGACCAAATGCCCAACCCTAAATAGAAAATGCCCAATCCTAAATACCAAATGCCCTATCCTAAATACCAAATGCCCAATCCTAAATACCAAATTAATTTTCGACTTGGACTTTTAGTTTTGGTTTAAGACTTTTAGTTTTAGACTTTTAGTTTATAATCTGACCAAAAATCCTCCATAGAAATGGCACGTTGCTGCAAAGACCACGCAGAGCTGGAGTTTCTTGAATTTCTGAACATTGCGTTGTTGTCAAAAACAAATGGCCAGCAAATTCCCTGCTACTCAGATTGCTCAGCAGGTAAGCATGGAGCCCATCTGACCTTCCCATAACTACTGAATTTGTATGGTGCCAGTATGATCCTGTACATGGCACGTTTCCATCTCAATTTGAACACCTCCACCTTCCACTGTTTCCGTGCTTGCATTAACATGGACCACCTTAGCTTCCAGAGAACCAACCTAAAAGCACAAGATGACATTAATACGTCAAAACAAACAACACATGCAACATTTTGCCTTTATACAATTACTGCACAGCAAAATCGCCAGAGTTAAATTAACTCGGTGGGAGTTCATTTTAACTCTTTTATGGTGTATATATAATCCACACTGGCCCGAGTTAAATCAACACTTTCAAAAGTGTAAATGAAGTAACACTGACTCAAGAGTTAAATATTGTTCTTATTTACCTGTAATTATTAACATGTACTCCATAAAACGTCCATAGAGTTGCGTAAATTAACACGTTAACGTTAACATTTAACGTTAAATATTAATATTTTTGTTTAATATTGGTAAATCAGCCCAAGTTTGCAAGTCCATATCAAATCAATTTGAACAGGCTTATAAGACAAATATAGCTTAACTCGATATACTGTATAACAATGATGTTATGAAATTCATATTATACCTTATATAAATCACTTTCTGCGTCCAGTTAGTAAAAAAAGCTGTCTCATCTGCTGCGTAGTCCGCACCCGAGGCCCAGCAAATGACGTCTGTGGAATAAATTAAACTCTTTTGGCGAGCACATCAAGCAAAACTGCTATTAAACAATATGATATTATAAATTACATAAGCAAATATGCTTTCTGTATTTTCCTGTAAAGGACTACCCGCCTCGAAGCTCTGCATGGCGATCGTGCCAAAGAAAATGGCGTCTGTTTAAGTGTGCACAGCATACTATACTAAGTCCATATAGAATCAATTTGAACAGGCTTTTATGACACATAAAGTAAACCTTGATATAAAACAATGTTATGAACCATATTTTACCTGAAATTACGTTGTGTTTCTCCAGTTGTGCAGTGCGTTAGCTGTCTTTTCCGCTCCGCAGTCCACATCCGAGCCAAACAAAATGCAGTCGTGGTTTTTGTGCACACATCAAGAATAAATATTGCCACAAAACAGTATGAAGCTATAAAATACACATTATATAGTAAAAAAAAAAAGCACTTTCAGTATGTTCACTGTTTAAAAAAAAAAAAACCCTCATCGCTCCGCATCGCAAGGCAGAGAAAATGGCGACTCCAAAAAAATGTGCAGCTCGTTTAAGCGCGCAGTAAGTGTCCCGGATGTATCTAATTAGTGTTAATGAGCTCAGACGCCTGTATTTTCACCAATGAGAGGGTCCTTTTTACACCAGTGGCCTGTTGCACAAAGCTGGTTTCAGTTGCTACCCAGGTAAGTTTGAGATTAGTTTGAGCAAACTCTGGTTTTCGGCTCAAGAAGGTGGATTGGTTTTTAGCAGTGTTAATCACCATGGTAACTTACACTACACAGCTAACCTGCTCTGGAGCAGGTTTTATTCTGGGTTAGAGATCACAAACTCAAACTGGACCAATCAGCTGCAAGTAAAACTCACACCCCCTGAATCTCTCAAATTAAAGCAGTTTATAGTGAAAAAACTTTAGAGACAAAATTGCTCATCTTTTGGTGCAAATTATTTATTATTTATATTATATGAATTATAATTACTTTTAATTCATATAATGAATAATAATTATGAATATATCATAATTCTTAATTATTTTAAACAACGTGTATTCATTTGAGCTCTTTGTGAACCTATAATTATTAGGCATATTTCTTTGTTTCACATCATGCATTGATATAGTCAGATATTCTTTCAGCTGCCTTCTTAAATTTAGTGTTTATTCCTGCTTTAAACACATTTAATTTCATGATAATCTTCAGAACGATCTCTCAATCTTCAGAAGAGAAGTGAATCGAACAGACACTGTGATTGGCTGTTTGCCGCACATGTCACACGCGCTTCAGTGTTAATCACAAGCTCTGGATTAAACCTGAGTTGACAGAGAAAGTTTATACCAAGCTTTGAGAAACCATTGAACTTGATCTAAACCAGGTTGGATTTATCTGGATTTGTCAACTCTAAACCTACTCTGAAACTCAGAGTTTGTTCAGCTAGCTTCATGCAACAGGCCTCAGCTGAGTTAATTCCTTGCACATCAACACCATAACATTAACTCTTAACTCTAAAACACCATAACACCAGGATTTTAACTCTGGTGATTTTGCCGTGTGAAAATTTCACTGAACCTCCTGAAAACACAAATGACTACAGAATACAGAAGTCTACAATCAATTCCATCATACTCTGTTTGTCAGAAATCACCAACTTTAACATTTTTCTACACAAATACAGCTTATGAGACAAAACAAAAGAATAGAGACCCCCAACATAAAATATGTCAAACAAAACCATGCCATTATTACACTATTTTAAAGAACACATATTGAACTCAAGTCACTTCCTCGTCTTTTTATTTTGTCTAACAAAAAAATATTTATGACCAAACATCAATTAGCAAATTCAGTAACCTATCACTATAATAAAGACCCTTGTTATATATAAGCACTGACACACACAAAAATTATTGAAATTTTTTTGTACAAATTGCAACAAACAACAACTCATCACAATACACTTTGCATATAAAGAGCAGATATGGCATCTCCTTTCATTGTTATGCAGACAATACGCTAATTTATCTGCCGCTGAAATGTCAAGATACTTGTATTTTAACCCCCTATTGCAATGTCTGGAGGAAATGAAGGCCTGGATGGCACTAAATGTCCTTCGCTTCAATGAACAAAAAGCAGAAGTTATGCTGTTTACGTAAGGAGGCACATGAGAGTCATTAGATTTGGACCTTGGTGAACTGAGTCCACTTGCTAAGCCCTATGTACAAATGTAGGTGTTATTATGGACAGTGATTTTAAAATGGACAAACAGATTAAATCTAGTTTTGTTCCAAATGAGACAATTTACAATTGAAAGACTTTCAAAGACTGATCTCGTCTGTATTATTGTAATGGCCTCTATATTGGTGTTAGTCTCCAGACTGTAGATGGTTCAGAACAGTGATTATTACACAGTACATCTGAGCATATGCAACCACCTGTAATGGTGATGGGCGTGACGTTTCCGGACAGCGTGCACTAGGCGCTTAGCGAATCACGACACACATTTATTCAGAATGGGAAAATTGTCTGCAATGTTATGTAAGCCGTTATCTGTAATATTGCTATCATTTACAGTGATTCATTTGTTAGATATCTGCAATATTGTTAGTCATTTCTATAATGATATAATACATATCCAAACCACAAGAGGGTGCTCCCCTATAGATTTATTCATGGACACACCCAGTACTGCAGACGAGGCAGTATTGAGAAAACCTAACCTTTTACAAAACCAATCAGAAGTGCCCCTCTCAAACTGATATCATTGAGAAAATTGTGGTCAAAAAAACAAAATGCATTTAATTATAAAGCATGTTAACTGTGTATTGATATACCAAAAGGCCTATTATGTGAAGTGTAGGCTGACAAGAACATGCAAAATGGTGATGTTAAGGGACTTTATTATATTACCATTTTTGATAATTATGCAGCAATAGTATATATATATATAATAGTAGCCTATGTACAGTACTGGACCACAATTTGGACACATTTTCATGTTATAATTGAATCAAAATATATAGAAATGCTCACAAGTTGTGAAAAGGGGTTAAAGCCGGATGACGTCTGAGACAAATTTAGCAAATCCTAAAAGATTCCTCTGATCCTAGGCTAAAATCTGAAGTCTTTTTGATCAGTAGTTTCACAGCCCATGACTGTTGTGATCAAATTTTACCTCAGAAATTCTGTCATTTGACTCACAGTCCTGCAGTGTGACTTCTCCTAAATCAAAAAAACATCGTTTTTCAAGACAAACCATGACCAAAATGAGCGCTAGAGATTTCTTTGTAGCCATCATCTCAATCCTGCATGTAATGCAGCTCACTCTCACCGAACGTGATTGATTGATTATACACTCTCAACAAAAAAAACAAGAGTACAAAATTGTCTCCATAATGGTGACCAACACTTTCAATAAAGCATCAGCATCTAAACCTCTGTTAATTCTCTATAAGAGCTTCAATAGATGTCTTTCAGGGTTGGAGCCAAACTCTGCAGGACCGTAGAGGAGTAGTAGAAGTAGCTCTAAGCAGAGGAACGGCTCGGGTTATGTATATAACCCTTGTTCCCTGAGAAAGGGAACGAGCACTGCGTCGGAACGACGATTTGGGGATGCTCCCTAAGCATCAGCGAATCTGAAGTCTGAATGAACACTAGTCCAATCCGATTGGTCGTGAGTGATGACGTCATCGTGACGGCATACCCGGAAGTATAAAAGGGGAGCCGGCACGTAATGGCGGCAGCTATTGCTCTGAAGCATGCGCTCCAGGCGTGCCGAGGTGTGGCGACGCGGACGCAGTGCTCGTTCCCTTTCTCAGGAACAAGGGTTATATACATAACCCGAGCCGTTCCTCGAGGAACTCCCACTGCGTCGAACGAGCGATTTGAAACAGTACCCACTAGGCCACACCGAGGTAGCGCCTGCCTAGTGTGAAGCCGGAGACCGGGCACAACTAGGACTGGAGCACCCTAGCGCCAGGCGTCGTGGGAGATGCAGGCTATAAAACCTGATGAAGGTGTGTGGGGTAGCCCACCCAGCCGCCTCGCAGATATCCTGCAAGGGGACCCCAGAAAGGAGGGCCACCGAAGAGGCCATGCCTCTGGTGGAATGTGCCCTCACGGCCATAGGTGAAGGCAAACTGCGCACCTGATAGGCCATGGTTATCGCCTGGACAATCCAGTTACTGATTGTCTGAGTAGGCAGGCAACCCTTTCTTGGGTGAGCGAAACACACCAACAGTTGTTGAGATCTCCTCCACTGTGCCGACTTCGCCAAATACACTCTAAGCGCCCTAACCGGGCAGAGCAGGTGAAGTCTCCCTTCTTCCGCTCACGTGAGGCGGAGGGATGCCTGCAGAACCAAAGACCTGACCACCCTTGATGGGACCTTAGGCACGTAGCCTGGCCTAGGGTGTAAGATGGCTTTACTCCACCGGGGCAAACTCCAGGCAAGTCGGCGTTACCGCCAAGGCCTGGAGATCACCCACTCTCCTCAGAGAGGTGATGGCGAGAGAAAAGCCACCTTAAGGGTCAGGTTCTTTGGTTCAGCCGACTCAAATGGCTCGAAGGGCCTCAGCCAGCCCTCCGAGAACCACTGCCAGATCCCATGTTGGAACTCTGGATTGAGCCACAGGCCTCATCCTCCGAACCCCACGGAGGAACTGTACAACCAGCCGGTGCCTACCCAAAGGCCCATCACCCGTAGGAGTGTGGAAAGCCGTAATGGCAGCCACGTACACCTTGAGTGTGGACGGGGTTAGACCCGCAGAGAAGCGATCTTGGAGGAACTCCAGCACTGAAGCCACCGGGCAGTTAACTGGGTCCACCTCACGCTCCCTGCACCAAGTGGAAAATACATTCCACTTGAGGCTGTACAGTCTCCTTGTAGGACGGAGCCCTGGAACTGAGTAACGTCTCTACCACCTCTGCCGACAGGCCAGCCTCTAGGTACCTGGCCCCCTCAGGGGCCAGACCCAAAGGTTCCAAATCTCGGGCCGGGGGTAAAATATTGTGCCCGCCGCCTGAGACAGGAGATCCCTCCTCAGAGGAATCTGCCACGGATGACCTGCCAGCAGAGCTATGATATCCGAGAACCATACTCGAGTCGGCCAACGGGGTGCTACCAGAAGTAGGCTGACCCCTTGTCGACGGACCCTCTCCAGGACTCCCGGAGCAGAGCAATCGGGAAAAATGCGTACAGACGCAGCCTCGGCCACGTCTGAACCCTGGCATCCAACCCAGCGGGGCTGGATGCGTGAGGGAGAACCACAGTGGACAGTGGGACGTCTCTCGAGACGCAAATAGGTCCACTTCCACTGGGCCGAACCTCTTGCATATGGCCTCCACCACCTCTGGGTGGAGTCGCCACTCCCCGGGCCTCAGCCCCTGCCTCGACAGGATGTCTGCTCCCTGATTTTGGACCCCCGGGACATACATTGCCCTGATGGACAACAGTTTCCCTTGGGACCACCAGGAGGATTAGATGCGCCAGTCTGCACAGAGGGCGCGACCTGAACCCTCCCTGATGATTGAGGTACGCTACGACAGACGTATTGTCTGTCCGCACTAGGACATGTTGGCCGCGGAGGTCCGGGAAAAAGCTCCTGAGAGCTTTGTAGACCGCCAGCATCTCCAGGCAAATTATATGCCAGGAGGAATGACGGCCCTCCCATAGGCCCCTCGCAAAGCGGCCGTCCATGACCGCGCCCCAACCAGTGAGGGCGACTGTTGAAAGCGGATCTCCGGCAACAGGACGCTCCCAACACTGGCCTGGGACAGAAACCAAGGTTTCTTCCATATGACTAGGAACGAAGGCATCTGCGCGTTACCCTGATCATACAGAACGGTTTTCCTCGAGGAAAACCCCTGATTTCCAGCCACCACTGTAAGGGTCTCGTGCAGCAGGCCAAAAGATATTCTGCTGGACGCAGCCGCAATGAGCCCCAGCAGTCCTTAAAACTGCTTCACAGTGATGCTGTGGCCTAGCTTCATTTTAGAGACCACCGCCCGTATGGACTCGATACGTGCGGGAGACAATTGTGCCCACAACGTAGAGAATCCCATACAACTCCCAGGAACACAGTTCTCTGGGATGGCGTCAACACGCTACTGCGTGTAGAGTCTCAACCCCAAGCAGTGAGAGCACCCAAGGACGACACCTCAATGCCGAACTGCTGCTATCACTTACTTCGCGAGGGGAAGGGCTAGGCCGTATAGAAGAACCCGATATTGGTACGCTTTGCCCCCAAAAGCGAACCTCAGGAACTTCCTGTGACACAGAAGGATGGATACAGGAAGCATGCGTCCTCTTTAGACCCGTCGTGACAGACCAGTCCTCAGACTGGATCTGAATCACAACGGAGGAACTGTAAGCATCTTGAATCTGAATCTCCTCAGAGAACGATTCAAGTACCTCAGATCTAAAGTTGGACGCAACTCGCCATCCTTCTTAGGAACTATGAAGTGCCGGCTGTAAAACCCGGACTCCCTGTCTGGCGGAGGAGCACATTCTGTGGCCTCCTTACCAACGGGGAGTGGACTTCCTGTGGCCTCCTTACCAACGGGGAGTGGACTTCCTGTGGCCTCCTTACCAACGGGGAGTGAACTTCCTGTTCCATTACCCGAACCTGCAGATATATCCGGAGGCATAACCCTGCGCCAAGATAATCTGCTAAGGGAACCAGCCTCTCGAGGCCGGCCTCGGTGTCAACGAGCCTCCTCCCGACCCCTGAAGTGGCTAACCGGCAGGCGAAATCGAGAAGATTTTCGTGTGCGTCTGCGTTAAGCTGGACCGCCGCAAGTCTTGCTAGAGGCGGCTGGTGCAGCACGTGTGCGCGAAGCGATGTGGCCCGAAGCATACTAGATGGCGGGAGCACAGCATCGATTCGAAAACTCCACAGGAGGCGACCTCGATCGCTCCGACCCGGGAGAGGGGCGTCGGGTGTTACACGAGCCTCGTCCCCAACCCCTGAAGCGGCTGACCGGCGGGAGTAGTTGGGAACGAGCCTCTGTGTGCGGCCAGCGAGCTGCCCAGCCGCAGGTCTTTTCAGAGGCGGCTGGAGCAGCGTGCGTTGCGAAATCGATGTGGCCCGAGCGTCATAGGCGGGATTACCACATCGATTTCCCAAGCGCCAGCGGAAGAAGCAACCTCAGTTGCCCCTTCGCGGGAGCCTCATCTAAGGGAGCTGCTCTACAGGGCCGCACGCTAGGGCGGACACTGGGAATAACAATTGCCTGAAACTGATGTGTCCCGCAGGCCACAAGGCGGCGAGCGACATCAACTTCAGGAGGGCTCCACCTAGATGAATATCCAGACAAGTCACCTGGTCTGAATGATAGGCTGAATAAAAATACATCTAACTCCTCAAAGTCAGATAATATTTTAATTTAATTCCTTGGAATTAAATACAGCCACAATAAGGTGAAACATGGTCTGAATGATAGGCTGAATATCTAACTCCTCAAAGTCAGATCATATTTTATTTAATTCCTCAGAATTAAATGTAGCCATAATCCTCAGACGACACTGTTTTATTGTATTTATACGGACTCATAAACCACGCGTTGCCTCAGCAACGTGGTTCAACCGTCATAGTACAATTGGCTTTCATCGCTCGAGAAAAAGCCAAACAGTATCACGAGTGAAACATGGTCTGAATGACAGGCTGAATATCTAACTCCTTAGAGTCGAATAATATTTCATTTAAATCCTCAGACTTAAATGCAGCCTAATCATCAGGCAATACTGTTTTATCGTCAACCAGTATTCCATGCACACCGATCGCGTGTGTTCACCTTAATAGCAGACCCATACCTGCGCTGCCTCGGCAATCGTGAGATTGAGTCTTGCATATAAGAAGTGGCGAGCTCGTTATAACCCGACTGCCCGATGCTGAGCACGTCTAATTCCTCAGAATCAGACCGTTCAAGCATCGGGTCCTCCGCCCCGGGGGAAGAAGCCGCATCGCGAGCTTCCACACGGGAAGGAGAACATCTGAACTGACAGACAAAGACTGGGAAGATGCCTCAGCAGTCCCAAGTCTGGCTGACATGTCCATCCGTGAGCCCCATGACCGGTCTCGCCGCACCGCCTCGGCGAATGCGGGACCGATCCACGGGCTCACGAGGCTGGCCGACCTCATCGAACACGGCCAGCCGAGGCGAGCAGCCTGAGTGTCAGCTCTCACGCTCTGGCGGCTCCTCGAGCCGCCCGAGCATCTGAACACCCAGGCATTGCACACAAAGCAGGTGTGCATCCGAGCCCGAAATGTAGCGGGGACACGGATGCACACACTGCTTAAACTCTCTTGCTTTCTCTCGCCTACTTCTTTCACACACTTGCACAACTGGACAAACAACAGTAAATAGACAGACAATCACAGAGAGCGCTATGCTGAAGAGCAATAACTGCCGCCATTACGCGCGGCTCCTTTTATACTTCCGGGTATGCCGTCACGATGACGTCATCACTCACGACCAATCGGATTGGACTAGTGTTCATTCAGACTTCAGATTCGCTGATGCTTAGGGAGCATCCCCAAATCGTCGTTCCGACGCAGTGGGAGTTCCCTCGAAAGGGAACACAATGGTATACTTGTACATGTACCTTTTTTTTCTGAGAGAGTATAAAACTCTTTTCTTGCGTGCTTCCATTATTAACGCGCCTGAGCGATCATACAGTGACATTAATGACAACTGAGATCTTACTGTGTGACATGGATCAGTGCGAGGATCATGTAAACAGATTCAGCACAAACCGGTTTCACTTGTTTCCCTGAAATGGCCTGGTCAAACTGGTTCTGAAGATGAACTCATTTATGCAGTGGTTAGAAATCCCCAGCTATTAACTATCACAGCAAATCATTCATCTTCCCTCACAAATAAAGTAAATAAAAAATATAAAAAATGTGAAGATCCGATTTTAAATTAACAGCATTTAACAGAATATCATCAAAAAGTTGATTTATTTCACTAATTCCATTCAAAAAGTGAAACTTGTATATTATATTCATTCATTACACACAGACTGATATATTTCAATTATTTTTGATGGTTATAACTGACAACTAAGTAAAATCCCAAATGTGACCGAGATACTTCACTGATGTCTGGAAAAACTTACACTTCTCCAATCAAAGCTTTAATCATTCAAACGTCCTAAACGAATCAGATCGCAGATTTCGGAGCCACTTAAATTCAAACGTGCTTTCGGGCTTTGGCTGGCGCCGAGCCAGAGACAGACACGCTCAGTGCTCGACACATATCACAACTATTCAGTGTTTTCAACCACAGCATGTTTATTTTAGGTTTCAGACACCATGTAAATCCTGTAAAAGGTACTAGCAAAAAATACACACTGATGTCTATGGAAGCGGCAATAACAATCCTTCAGCCAGTTGAGATAACGTGACTACGTGTTTTATTCACATCTGATTCACATTATATAGTGACTGTATAGTTTACTCTATTCCTCTCCCAGTTCAGCAGCGGTCACTTACTTTCATGTGTTTCACGAAGATAAATTTATGTGATGTAAATCCGACAGATCCGATTCTCTGAGGCCTAGCGTGGCTCCGCCCATCGCGCAGTATAGATCAACTAACACACATTTACTCACACATATTTGAACATCAGAATATCAGATAGTTCATGATATAGTTAGCAAGTTTGTGATTATTTTGAATAAAAAATAAAAAACCGAAATAAACCCGATACAGCTGAGCTGTCATACAGCGCTGGTGCGGCTGCTGTGTGTCACGTGAGAAGCATGACGTGTCGCCATGGAAACAATAATATTTAGCCAGAGAATATGGTCATGTTTCTGCAGAATAAAGCTGAAGCTTGAGCTGGTTTGTAGCAGAGCAAGAACACAGACGACTGCTGTTATCACTGTAACTGTTATTAAGAGCTAAATTAGGCCTGTTGTAGTTGGGTTAGCTGGCTTTAGTTTTACTGTGAATTTGTTAAGTAAATTGTGTTTTGTATTTAATTATATATTTAAACTTGTAATAAATTGTTCAATTTAAATAACTAAATCAAAATTAAATTACAAGCCATTCTTTAATCTCATCCACCTCATTTTGTGGCTCTTTTTTTAAAAGTATCGGTTCAGGCACCGGTACCGTTTTAAAAGTATTGGTTTGGCACCGTATCGAAAAACCCCAAACGATACCCAACCCTAGCGATAACCGTGATATTCAAAGCACGAAATATTGACATCTAAACCTCTGCTAATTCTCAATAAGAGCTTCAATAGACGTCTTTCAGGGTTGGAGCCAAACTCTGCAGGACCGTAGAGGAGTAGTAGAAGTAGCTCTAAGCAGAGGAACACAACGGTATACTTGTACCCTAGGGACCAAACGTGTACCTTTAAAGGTACAGTTATACGTTTTGTTCCCCAAGGAACACAATTATACCTCCTCTGTACCTTTTTTTCTGAGAGAGTATAAAACTCTTTTCTTGCGTGCTTCCATTTTTAACGCGCCTGAGCGATCATACAGTGACATTAATGACAACTGAGATCTTACAGTGTGACATGGATCAGTGCGAGGATCATGTTCATACAGTCCAACAAGGAACTATCGTAAAGGACTATTATAAATCACTCAATACTGAACGAGTAAATATTACTCAAATAATGGTGCTTACTGAAAGATATGCTGATTTAAATGGGTTAAGAGAAGGGTGTGACGTCATTGTCAATACATTTGACAGTAGTAGCACTGAAATAATAATATTCTATATATTATTGTACAGCACTGTATTAGGTTTTACAGTGGTATACTGTTGTTGAAGATCACGATTGGACTATAGAATAACAGTAATGTTTTTTATTATTATTGGGATAGACAGCTTGGTCAAGTAGAAAGACCCGTGTGGACGATGAAGAGTCAGGGTCAAGATCACAATCAATCAATTTACTAAAGACAGTTGCAGTCAGTGAACTAACATACAGTACAACAAAGAAACACTAACAGAGTCATTCCACGAAACCGGTACGATTTGGACTTGTCTACTACAATGCATTACTTTTCTGAACACCCGCAACATAATGACATTCTTAACATGCAGAAAGATATATTTACCCATCTCAGGCATCAAATCCCTATTATTATTGGTTACTTTTTTAAGATATGAGCATTATTAATCCTCAAGCATGTTATGGACACTATGGGAGCTCTCGAATGCGATTAGAAAATGTATTTGTAATAAAATCAACATTTTCCTATTAATCAGATGTCCCTCGCACTAATTCAGTAATTGCAAACATAAAAGTGACATAAATGCTCTACTTAAGCCGGAAATGGACGGCAACCTCATTATTATTATTTTTTTTTTTTAAATATTATATTTATTGTAGTATTTTCAGATTTACAGACAAATGGACAGTACGATCACATGACAGAAACAAACACAACTACTCCTTCAGTTAGAATCATGTTTGCAGTTGGCGACAACACCAAACAGGCACGGGAAATCAAAACAGATTTTTGCCCAGCATGGAATGGATAGAGGTCAAGTTAAGACAGAGGTTAACAAAAATTACAATCAAATGACAATAAAAAAATTAAATATTATGTAGTTTCATCATTGGTTTTTAACAGGTGATTGAAAAGGGGCCTCCAAGAAGTTTCAAATATATCCCTATTACCAGAGATACAATATCTGAGTCTTTCCACATGCATAGTGGAGGAAAGTTCTGATAACCAGATCTCGAATTTTTCTTCCACACACAGAGTATAGTGTTTTTGATCATCATGCCATACTGTAAAGGCAAAGCGGATAGCATAATTAAGGCTCTGCAGGACAGCGGACCAGCCAAGAATGGCAGTCGAGGGTCTACTGGGAGCTCACAAGTATAAGCATCAGAAAGAAATTGAAAAACTTCTGACCAGAATTCAGCAAGTTTTGGGCATGCCCAGAAAAGATGACCAAGAGAGCCCTCTGCAGATTCACATTTATTGCAAAGAGGAGAGATAGTAGGATAGAAAGCGTTGAGTTTAACCCTAGAGTAGTGCAATCTGTGCAACACCTTATACTGAATAAGCTGGTGCCTAGTATTAATGGAACAGGTGGATATATTTTTAAGACATTTTCCCCAGTCCTCCTCAGAGATTTGAATATTTAGTTCCTCTTCCCAATTGTTTTTAAGATGGGTAGTGGAAATATCTAGCCGACTCGTGAAAAAGCTAACAAATTTTGTAATTAACTTTGGGGTGTTGGGAGTGCAAGTAAGCAATTTATGTAATTCATTATCAGGTGACAATATTTCGAAATTTGGCACAGTGGAACGAACATAATTTCTAATTTGTAAGTATCTGAAGAAGTGTGATGCAGGTTAGTTAAGTAAATGTGGCAAAAGTATTGTCAATATATAAATCTCTCAAGGTAATGATTCCTTTTCTAGCCCAACCTGTGAACACTGGATCTAATAGTGAAGGTTTAAAGGCATGGTTAAGACAAACAGCAGCAAGAAAAGAGGTATTTGGCAAATTAAATGTCTTAACAATCTGAAGCCATATCCTAAGAGAGTTGTTAGTCATAAAGTGGGATGCAACCTCATTATTTTTGATCAATATTTGATCAACAGTATTGTTATGATTGCTGTGAACCTTTCAGATTGAGTTCAACGACAATTCATTTACTTTGTCATTAATTAAAAAAATGTTTTTATAAAAATGTAGGTGTGACAGAGTTGAGACTAGGGTAACGGGGTTAGAGACAAATACAGATTAACATATCAATAGTACTTTTTTACTCAAAGTCAGTGTAAGATTTTCTGTAAACACTGCTTTTCATTATGTAACCAAGAAAGACAACCAATACATAAACATAACTTGAGTTTGTGTGTGTGTGTGTGTGTGTGTGTGTGTGTGTGTGTGTGTGTGTGTGTGTGTGTGTGTGTGTGTGGACTGGTAATCCCTACGGTATGGAGACAAAATGTCCCCACAAAGATGGCAATATCCAAAATCCTTGTCCTTGTGGGGATATTTTTTGGTCCCCATGAGGAAAACATCTTATAAATCACACTAAGTGATGTTTTTGAAAAAGTAAAATGCAGCATGTCTCCTGTGATGGGTAGTGTGTGTGTGTGTGTGTGTGTGTGTGTGTGTGTGTGTGTGTGTGTGTGTGTGTGTGTGTGTGTGATGGGTAGGTTTAGGGGCAGGGGCAGTGTGTGTGTGTGTGTGTGTGTGTGTGTGTGTGTGTGTGTGTGTGTGTGTGTGTGTGTGTGTGTGTGTGTGTGTGTGTGTGTGTGTGTGTGTGTGTGTGTGTGTGTGTGTGTGTGTGTGTGTGTGTGTGTGTGTGTGTGTGTGTGTGTGTGTGTGTGTGTGTGTGTGTGTGTGTGTGATGGGTAGGTTTAGGGGCAGTGTAGGGGATAGAAAATACGGTTTGTACAGTATAAAAATTACGCCTATGGAATGTCCCCATAAAACATGAAAACCCAACATGTGTGTGTGTGTGTGTGTGTGTGTGTGTGTGTGTGTGTGTGTGTGTGTGTGTTGTGTGGCATTCAAAGTCTAGCTGTTGTCTTTGACTTATCTCATTGATTCCTTTCTTTTTCGTTGGTCTCTGCCTTTCTGCTGTTGTTGTCAGTGCCATCTCAGACTCATAGATGTCTGTAGATGTTTAAATCGTTAAATCAAACTTTCTTTCAGAGCAGTTTACTTAACACTGTGATGTGAAAATCTAGGCAGAACACACGTGCACACACACACACAGACACAGACACACACACACACACAGACACACACACACACACACAGCTTAAACATTGACATTACTACATTCAACATATGCATGTGGTAAAAGACTTTTGATCAAATGTAATAATTCATTTAAATTACTGGACAGCTTCAGAACCAAAGTGTTAAAAACACAACCATCACAATCGCACAACCCTGTTATGATCAAATAAGTGACGGGTTGTGATGTCTTGCTCAAAGTGGCCACTGCTCTACATGTAGTGAATAACAGGAGAGCACATGGCACGCGTGATATTAAGAAATCAGGTATATTGTTGAAATATCTTTATCTATCTTTATTTGATGTAACAGGGTTGAGTCGTTGAGCTTGACACCCACAATATCACAATATAAAGACTGTATCCAGATCAGATTCAGAGATGATCACACACAGATGGAGTCGATCGAGTCCATCAACACCTCTAATGCTTCACAGTCCTGTAGCTCGTCCTGGGTCCACATCTCATTCAGTAACATTGCATAGTTCTGATTCATATGATGTTTAATGTTGATGATCACGTTATTTTTCATATGCTTACATGCGATCGCTTGCTTTACTCCGTTTACTCACGTGTGTTTTGATCTGGAGATTCAGTACTCATTCAGAAGATGCGTAATAGCGCCCCCTAGCGTCTAACAGTGGAAACACGGAAAATTCCGTGTTTGGCAGGGAAAGAGTTAATTCTTTAACTTTAACTCTAGACAGCCCAACTGGAGATGAGAGGGTCCGATTACCAGACTTCATAACTGGAGTCTTTTCACAGTTTGCTCATTCGGGTTGGGTGTGGCATTCTCCTATGTGGGAATGTTGTGCAGGCATGTTCTCAAACTGCATTTGTTTCCTTGAACACATTCCTTGAATGAATGTTTGACAGCTGCCTGGAGCAAATAACGCAGATTACTGCTAAAGTGGAGTAAAGTGCAGATTACTGCATTTACAGTATGGTCATCGCAACTGGAAGCCATTGTAACATATCTACAGATGCCCTAGTTTAACTCCCATCCAAAACACAGAGAAAAAGAGTCCAGGAGGGAAGTGGACCAGGGGAGGGATGGAGGGCCAGGCCTGTGAACATGGAGGAGACGCGGGCATGGGTCGAGGAGCATGGGTGGACATGGGCGGTGCATGCCCTCTACCGTATATAACATACATAATGAAAGAAGCTTAAACAGCACAGACAGAATACCTGATACACTTTTGTCCAAAGCGCATTTTCACAAACTTGTAAAACTACTTCTACAAATGTTCAGTTTCCAGAGAAGGAGCCTTTCTGAATAACCAATCAGATCAGAGAGATGACGTGCACTGACATTCTTATCGTTCTCACGTCTTACCTGATATAAGTTTCCTTGTTCTGTAGAAGTGACACATTTAAGAGACTTCAACACGACAGGAAGAAACTTCTGCAGATGCGATCTGAGGTGAGTGTTTCATCTTTATTTAGTGTTTTCTTGTCGTCTTCTGATGTGTCATTGGTGCTTCTGAGACTCTAATGCTGTGCTGAAGTCATGTTGATGCTTTTATTTAAACCTCTTTATGTCATGATCTGACAGATGATCAAGTGTGTCTCTGTAAGTGAATCACTGAAGGCTGCACAAATCACTGATATTACTGTTTGTCACGTTATGGTTGAATGAATAAAACACATGATGAAGAACTCAAACAAATAGAGAGCAACACAACCACATAAATATGACGGAAAACACTGACCAGAGGAAACTAAGAATCAGAATTAGCTTCATTTGCGAAGTGTAATGGCTAATACATTAGAATAATGGTCTGTCATTAGTAAGTAACTGTGCAGGAAGTAATGCCAGACTAATGAGTAGTACTACACTTCAGCTACTACTATTGAGTATATAAATACTCTGGCATAAACACCATAAGAGTACTGCATTATGAGTTATGACAAAGGGTAAAGATTGGCATGCTAGCTATTTAATGGGGAGATAGCCTGGGGAAAGAAACTGTTTTCATGCCAAGATGAAACCGCTCCAGGTGGAGCCTAAGGGAGGGAGGGTGGAGCCTAAGAGAGGGAGGGTGGGGCCTAAGGGAGTGAGGGATGAGCCTGTCGTGGCAATAATTCAAGTCAATCACTGAGCAAGAGACAAATCTTTGAATATAATAAAGAATGATTTACTTCCTTGCAAGGAAAGAGTCCACTGTCGCACAGCCACACATGACTGTATGAGAAATGGTGACCTTGCTCTTGACTTGATAGTGGTACTTGTTGTTTAAACTTGGTCTCGGCGTACACTGACATGTGGTTCGACCTCCTCTTCTCTCCCTTCGTCCTGAATCGCTGTTTTTAACCTTCCTGCAATGGCTGGCATGCACCCACGTAGCCCTTTCAGCGACCTTCACGGCGGTGTGTGTCGTCAACAGCACCAGGAAAGGTCCTAGCCACCTTTTTGCCCTCCAGCTTTTCCTCCTCAGGTCCTTGATCACCACTGAATCCCCTGGCTTAATGTTGTGCAATGGGGTTTCTGCTGGTTTCCCCTGGGCTGCTTTCACCTGCACACAGACATTAGACAACAGAGAAGACATTTCTTTGCAGTAATTTAGCATATCATGTTCACACAACTCTGTCGATGGAAGCTGTTGTTTGACCCCTTCCATTCCCATGAACGGTGGTCGTCCAAAGACAATTTCAAATGGACTTAAATTTACTCTGGTCCTTTTTCTCATTCTCATGTACATCAGTACAATTGGTAGGGCCTTGACCCATGTTAGTCCAGTTTCCGCACAACATTTCGCCAATCTGTTCTTAATGATGCCGTTACATCGTTCGACCGTGCTGCGGAAGCAGGATGGTAGCTGCAATGCGTCCTCAATTCGATGCCTAAAAATTGACCCACTTGTTTTATCGCATCATTGACAAAATGTGTTCCATTGTCGGAACTGATTTTTCGTGGGATGCCCCATCTGGGAACAATTTCAGTCAGCAGGGCCTTTGCCACTGCCACCGCGTCTTGTTTTGATGTTGGGAATGCCTCAACCCATTTTGACCACATGTCAACCATCACCAAACAGTACCGTTTTCCTCCACGGGCTCAACTCCACAAAGTCCATCATTAGATACTCAAACGGCCCAGATGATGGTGGTTGAGATGCTAAAGGCATTTTCACCCCCCTTGCCGCATTGTGTGTGTTACAAATGACGCATCGTTTACAGAAATTTTCCGCAACCACTGTGAACCCTTTTGTGAACCATTTTTCTCTCATTTCGGCAATCATCTATCCCTTAGATGTGTGATCTTTGCTGTGTGTTAGCTTAGCATAATGCATAAAGAAATGGTGGGGTAAACAAGGCTTTCCATCTGAACTCATCCACACATCGTCCTTGACAGTACAGCCGCACTGTCTCCATTTCTGCTTTTCTGCTCCTGACGCAAATGTCTGCATACTCTGTATGGAAGATAAAACATTAGTGTTTGTTTCAGATAATAAAAGACATTCTGGTCGTTCGATTGCGTCCATTGCCGCAACCTTGGCAGCCGTGTCGGCTCTGGAGTTTCCTGTAGAAACAAGGTCTTGTTTGTTAGTATGCGCTGCGCATTTACAGATAGCAACTTGCCTTGGCAAGGTTATGGCGTCTAGAAGTGCTGATACCAAAGAAGCATTTAATATTGGGCGCCCATCGGACTTTAGAAATTTCCTGTGCTTCCATAAGGCCCCAAAATCATGCGCCACCCGAACGCGTATCGTGAGTCTGTGTAAATCGTTACACTTTTTCCCTCCATCAGCTTGCATGCTTCAGTTAGAGCCACGAGTTCCGCCCCCTGTGCAGAATAATTTGCTGGCAATCTGCCAGAAGTCAAAACATCAAATTCTGTAGTTACAGCGTAACCAACCTTATTTAGGCCTGTTTGTGGGTCTCTTGTTGCAGAGCCATCCACAAACAAGACATTTTCGCAGTTTTCGAGTGGTGTGTCCAAAAGGTCCGGTCTCGGTGTACACACCTGTTCTAACGCAGTGACACAACAATGATGTTCCTCCCCATCCTCCTCCGTCGGGAGGAGAGTGGCAGGATTCAAGACCGTAACGCTTACAGTGACATTTGGCATATCAAGCAAAATCGTGTGATACCTCAGCCATCTGGCCGTAGATAGGTCAGACGTTCTCTGCTCTTGCAGTATCATCGACACCGCGTGTGGGACCATCAATGGGACCACATATTCCCTCGATGCGAGTACCCCCAATTCTGCAGCTGCTACTGCTCTCAGACATTGTGGTAAGCCTGCTGCTACCGGATCAATTTGCTCGAAAAATACCCCACAGGTCGCAGTCTGTCCCCATGATGCTGCAAGAGAACAGAAGTCATAAATCCATTCTTTTCATCTTCCATTTGAACAAACGGTTTTACAGGTGTCGGTAACCTCAAAGTTGGGGACCCAATCAATTGTCTTTTCATGTTTTCAAAGGCCTTCTTAGCCTCTTCTGTCCAATCAAGTTTATCACATGACTTCAAACCCTTCCCCGTTGTCAGGGCTCTCAGGGGTTGTTCAAGAAGTGCATAATTAGGAATAAATGTTCTACAATAAGAGCACATTCCCAAAAATGACAACATTTGCTTTTTTGTGATTGGTTTTGGCACCTCTGCTATGGCCTGAACCCGTTTTTCAGATAGTGACTTACTGTAGGGTGACAACACGTGACCCAAGAATGTGACCTTTTGTTTTACAAACTGCAGTTTTGACAGACTGACCTTGTGGCCCTCCTGCGCCAAATGCTTCAGGCGAGTCACAGTGTCTTTCACACATGTTATTTCATCTCATGCACAGATCAATATATCCACATATTGCAACAACGCTGACCCTTCTGTCAATGTTAAAGGTTTGAGGCTCCGTCTGAGCGCCTCATTGTAAATGGTTGGTGACTCACAGTAACCCTGACACAATCTTGTAAAAGTGTAGCCTTTTCCTCTGAAATTAAATGCAAACCAAAACTCACTGTCCTTATCGACAGGTACGCTATGAAATGCGTTAGCCAAATCTACCACAGAATAGAATGTGGCATCTTGTGGAATTTGTGACAAGATTGTATATGGGTTAGGTACTGTTGCAGCCCTCGCTCTGACCGCTGAATTTACTGCTTGCAAATCCTGCACAAAACGCCACTCCGTTGGCTGACCTTTGTCTCTGATGTTTTTCACTGGGAAAATTGGGGTACGCACAGGTGAGGTGTCGGTTGGCTTTATAATCCCTTCTTTTAACAGTGATTCAAACACTGGTGTTATCCCCAAAACTGCCTCTTCCTTCAGAGGATATTGTGGTTGGCATGGCCTGTAATCAGATTTTGGAACGATTACAATGGGCTCACAACCTTTTATCAGTCCTACGTCATATTTGTGTTTAGCCCACAATTCGGAGGGCACCTCTGCTAACACACGGTGTATGTCAGAAACACAAATATTTGCCATATAAAACCCCTCCTCTGCGGACCCCTCAATGGGATCTACAACCCTTTTCACATTTACTTCCTGTTTGAAATTTGACATAAAAGCCCCCAATGTCACACTGTGTTTCACACCAGGCTGTACATCCGTCCAGTCTGTTGTGTTTGCACAGTCATTCACAAATGTTTCCACTCCTTCCCAAGTTTGTCTGTTATTCTTGGCTACTGTTATATGAGGCACAGAATCTTCTCCCCCACAGTAAAAACAGAGCTGCTCTTCAGTCAGGCAGACTGATAACGCACACACATCCCTACTCCAAAACATCTGATCTAGTTTCAAAGTCTCCTCCTCCTGCCTTCAAACCATTCCTCTTCATATTGCTGATATCGTTCTGTTACAACATGTGACGTGCAAATCAAATCATCAGACGGCATTATCTCCGTACCATGTGACAGAATCCTTTTTCTCCCCAATTCACAAATTTTGCCCACTGGTTATCAATTATGTGCCATTTGTACGCCCACTTTGGTTCAATATTCAAACACATTTGTTCTCCCTCTCTGACTTCAACACCAGAAGAGGTTGCAACCAATAATACATTTAATTTGCACATTAAATCACAACCTATGAGTGAAACTGGGCAGGTGGACATGTTCAGAAAAGCATGTTTCAGCACATGTCCTACCACCGTTTCACATTCCAGTGGCACTGTAAATCTTTCTGTAACCAAATGCCCTGATGCAGAAATACAACCATGTATTTTATCTGTTAGTTCTACTTTGTTTAGCATGTCACATGGTCGTAACACAGAACGAGTTGCCCCCGATTCGACTAAAAATGGAACTTCTGTCCCCTCCACTAGCATGGAATATCTTGGGAGGGTGGAGCCTAAGAGAGGGAGGAGTCATGGCCGAGCGGACTGGTTGATGGGCTGAGGTGAAACGTGAGATTGGACAATCATTGAATAATAATGATTTATTATAATGATTTATGAGGCGACACATACTCTGTGCTTTCACACTTGTGCTGAAAAACTCTGAAGCTTAGAGACATTTATCTGAAGTAAACTAACCCTGAAAACATAAACCTGAAAACATAAACCTGCTTTCTGGGAACCTGTCCAGCTCTAAGCGTGTGTGTGCGTACGTGTTGTTGTTTTAAACTGGTTTTGAAGATGAACATATTTTTGCAGTTGTTTCACTGTAATAAAGAAAATGAAAATATCAGAAGCAGTTGTTTCAGTAAGAAAATATTCATGCATTAATTCTACACATTCGTTCCATTTTACTGTCCATCATGTTTCACATACGATGAAAAACTGCAGAACCGTTCAAGTGCTTTTAATCTGCAGTACTTCAGTAATCCACAGACGGCACACACTTCATTCAGCCTGTGAGATCAGTTTCATTACACCTGGCAGTGCACTGGCCCATCCTCAGGCCACTACAGCAGAGAACAGACTAACACTGGTGGACTACACTTGGAGATTTAAACAACAATTATTCCTTTAAAATAACTTATAGATTTCTGAATAGTTTTGGCATCACTGTTCTTTGAATTCTTGAAGAGCTGATTTGACACCACCTTGTGTTTGGCATCCCAGTGTTTAGGCTTGTCTTTAGTCAAGCTTTATTTATATAGCGCTTTATTCAATAGAGATTGTTTCAAAGCAGATTTCCAGTGATAATTATGCAGACAGAGTTAATGTTGGCAGTACAGAATCTGTATGATAAAATAGTGTCACTAAAGTCGGTGTTGTCCGTGTAGCCAGGCTCAGATGAGTTCTCCTCTGGCCAATGAAAACACTGTGTGATTATGATTCACAACCCTAGTGGAAAATAATATACTAGAATGTATTTATTTTATGCTAAATATATATTTATGAACTTAATATAAATACTCTGCAATTGTATTTATACAATCAATCAATTGTATACTAAATAGATATACTTAAGGACTGCTAAACTGGAACAAGTATTACTGTACTTTAGTTATCTGGAAATAGTGCTGAAGTATATTTGATTGTGCTAAAGTGCAACTATTGCAAGTATACTTTAGATACACTTGAAATATCTTGCATTTAAATTATACAGTGACCATACTATCCTTAGTAATGGTGATATTAAACACATATTAGGCTTAATATTAAGAAATATGCATTGTGCAATAAAGAAGAACTCTAAAGTTTAATTATAATATTCATATCAGTATTACTGTCAAGCGATATGTCAGTAAATGTATGTAGTGGGTATAGTTAGTATGAAATAATTAATATAATAATAATAATATAACATATTGTAGTTGTTTTTGCTCTTGAGCAGACTCTGCATCCATTGCCTCTGACATGTTTCCTCACGCCACACAGAAAATCTAAAGTTACCAAAATCATAATTACGAGTTGTGCTAATGTTCATATGCATTTTTACTCATAAATGCATTCTTTCTGACATGACTTGAAAACAGCGTAACTGCTGAAGCTCAGAGATGTTTATCTGAGGTAAAGTAACATGATAAGACCTGATTGAGAGACATAAAGCTGCTTTCTGGAAACCCCTCCAGCTGTAAACAGATTCAGCACAAACCGGTTTCACTTGTTTCCCTGAAATGGCCTGGTCAAACTGGTTCTGAAGATGAACTCATTTATGCAGTGGTTAGAAATCCCCAGCTATTAACTAACACAGCAAATCATTCGTCTTCCCTCATACATAAAGTAAATAGAAATATCAGAAGCAGTAAGAACATATTCATAGATCATTTCTTCTTGGTTTCACTCTGTTGAGCGGCTGTTCTTCACAATGAAATGCTGTTAAACTGCAGTACATCAGTAGTCCACTAGAGTACAGCTACATGCAGTGTTGCCAAGTCCGTGGTCCTGTGCGGAATTGGGATACTTTAACACTCTTGCCGTAGGTTGAAGTGACCCCAATTATGTGATATTTATAACCCTAACGGACATTTTTGCAGACAAACCCTGCTAAAAAAACCCACACATATTTCACCCAGCGATTTTTACCGGGAATCCCCACTGAAACAGCAGGCTTGTTTTGGGCTAGTTTTGAGTAGCAATTGGGCGGGTTTTGTTGTGAAAACCTGGCAACCCTGGCTACATGTAACGTGAACTAGATCTCACACAGACACACAATAAAGAAAAAGACTATTTTTGGCTCAGACTCCTAGAAACCATCCCACACACAGGAGAGCTTCATGGTTAGGCCGAGTCTAGTGTAAACTAGCCCAACTCAATGACATAAACTGCAGTCACTGAAGCCCAATGCAGCTGCAGAAACACACAGGCGCAGACACTCATGTGTCCACTAGAGGTCCTTCTGTGGCGATGCATATTATTACTAGTGCAGGTAATGGTTACCGCTCATCTGTCAGCAACATGGGATGATGTCTTGGTCAATGAACATTTCTTCTGGGAATAATCAAAGTCATTTGATCCCAGCAACTGATTGTCCTCAAAGAACTGAATATTCAGACATATTATTAGGCGTGTTATGAGAAGTGTTTATAGTGTTTTAACTGGTTTTGAGAATGGCACACTTGGCATTGCTTGAGAATCTCAGGTGTGAGCGTCATGTTTGATGAGAGTTTGAAAGGAAAGGTTGTGCGAGTACATTTTTATATAATACTACAATAATACATCCATACAGAGACATTTAATAACTCATCATGTAGTTCATAATTGCTGCTTGCGACTATATTTTATGTACTTGTTTATGTATTTGAAACATGTATTTTTATGAAGTGCCTGTTAACAGCCAAACCTTTTTCTCATGTCCAACAGTGGAGAGTCAGTGAAGGACGATGGCATCTGCTGATCAGCATCGTGAGAAACTAGATGGAGCGGAAGAACACAAGAAAGGTAATGAAGGAAAGAATATCATTATTAATGTTAAAGTTGTCATTCAGGAAATGTAATAATCTCTGTCTCTGTTCCGTTGGAGTCCATTTTGATGTGAATGCTCAGGAGGAACTGTAAATACTCCTGTATTCACTGGAAACATCATCAAAGGCCCAGTGATAAAAACTTCTACAGCACTCCAGGACGGTACTGTCACTATAGCTCTGCTTCTGTGGTGTAATGTAAAGTAATAATACTTATTAACAGTACTTGAGTATTTTTGGGAGAATCTGTATTTTATTTGAGTTTTATATTTCTGTCAACTTTTACTCTTACTCCACTACATTTCTTAAATAAAATGTGTACTTTTACTCCAATACATTTCCCCAAAGCATATTAGATTTACTTACTACAAAAGTCGGAAGAATTGCAAGCATGTTTAAACAAGTGCTCGCACAAGCGCGGTTGATTTCATTGTCCGTTAGTGATGGCAAGTTCGTTTTTCCATGAACCGGTTCTTTCGGACAGATCGTTTCAATGAACCGGATCAAAATAACGGTTCACGGTTCTTTACGCTCAAACCTAATGACGTCAAGTCTACCTCAGGCTGGATAAACAAACACTTTACACATTAAAATATATAAAGTCAGTAATCATAACATCAGTCAGATAAAATATCATAATCTGATAAATGTTATTACAATTTAGTTTTACATCTAAAGCATCCAAACACTTACAGGCAGTGATGTGCAAACGAGGATGTTTTACAGTTATAAAATCAATAAATGTTTATTTACTTTGAATGATTAATATTCTATGCATATGTAATGTAACAGTGTTCTGTTTATTCAATTCAATTCACATTTATTTGTATAGCTTTTCACAATATCGTTTCAAAGCAGCTTCACAGAAAAAGCATATGGCTACATTACAATTTAAAGTGATTGTCCACATTATGCATTTCAGAAATGTTCAAAGGACACAGATCAGCTTACAATGCATTTATCACTATAATAATGAATTAAATTAGGGCACAATGAAGTGAAAATAGGAATACATGGAAACACCATCACAGGTCCAGTGATACAACACTTCTACACCACTGCAGGACACGGTACTGTCACTATAGCGGTGCTTCTGTGGTGTAATGTGACAAAGCAACAATACTTTTATTTCAGTAATTAAGTATTTTTTAGGAGAATCTGTACTTTACTTGAGTTTTTATATTTCTGTCAACTTTTACTCCACTACATTTCCTAAATAAAAGATATACTTTTACTCAAAGCATATTCGTTACTTACTACACAATAAAGTCAGAAGAACTGCAAGTAAGCATGTTCAAACAAGTGCTCGCTCAAGCGCGATTGATTTCATTTTCCGGGTTGTGTCCGTTGCTAACGTGAGGCTAGCAATGGACACAAGAGTGGGAGTGGGACACTTGTCCCCCAGAGTGGGACACTTCAAAAACAGACAACAGAACAGTGTGTTATGCACTACATGTTTTACTCTCACTATAAAGTAATTCATTTGTTGACCAGATGCTGCATTAATGCCGTCGAGGCTGAAAGGATGCTAACATTAGTACCTCAAGCTATTAAAACATGACAAACCACATGCAAGTCTGACCCAAATGTTTAATGTCATGTTTGTTACCATCTATTTGCATTAGTTTATATCCAGCTGGATGCTTTTATGCCTTTATGCAGTGAAGTTGATATTTAAAGCTAGTGACATGAGAAAGCAAACTGTATCGTCATGCAGCCGACAGAAACATAAATCAGAAACGCATTCGATCAAAGTCCCTTTATATGAAGTCTTTGATTCGATTTCAGTCTTTATCGTCACTAACATATTTTGATTAGATAAGCATCAAGTGTTCTAAAAGAGAAGCAAATAACATGTGAAAGTATACATATACTGTGTCTAATTTCATTTATGGTCTGCGTCTGCACGGCTGTGGGAAGAGTCACCATACGGCCAAATCTTCAATCTTTATTGAGAAGTTTGCACAATTCATACTTCCCATAGAAAAAAGTCACACCCCCATCTCAGATGCTGCCCTTCAGAAAATATAAATGCAAATAAAAAACCATAGAAGGAATCGTGACAACAAATGAGTGACGTAGGCAGGTGATGACAAAACATAAGTCCAAACTAACGTGAATGTGACAAATCATGTCACAGTTGGAAATAACAAATATGGAATATTACCTTGAAAAAAGAAAAACAGGAACAAGCTGGCTAGAAATAAGAGGAAAAATACAAAAGAGGCTTTGTGACATTTCTTCACTCATACTTATTCTCTATGGTGACTGAACATGATGTGAATGGTGACTGATATTACACTGAGGAAGAGAATTAAAGAGAGGGCTTTATGAGGCAGTTAAATCTCACAGTTCGTTTTATGGTCAAAGTGTTCATAGGCAGACATGCTTTAGCTTCAGTGTTTTCTTTTGTGCATCTGTATATATTGTTCTCATTTGTTTCTCTCTCCTCACAGAGCCACAAACAATCCCAAAGACAGCAGAGGAACTCACAGAAGAGCAAGGTACAGTCTTTACAGTGTCAACACCAATAGACCTTTTCAACAGCCACATACTCCAGTCAACCACCGGATGCGACTGGCAATGACCAGTAAACCTTACATACAAGAACTAGAGTATTCACTGCCAGTTGTTCCTCGAACCCTGTCCTCTGTACTGAGTTTACAAATTAGATTGGATGACAATTCTTAAGGGTATTCCCTTCCTTGAGTGTAATATATTTATCAAGATGTAGTGAATTAAATGGAAGATCTGAGGCCTTGTGGCTGTAATACGTTCAACAGTAATTTAATTACAATATGTTGAATTAATTAATTTATGAATACATTTTCAGATCATCAGATGATGCTGATGTGAAAGCTTTGTCATGTATATTTTTAAATTAAATGTTTTCCCTCATGTTTTATTCACCTACATCAATCTTTTATAACAGAGGATTTGATTCTGAAAACCTTTTGGAAAATCACAAAGCCAAGATGAAGAAGAAAGCAGAACGTATTTTTGAGTGCAAGAAAGAAAATGAAGTGCATCTCAAGGCTGTTTACACAGAACTGTTCATCACAGAGGAGATATGAAAGATGTCAATCAGGAACATGAGATTCTGAAGATTGATGATGCTTTCAAGAACAAACAAAAACCAACACAGGACAAACCAATCCAATGCAATGATATATTTACATTATTAAAGAAAAACAATGAGGAAAAGATTGTGCTGACCAAAGGAGTCGCTGGCATTGGAAAAACTGTCTCTGTGCACAAATTCATCCTGGACTGGGCAGAAGAAACAGCCAATCAGGATATAGACTGTGTGTTCCTGCTTCCATTCCGAGAGATTAACTTAATGACAAATAAAGATTTCAGTCTCCATGAGCTTCTGCTGGAATTTTATCCTGAACTGGAGGACCTGGAGAAATCAAAGTTATATAAGAAATGTAAACTTGCGTTTATATTTGATGGACTTGATGAGAGTCGCCTGTCTTTGAGTTTTAAAAGCAGAACATTGAACACTGCTGAGAAAAGATCATCGGTAGACGTGCTGTTCACAAGTCTGGTCAAAGGGAAGCTGCTTCCATCAGCTCGTCTGGGTAACCTCACGACCAGCAGCAGCCAATCAGATCCCTCCTGAGTATGTGGGTTTGTTCACAGAGGTGCGAGGATTCACTGACCAACAGAAGGAGGAGTACTTCAGAAAGACAATCACAGATGAGACTCAGGCCTCCAGAATCATCTCACATATTAAGATGTCTCGTAGTCTCTACATCATGTGCCACATTCCCGTGTTCTGCTGGATCACGGCCACAGTACTTCAGAATATTCTCATCACGAACACTACAGAGAACATCAGCACAACACTCACTGAGATGTACATCCACTTCCTGCTGATACAGATGGACATGAAGAACCAGAATGATGAACAAGAAGAAAGAGAATGTGCAAAGAACTTGCAGTCAAACAGAGAAATGATTTTGAAGTTAGCCAAGCTAGCATTTGAGCAGCTGAAGAAGGAAAGCATTGTGTTCTATGAGGAAGATCTGGAAGCATGTGATATTGAAGTGAAGAAAGATACTGAGTTCACAGGAATGATTGCTGAGATCTTCAAGAAGGAACATGGACTTCATGCAACAAAGGTCTTCTGCTTTGTGCATCTGAGTGCTCAAGAGTTCCTCGCTGCAGTGCATGTGTTCCTCTGCTACCTGAACAAGAACAAGCTTCAGTTTTTCTTTGATGAGCCCAAAGAAAATATCACATTGCAAGAGCTACTACAGAAGGCTGTTGATAAAGCCATGAAGAGTAAGAGGGCATCTGGACCTGTTCCTGCGGTTTCTGATGGGAATTTCACTGGAATCCAGTCAAAACCTACTCAAAGGCCTCTTCACACACACCACATCTGAAGACACCACAGAGAGCATCACAAAAACAACTGAATACATTAAACAGAAACTACACTGGACATCTCAGATGAAGCTTCAGTCAACCTGTTCTACTGCTTACTTGAGCTCAAGGATCATTCATTATATGAGGAAATCCAGAGATACCTCAGTTCAGATGCACATCCAGGAAGGAAACTCTCATCTTCAATGTGCACAGTGCTGACCTATGTACTGCTGACGTCAGAGAAGGTGCTGGACGAGTTCAACCCAAAGAGGTTCACATCATCAGAAACTGGCGTCACGAAACTCCTTCCAGCTGTGAGATGCGGCAGAAAAGCCCTGTGAGTAATTTTGATTGCTGTTTAATCAAAGGTTTAACTCTACATCGCTAAACAACTGAATGTCAAAATACTTTGAAACATCAGAAAATAATCAGGGTAAATGTTCTGTTTTGGCAGATTTGACGGCTGTGGTCTTGATGAAACATGCTGTGAAACTGTATCTTCAGCTCTACAATCATCAAACTCCCATCTGAGAGAGCTGGACCTGAGTAGCAATCACCTGAAGGATTCAGGAGTAAAGCTTCTTTCCGATGGACTGAAGAGTTCACACTGTCATCTGAACATACTGAGGTTTGGCATTCACTCTTTTACTATGTTCAAATATGTTGATGAACAGCTTTTTCATATCTGACTAGCCAGATATTTTCCCCAGTCTATATTGTAGTATGAATGCATCAGTGGTGTTTTCTCCAAGCTCACAAGTCAGACAAGCTGGTTTCGGTTTTCTCAAAAAGAACATGTATGAATGAGAAAAAGTGTGGGACGTCCTTGATTGTAATGAGTTATTAAGCGCAATAAACCACAGAAAAGATCTCAATACATTACTCGCACTGACTGACACAAAGCTGAAAAGCATGCTGTGCACCATGAAATTCCAAATTGAGTTCTCTTTAATGACAAATTCCGCTCAAATGTTAGATCGGAACTTATTCCACAATTTATGTTACAGCCTTATTCCAAAATGGATTCATTTCATTATTATTTTCTCCTTATTTTTACAAACAATACCCCATAATGACAACATGAAAGAAATTTGTTTGAATTTTTAACAAATGTATTACAAATAAAAAATGAAAATCAAATGTACATAAGTATTCACAGTCTTTGCTTGATACTTTGTTGAAGCACCTTTGGCACCAATTTCAGCCTCAAGACTTTTTGAGTATGATGCTAAAAGCTTGGCACACCTATTTTTGGACAGTTTCTCCCATTCTTCTTTGCAGGACCTCTAAAGCTGTCTGTCTGTGCACAATATCAACAGCAGAGGTTGTACAGAACTGTGTCATCGGACTTAGAGCACAGAGCGAGTCCTCTGGTGTCTGTCATTACAGCGTCTTTGTTGCCAAGCTATCTGCTTAGTCAAGTGCACATCACTGATCATTATTTGCATGAAAATATTTTCTCAGAACTCTATATAGAACACAATTTAAAGCAGAATTATCATGCACCAATCAATCATCTCTAGTTAAAACATTGAACACTTTTCCTGTGGCATGCTGTGTTTTAAAGGCAGCACATCCACTACAAATATTTAACTTAAATTAATATAAAAAATGTTGTAACTTCTGGAAAAAGATTTCATGTAGTTTCAGTGCTTAACCCCATGAATCAGTGTAACATATTTAATCTAAATGTGTTTATCATAATTCAGTTTACTTCATTACTTTCCTCACTCCAGTAAAAGTGTGTACACACAGTCTAGAGTAGAGGTCTCCAAACTCGGTCCTGGAGGGCCGCTGTCTTGCAGAGTTTAGCTCAAACCCCAAATAAACACACCTGAACCAGCTCATCAGTGTCTTAATGCGGGCATACACTGTGCGATTTTCAGCAAGTGTACCTACACACACTGTACAAGTAGATTGCATACAATGTAAATCCACTGACTCTGATAAATTTCCATATTGCGACGTGACATTTTTCTTTATGACAAATTGTTAAATGATGGACAACTGTTCACATTTCCTGTGATAATAAAATGAAGTAAATATTAAATAAATTAGTAAATAAAGTGAATTAATAAAAGAGCCACTGTGGTTTGGAAGACTTGGATTATCCATTTTACAACACAAACTGGAGGCATGCAACAGTTTTCTAAATTTCTGCTAGTTTGATAGCTTCCTACAGAACATTAAGTAGCTCTGCTTCAGCTGTGCAATACCCTCATGAGGGGCATGCCAGAAATTCATCCGACCATCCGATTGCCGATCGGGATGTTTTGACCCCTGGTGTCTAGTGACAATGTAGAAATACTTTGTTCCTTTTCTTACTTTACTGGAGTATAAATGTTTCTGTTCACTTTACTTTTGTTACTTTTGTGACTGAAACTACAGAAAATAACAGCTCCCACCCAAATGACTGTGTTAGTCCTGTCTGACTGACTAATGTGATGTGGACTGTTGCTGTGTGTGTTTGTAGGTTGTCTGGCTGTATGGTGACAGAGGAAGGCTGTCATTATGTGTCTTCAGCTCTGAGTTCAAACCCATCACACCTGAGAGAGCTGGATCTGAGCTACAATCACCCAGGAGATTCAGGAGTAAAGCTACTCTCGGATACACTCAACCATCAAAACTGCAGGCTGGACAAACTCAAGTATGTTGAGCAGCAGTGTTTAATAAGTTCTACTATGTTGTAGTGCACTTCCATAACTCACTGAAATTGAATAAACATTTATGCAGTATATAATAATAATAATAATAATCATATAAATAATTGAGAAAAGTGCACAGCTGTAAAGAGCACAGTAAAAGTGTCAGGGTTAAATTAACACTTGCGCTGTGTCTATCTGATTCCAATCTACAAAGTAAAAAGACATGCCAGAAATTCATCCGACCATCCGACCGGAGAGGTTTTTCGCCTCTCGTTTCCCCCTGTACACTGCACAAACACCTCACAACAAATGATGCATGACAAAGCTGAAAATCGCCCGACCTAAAAAAAAGAGTTGCACGAGTCAGAAATCGTCTCGAAACCGGATGAAAATCACACAGTATATGCCAGCTTTACAAGGCCTTAGCAAAGACAGCAGGCCTCCAGGACTGAGTTTGGAGACCCAGGATATATTATAAATCCTGATACATTTTTTGTGTACGCAACGTTTATACTTTAGGCCCCAGATTATAAACCCTACCTATTAAACACATTGATATCACTGTTTGTTTTGTCCTCTACACAGGCTATGTGGATGTAATCTCACTGCTCAGTCCTGTAAAGTTTATCTTCAGCTCTACAATCATCAAACTGTGTCCTGAGACCTGGACCTGAGTAACAATGACCTACAGGGTTCAGGAGTGAAGCTTCTTTCTGATGGACTGAAGAGCTGGAAGCTGGAGATACTGAGGTTTGAGTTTCAAATACTTTCAATGTTTTTTCCCATTAAGGTAATTACTTAAAAACACTTTTGAATGTATTTAGTATGCAATTATTGTTTTTCTTCTTCAGATTGTCCATATGTAATCTCACTGCTCAGTGTTGTGAGAGTCTGTCATCAGCTCTACAATCCTCAAACTGTGTTCTGAGAGAGCTGGATCTGAGTAACAATGACCTGCAGGATTCTGGAGTGAAGATTATTTTTGATGGACTGAAGAGAAACTATAAGCTGGAGATACTGAGGTAAATGGTTTTCCTTTTTTTGGGAGCATCTGTAAAGTCGCTGCTCCTCAGCTACACTCAGTTTGGCCATACTTGACTAATATGGAATTAGATTTGTGCCAAATGTTTTGAATGTAACTTTTCAATAAACTAATAAAAATATGAATTAAACACTAAAGAAAAAAACTCTTTGAACCTGGAAAAAATAAATCTGTGCCATTCTGGCACAAATCCCTCGTGTGGGTGGGGCAAGCAGCAAATTATTCTCATTGGCTGTGTTTATAAGTGTGAGAATTTGCAAGCGGCTTCCTATTTTATTTGAGTAACAAAGTTAGACATTTTGTTTTTAAATGTTATATTAATATTCTCTTTCACTAAGATTTCAGGGGCAGTATTGCGCCACTGATGTCTGTGTGGGATCAAATACATTATTTACTTTTCATTTAAATCTAAGATATAATGTCTAATGTTGAATATTTGTTTCTTCTTGATAATGATAATTGACCACAAAAATGACAGTGTGTGCAATTAAAAATGACACTTCAAGTTTCGAACCCTGGTGTGAGAAACACTTTGTTCCCAGATCTTAAGTATATTTCTACTTTACTGGAGTATAAATGTTTCTGTTGACTTCACTTTTTACTTTTGTGACTGAAACTACAGAAAATATGCACCCAAATGACAGTGTTAGTGACATCTGACTGTCAAACTATTGGGATGTGGACTGTGTGTTTGTAGGTTGTCGGGCTGTATGGTGACAGAGGAAGGCTGTCGTTATGTGTCTTCAGCTCTGAGGGCAAACCCATCACACCTGAGAGCTGGATCTGAGCTACAATCACCCAGGGGATTCAGGAGTGAAGTCACTCAACCATCCAAACTGCAGGCTGGACAAACTCAAGTATGTTGAGCAGGAATAGTTTTTAATAAGTTGTACTATGTTGTAGTGCACTTCCATAACTCACTGAAATCTAATAAATATTTATGCAGAATATTATAATAATAATAATAATATAAATAAATAAATGAGAAAAGTTCAGAGCTGTAAAGAGCACAGTAAAAGTGTTAGCGTTAAATTAACACTTGCTCTGTGTCTATATTAGTCCAACCTACAGAGTAAAAAGTAACACAACATGTATATATATAAATGTATATATATAAATGTATATATATAAATTAGGGGTTGAACGACTTCCGATTTTTAAAGTCGACATTTATGTGATGAAAGTCAAGTTGAGCCGACGTTGACTAGTCGCTGATGACATCATTAATGAACAAATGCCTGAACCCTGAGCTGAGATGCGAACACAGATTTTCTTGTGCACAGGGCAGCTATATATGACACATATGACACAGCACTGCCCATAAGGTTATTGGCCCTACATAACAGCTTTTATATCAGTTCCTCTGTCTTATGGTCATTAGCCTATATTTCTCACAGATTTCTCCTCGTTCTGAATCAGATACAGATAAAGTAGCACAATAAAGATTACATATATATATGAATGCATTAGTGAGAATGCGTGTGAATTAATTCTACCAGCCTCTCTACTAATAGTGAATCTGTGAGTTTTAGTTATCAAGAAATATATGCTAGAACTTTTCAGTTTCTAAGCTATATTATTGATAATAAATAAATACAAATATTTATATACAGTGAGGCTGCACCCTGCTATTTTGCAAGTTCTCCCACTTAGAAATCATGGAGGGGTCTGAAATTGTCATCGTAGGTGCATGTCCACTGTGAGAGACATAATCTAAAAAAAAAATCACAATATATGATTTTTTAACTATTTATTTGTATGATACAGCTGCAAATAAGCATTTGAACACCTGAGAAAATCAATGTTAATACTAGCCCGGCCCTGGCCCGAGGCGCTGAGGCCTAGCCCGGCCCGTGTCCGACAGCTTATCAAAATTCTCGGCCCGAGTCCAATTGGAGCCCGTGTTTTTTTGTTTTTTTTTATCTTCCCTATTACACATTGTTGCAGCCATTAAAATAGTTCTGTTTTGTTTTTAATGTCAAAGTAGTTATACTTTGTTTCGTTTCTTTATTAAATTAATTTTGTTTAGAGTATTTTTTTGTTTGTTAAATTAAAGTTTTTGTTTTTTTAAGTGACGACCAAACATACAGCGGCCGACAGTGAGTAACCACATGTTTAATTAATTTAGCCTCTCAAATCAACACTTGACTTGTCTTGCATATAATAAAATCCATAAATATAAAACATTTCAAGCATATAACAAATTTATTTTAAATACCACCACAGTAAAAAGGCATTTTTGACGAGCTGAGGCAGGCTGATGCTGCTCGCAACGGTGCACGCATTTCGAAATTGGCAGTAAAAACTTGAAATATTAATTCTCAGAAAATATTGAAACGCTGTTTATATACTCCATTAATAAAGGAGTCCAGACATTGGAAAAATATCAGTCCACATGCGTTTTATATGCGTGACACAAAAAAATCTTTAACTTTAAGGTAGCAAAATATTTTTTAGTAATTCTGTCAATTACACTAAGGTTATTACATTGTCTGCTATATATTTGCTTCTTATTTATTAAATACGGGCAATTGATTGATAAAACATTGATCAAAATTAAGATACAATTTATACAAAACGAATATCTTTTAAAAAGAGTTTTTCTATAAAACAAAACTTAATGAAGTCGTCAAAATCATGTTTTACCAAAAACAGTGCCGTTGCTAGGAGGGCGCCAGCGCCTATGCCTCGCGAGTGGATGATAGCCCTGAAGACACCTAGCAATGATATCCCTTTAGTGGTAGTATACCTGTAGTTAAGTTATACCTTAAGAGTCTTCATAGACTCTTAGGGTATAACATTTTAATATGATTAGTTAAGAGACAATGTTATCGGGAAATGCAGCCCAGGTATGATGCGTTTCATGCGTAATAGAGATCCCAAAGCACTCTTCTGTAGTCAGAACCATGGAGAGCGATCGCGGATAGGTCTGTCCTATGCACCGAAACTGTCAAAACTACAATAAAGAAATTGGTTGATTTAACCCTCAGAAAAACAACACTTTCAATGTCAACCGTAAGAATAAGCCAATTTAAGTGCAAAAAGTGCCCAATATATGAGATCGTAAAAACAACATAATTAGCAGATATTTCACAAACGTTATGCCCACACCACTGCCAAAATGTGTCATTCACTGATACAGTACGATAATCCACCAACAAAACAACAACAATGTGCTTACCTTTGTGTTGCGCTTTGACAGAACTATAGTAGCGTTAAATGCGTGAAGTAGAAGAAGAAGATGTTTTATTTATATAGCGCCTTTACATAGTGTTAGACAGGACATTTGTCCACATACACAATAGTAAATTAGCACACTCACATACACAATACAAGCACAGGTCTTATAAAGCCACAATATTCAAAATACATAATTTATTTATATAGCGCCTTTCCATAGCTCAAGGCCGCTTTACATAAGTGTTAGACAGGATATTTGTGCACATACACAATACAAGCACAGGTCTTATGAAGCCACATTATTCAAAATACACATTAAATAGAACATAACACAGTTAGCCCAGTCAAACTGATGAATCGCTGATTCAGATCTCTTTCAGCAGCTGTCAGGACGAGTCCAGCGCAGTCTAGACGGTTTAAAACTTGCAGATGTCCTGGTCAGTGTGCACATGATGATGGACACGAGTCTTACAGTCCCATACTCGATTTCAATTCAAGCCATTCAACTGTGCTCTCAGAGTTACATTTATAAAGTCTTCGGATCATCTCCCACCACAGGTGTAATCCATGCTGGATCACTCTCCCACTCTTTCCTGTAGGCTGTAGTCGGTCTGAAGATAAAATACTGCCTCTAAGAACATCCATTTTGATGAAGAAAATGAGTGCTATCAAGTCCTGTGGTTATTACAGGATTTAACACTGAGTCTATTGTCTCACAGTTTTTTTTTTCAATTGCTAACACACAATTTTGCAAACTAGGCTGGTTTTATACAAATGCAATGACACGCCTGTAGCTGAGAACATTCTTGATGAATCGCTTGTTCATTTGTTGTGAGACGGTTGCTAGGGTGTTCTGGATGGTTGCTAGCAGGGGTGCAGCGAGTCAAATGCTCACGGTGCGGTTTGCATCACGGTTTTCGGTTCACGGTTTCGGTACGATTCGGTATGTGCTATGTTCAGGGGAAACAGGTCTAGCGGTTTTTAGATACAGAAATTGAATAAAGTAATCAAATGTAAAACAACAGTGTTTCATTACATGGCATATTTGACTGTAAATGAAAGATGAATCTTTATTAAAGTTGGAAAAGCTGTTCAGTCAAGGGCGGTGAGTGATTAAACCCAGACCGCAGGAATATCAGGCTGTTGTGTCTTTAAGACATTATGCAGATCTAAAACACTGATACTGTTACACTGTTCACTTCAGGCATAACACAATATTTCTGTTTTCGAAAACCGGAAATTAACGATAACGAATTTGATCGTTCTCTTTAATATTTTAATGTGGCAGTGACCAATCATGAATTGAGTGATACAGCATCAGACGTGAGTGATCCGCGCTGCAGTCGTCATACACCACCGGTAGCGCGCGCATCTTCATCACGGAGGTCTTCATCACGGAGGTCTTCATCACGGAGGTCTTCAGTGAATGCACAGCGATAGGCCTTATTCAGAGCAGCGCCATGACAGGTATAAAACACGTTTTCAATGGCATCCGCTGTAAAAAAGCTCTATAAAGCTCATAAATCACTTATCATTTTCCACAGCTCATGTTATCTGGGGTTATTTGTCTACTAAAACTTCTTGGAAAGATATTTGTGCAGTGTTTCATCAGCAGAACAGTCCAAAAACGCTTTAAATAACAGTACAACCCACTGAAGAGATGCATGGCTATCCAGGAAGCCAGTACAGGACAGGTCAGTGTTTTCTGTTGATGCTTCGTATTAACCTAAATGTTAGACATGTTGTGGTGGTTTTACACTGTTATATTGCATTAAATGACCGAGCTTTATTAGCTGACTGAATATGATGTGATGCAAGCGTTGAGCAGTGTTTGCTTGGAAATTAGCAGGTGACGGTGTGTTATGGTTATCCAGTTTACTTCATGTCATTTTTTAAAGGGATAGTTCACTTTGAAATTAAATTTTGATATGTTTTAGCTTACCTCATGGGCATCCGAGATGTAGGAGTATTTGTTTCCCCAGTAGTTTCAGTTTTGATCATTTTAGGTCAAAGCGTTCTTGTCTGTGCCTCACATAATGCAGGTCTATGGTCACCACCTCAAAGAGCATACACAGAGAAGTCCAAATTAAACAATCCCCATCGTAAGTCCTAGTGTTGTCACGATACCAAAATTATGACTTGATACGATACCAGACTAAAATACCTCGATACCGATACTGAATCGATACCACGGGCAAAAAAACAAACAAACAAACAGTAAAAGTAATTGAATAATATGCCAGAACTTACTATTCATTGTTTTATATATGTTACAAAAACTCACTTGGCCAGCATTTCCTTCCCTGCTTTTGACCATTTGACTAACCTTTCACTATTCTCAACAGGTTGGGATGACCAAAATCTTATTTCATAATATAAGTAATTTAATATATTTTAATGTAATTGTATAATTACTATATATATATATATATATATATATATATATATATATATATTTAATTTTATCTTTGTTTTTAAAAAATAAGCAAAAATGCAAATTACAAACAATATGACAAACAGTGCTTTATTTTTCAGCTACAGTCTATTTAACAGTCAATTCAAGATAGAAATTAAATAATAATAAAAAACAGCTTAGTCTTCACTCTATAAATGAATTGTACACAGATTCCTAATACATATATTAAAGTTATTCAGTCAATCATGTGGTGATTTTCTATTTGTATTTTGTTGTTTGATTAACATTAATCACAAAGAATATGAGGTCCGGCCCTTTAAGAGCTGCACGGACCCAATTAATCAGAACACCTCCGATTTCCTGCTCAACTCTGTGTTCGTTCAGCCGTAAAGACATACCCGACTGTGTTTACCTGAATACTCGTCAGGACTCATAGTAAAGACATACCCGACTGTGTTTACCTGAATACTCGTCAGGACTCATAGTAAAGACATACCCGACTGTGTTTACCTGAATACTCAGGACTCGTAGTAAAGACATACCCGACTGTGTTTACCTGAATACTCGTCAGGACTCGTAGTAAAGACATACCCGACTGTGTTTACCTGAATACTCGTCAGGACTCATAGTAAAGACATACCCGACTGTGTTTACCTGAATACTCGTCAGGACTCGTAGTAAAGACATACCCGACTGTGTTTACCTGAATACTCGTCAGGACTCATAGTAAAGACATACCCGACTGTGTTTACCTGAATACTCGTCAGGACTCATAGTAAAGACATACCCGACTGTGTTTACCTGAATACTCATCAGGACTCGTAGTAAAGACATACCCGACTGTGTTTACCTGAATACTGTCAGGACTCATAGTAAAGACATACCCGACTGTGTTTACCTGAATACTCGTCAGGACTCATAGTAAAGACATACCCGACTGTGTTTACCTGAATACTCATCAGGACTCATAGTAAAGACATACCCGACTGTGTTTACCTGAATACTCATCAGGACTCGTAGTAAAGACATACCCGACTGTGTTTACCTGAATACTCGTCAGGACTCGTAGTAAAGACATACCCGACTGTGTTTACCTGAATACTCGTCAGGACTCATAGTAAAGACATACCCGACTGTGTTTACCTGAATACTCATCAGGACTCGTAGTAAAGACATACCCGACTGTGTTTACCTGAATACTCGTCAGGACTCATAGTAAAGACATACCCGACTGTGTTTACCTGAATACTCGTCAGGACTCATAGTAAAGACATACCCGACTGTGTTTACCTGAATACTCGTCAGGACTCATAGTAAAGACATACCCGACTGTGTTTACCTGAATACTCGTCAGGACTCATAGTAAAGACATACCCGACTGTGTTTACCTGAATACTCGTCAGGACTCATAGTAAAGACATACCCGACTGTGTTTACCTGAATACTCGTCAGGACTCGTAGTAAAGACATACCCGACTGTGTTTACCTGAATACTCGTCAGGACTCGTAGTAAAGACATACCCGACTGTGTTTACCTGAATACTCGTCAGGACTCGTAGTAAAGACATACCCGACTGTGTTTACCTGAATACTCGTCAGGACTCGTAGTAAAGACATACCCGACTGTGTTTACCTGAATACTCGTCAGGACTCATAGTAAAGACATACCCGACTGTGTTTACCTGAATACTCGTCAGGACTCATAGTAAAGACATACCCGACTGTGTTTACCTGAATACTGTCAGGACTCATAGTAAAGACATACCCGACTGTGTTTACCTGAATACTCGTCAGGACTCATAGTAAAGACATACCCGACTGTGTTTACCTGAATACTCGTCAGGACTCGTAGTAAAGACATACCCGACTGTGTTTACCTGAATACTCGTCAGGACTCGTAGTAAAGACATACCCGACTGTGTTTACCTGAATACTCGTCAGGACTCGTAGTAAAGACATACCCGACTGTGTTTACCTGAATACTGTCAGGACTCGTAGTAAAGACATACCCGACTGTGTTTACCTGAATACTCGTCAGGACTCATAGTAAAGACATACCCGACTGTGTTTACCTGAATACTCGTCAGGACTCATAGTAAAGACATACCCGACTGTGTTTACCTGAATACTCGTCAGGACTCATAGTAAAGACATACCCGACTGTGTTTACCTGAATACTCGTCAGGACTCATAGTAAAGACATACCCGACTGTGTTTACCTGAATACTCGTCAGGACTCATAGTAAAGACATACCCGACTGTGTTTACCTGAATACTCGTCAGGACTCATAGTAAAGACATACCCGACTGTGTTTACCTGAATACTCGTCAGGACTCATAGTAAAGACATACCCGACTGTGTTTACCTGAATACTCGTCAGGACTCATAGTAAAGACATACCCGACTGTGTTTACCTGAATACTCGTCAGGACTCATAGTAAAGACATACCCGACTGTGTTTACCTGAATACTCGTCAGGACTCATAGTAAAGACATACCCGACTGTGTTTACCTGAATACTCGTCAGGACTCGTAGTAAAGACATACCCGACTGTGTTTACCTGAATACTCGTCAGGACTCATAGTAAAGACATACCCGACTGTGTTTACCTGAATACTCGTCAGGACTCATAGTAAAGACATACCCGACTGTGTTTACCTGAATACTCGTCAGGACTCATAGTAAAGACATACCCGACTGTGTTTACCTGAATACTCGTCAGGACTCATAGTAAAGACATACCCGACTGTGTTTACCTGAATACTCGTCAGGACTCATAGTAAAGACATACCCGACTGTGTTTACCTGAATACTCGTCAGGACTCATAGTAAAGACATACCCGACTGTGTTTACCTGAATACTCGTCAGGACTCATAGTAAAGACATACCCGACTGTGTTTACCTGAATACTCGTCAGGACTCGTAGTAAAGACATACCCGACTGTGTTTACCTGAATACTCGTCAGGACTCGTAGTAAAGACATACCCGACTGTGTTTACCTGAATACTCGTCAGGACTCATAGTAAAGACATACCCGACTGTGTTTACCTGAATACTCGTCAGGACTCATAGTAAAGACATACCCGACTGTGTTTACCTGAATACTCGTCAGGACTCGTAGTAAAGACATACCCGACTGTGTTTACCTGAATACTCGTCAGGACTCGTAGTAAAGACATACCCGACTGTGTTTACCTGAATACTCGTCAGGACTCGTAGTAAAGACATACCCGACTGTGTTTACCTGAATACTCGTCAGGACTCATAGTAAAGACATATCACAGGACTCGTAGTAAAGACATACCCGACTGTGTTTACCTGAATACTCGTCAGGACTCATAGTAAAGACATACCCGACTGTGTTTACCTGAATACTCGTCAGGACTCATAGTAAAGACATACCCGACTGTGTTTACCTGAATACTCGTCAGGACTCATAGTAAAGACATACCCGACTGTGTTTACCTGAATACTCGTCAGGACTCGTAGTAAAGACATACCCGACTGTGTTTACCTGAATACTCGTCAGGACTCGTAGTAAAGACATACCCGACTGTGTTTACCTGAATACTCGTCAGGACTCGTAGTAAAGACATACCCGACTGTGTTTACCTGAATACTGTCAGGACTCGTAGTAAAGACATACCCGACTGTGTTTACCTGAATACTCGTCAGGACTCATAGTAAAGACATACCCGACTGTGTTTACCTGAATACTCGTCAGGACTCGTAGTAAAGACATACCCGACTGTGTTTACCTGAATACTCGTCAGGACTCGTAGTAAAGACATACCCGACTGTGTTTACCTGAATACTCGTCAGGACTCGTAGTAAAGACATACCCGACTGTGTTTACCTGAATACTCGTCAGGACTCATAGTAAAGACATACCCGACTGTGTTTACCTGAATACTCGTCAGGACTCATAGTAAAGACATACCCGACTGTGTTTACCTGAATACTCGTCAGGACTCGTAGTAAAGACATACCCGACTGTGTTTACCTGAATACTCGTCAGGACTCGTAGTAAAGACATACCCGACTGTGTTTACCTGAATACTCGTCAGGACTCGTAGTAAAGACATACCCGACTGTGTTTACCTGAATACTCGTCAGGACTCGTAGTAAAGACATACCCGACTGTGTTTACCTGAATACTCGTCAGGACTCATAGTAAAGACATACCCGACTGTGTTTACCTGAATACTCGTCAGGACTCATAGTAAAGACATACCCGACTGTGTTTACCTGAATACTCGTCAGGACTCATAGTAAAGACATACCCGACTGTGTTTACCTGAATACTCGTCAGGACTCGTAGTAAAGACATACCCGACTGTGTTTACCTGAATACTCGTCAGGACTCGTAGTAAAGACATACCCGACTGTGTTTACCTGAATACTCGTCAGGACTCGTAGTAAAGACATACCCGACTGTGTTTACCTGAATACTCGTCAGGACTCATAGTAAAGACATACCCGACTGTGTTTACCTGAATACTCGTCAGGACTCATAGTAAAGACATACCCGACTGTGTTTACCTGAATACTCGTCAGGACTCGTAGTAAAGACATACCCGACTGTGTTTACCTGAATACTCGTCAGGACTCATAGTAAAGACATACCCGACTGTGTTTACCTGAATACTCGTCAGGACTCGTAGTAAAGACATACCCGACTGTGTTTACCTGAATACTCGTCAGGACTCGTAGTAAAGACATACCCGACTGTGTTTACCTGAATACTCGTCAGGACTCGTAGTAAAGACATACCCGACTGTGTTTACCTGAATACTCGTCAGGACTCATAGTAAAGACATACCCGACTGTGTTTACCTGAATACTCGTCAGGACTCATAGTAAAGACATACCCGACTGTGTTTACCTGAATACTCGTCAGGACTCATAGTAAAGACATACCCGACTGTGTTTACCTGAATACTCGTCAGGACTCGTAGTAAAGACATACCCGACTGTGTTTACCTGAATACTCGTCAGGACTCGTAGTAAAGACATACCCGACTGTGTTTACCTGAATACTCGTCAGGACTCGTAGTAAAGACATACCCGACTGTGTTTACCTGAATACTCGTCAGGACTCATAGTAAAGACATACCCGACTGTGTTTACCTGAATACTCGTCAGGACTCATAGTAAAGACATACCCGACTGTGTTTACCTGAATACTCGTCAGGACTCATAGTAAAGACATACCCGACTGTGTTTACCTGAATACTCGTCAGGACTCGTAGTAAAGACATACCCGACTGTGTTTACCTGAATACTCGTCAGGACTCGTAGTAAAGACATACCCGACTGTGTTTACCTGAATACTCGTCAGGACTCGTAGTAAAGACATACCCGACTGTGTTTACCTGAATACTCGTCAGGACTCATAGTAAAGACATACCCGACTGTGTTTACCTGAATACTCGTCAGGACTCATAGTAAAGACATACCCGACTGTGTTTACCTGAATACTCGTCAGGACTCGTAGTAAAGACATACCCGACTGTGTTTACCTGAATACTCGTCAGGACTCGTAGTAAAGACATACCCGACTGTGTTTACCTGAATACTCGTCAGGACTCATAGTAAAGACATACCCGACTGTGTTTACCTGAATACTCGTCAGGACTCATAGTAAAGACATACCCGACTGTGTTTACCTGAATACTCGTCAGGACTCATAGTAAAGACATACCCGACTGTGTTTACCTGAATACTCATCAGGACTCATAGTAAAGACATACCCGACTGTGTTTACCTGAATACTCGTCAGGACTCGTAGTAAAGACATACCCGACTGTGTTTACCTGAATACTCGTCAGGACTCGTAGTAAAGACATACCCGACTGTGTTTACCTGAATACTCGTCAGGACTCATAGTAAAGACATACCCGACTGTGTTTACCTGAATACTCGTCAGGACTCATAGTAAAGACATACCCGACTGTGTTTACCTGAATACTCGTCAGGACTCGTAGTAAAGACATACCCGACTGTGTTTACCTGAATACTCGTCAGGACTCATAGTAAAGACATACCCGACTGTGTTTACCTGAATACTCGTCAGGACTCATAGTAAAGACATACCCGACTGTGTTTACCTGAATACTCGTCAGGACTCGTAGTAAAGACATACCCGACTGTGTTTACCTGAATACTCGTCAGGACTCGTAAAGACATACCCGACTGTGTTTACCTGAATACTCGTCAGGACTCGTAGTAAAGACATACCCGACTGTGTTTACCTGAATACTCGTCAGGACTCATAGTAAAGACATACCCGACTGTGTTTACCTGAATACTCGTCAGGACTCATAGTAAAGACATACCCGACTGTGTTTACCTGAATACTCGTCAGGACTCGTAGTAAAGACATACCCGACTGTGTTTACCTGAATACTCGTCAGGACTCATAGTAAAGACATACCCGACTGTGTTTACCTGAATACTCGTCAGGACTCATAGTAAAGACATACCCGACTGTGTTTACCTGAATACTCGTCAGGACTCGTAGTAAAGACATACCCGACTGTGTTTACCTGAATACTCAGGACTCGTAGTAAAGACATACCCGACTGTGTTTACCTGAATACTCGTCAGGACTCATAGTAAAGACATACCCGACTGTGTTTACCTGAATACTCGTCAGGACTCATAGTAAAGACATACCCGACTGTGTTTACCTGAATACTCGTCAGGACTCATAGTAAAGACATACCCGACTGTGTTTACCTGAATACTCGTCAGGACTCATAGTAAAGACATACCCGACTGTGTTTACCTGAATACTCGTCAGGACTCGTAGTAAAGACATACCCGACTGTGTTTACCTGAATACTCGTCAGGACTCATAGTAAAGACATACCCGACTGTGTTTACCTGAATACTCGTCAGGACTCGTAGTAAAGACATACCCGACTGTGTTTACCTGAATACTCGTCAGGACTCATAGTAAAGACATACCCGACTGTGTTTACCTGAATACTCCAGGACTCATAGTAAAGACATACCCGACTGTGTTTACCTGAATACTCGTCAGGACTCATAGTAAAGACATACCCGACTGTGTTTACCTGAATACTCAGGACTCATAGTAAAGACATACCCGACTGTGTTTACCTGAATACTCGGCAGGACTCATAGTGAAGACATACCCGACTGTGTTTACCTGAATACTCGTCAGGACTCGTAGTAAAGACATACCCGACTGTGTTTACCTGAATACTCGTCAGGACTCGTAGTAAAGACATACCCGACTGTGTTTACCTGAATACGTCAGGACTCATAGTAAAGACATACCCGACTGTGTTTACCTGAATACTCGTCAGGACTCATAGTAAAGACATACCCGACTGTGTTTACCTGAATACTCGTCAGGACTCGTAGTAAAGACATACCCGACTGTGTTTACCTGAATACTCGTCAGGACTCGTAGTAAAGACATACCCGACTGTGTTTACCTGAATACTCGGCAGGACTCATAGTAAAGACATACCCGACTGTGTTTACCTGAATACTCGTCAGGACTCATAGTAAAGACATACCCGACTGTGTTTACCTGAATACTCGTCAGGACTCGTAGTAAAGACATACCCGACTGTGTTTACCTGAATACTCATCAGGACTCGTAGTAAAGACATACCCGACTGTGTTTACCTGAATACTCGTCAGGACTCATAGTAAAGACATACCCGACTGTGTTTACCTGAATACTGGTCAGGACTCGTAGTAAAGACATACCCGACTGTGTTTACCTGAATACTCGTCAGGACTCATAGTAAAGACATACCCGACTGTGTTTACCTGAATACTCGACTCAGGACTCAGGACTCGTAGTAAAGACATACCCGACTGTGTTTACCTGAATACTCGTCAGGACTCGTAAAGACATACCCGACTGTGTTTACCTGAATTAAACAACAATTAAATGTACCAGTTTATTCTGAAATAATTAAAAAAAATAATTAAATAATGTATTTATTATTTTAATAATTAAATAATTTATTTGATTAAATATTAATTAAATAATTAAATAAATAAATGTATCTATTTATTTTGTAAAATTACATGAAATTATTTAATATATTTCACAATTACCACACTCTTCCAAATAGATACAAATCTATTTTTTTATTATTTAATGTGCTTTTTCAAAAATATGTTTTTCATAATAATATGCTGCATTTACGAATGATGTCTATTTGGAGGAATCATGCATTTCCAAAGCAACATTTTTCCAAAGATTTTTTTTATAATAATGGAGGACATTTCACAAATGCCAATCAACAGGCAGTTGGCGGGGCTTGGCGCTGATTGGATAATCCTTTCAGATTGATTACTTTTTCCTGTCTGGGTCTGGCAAGGGGAAATAGGGGAATTGATTGAAAATTAATATGGTGGTTGGAATTGATCAAGATAAAAACACACTTACTTAAACACAGCCACATTTCTCATCATTTACAGGTTTTTAGAAAATTCAATAGAGTCAAAATACATGTTCAGTCACAAATAAGAAATGAGAAGCACCCCGTGATGTCACCACAGCACACACAGACTACGTTTACATGGACAGCAGTAATCTAATTATTGACCTTATTCTGAATAAGACAATAATCTGATTAAGGTGTTTACATGAGTTGCTTTTAGAGTAATCCGTTCATGTTCCCATTTTACATGTTATAGAACATAAATCGATTAAGAGCACACGTCATTACGTCTCCATGCCACGCCGTCCGACGTTCCCTCAAGAATTTCACGCAGTTCGTCTTTGTTATGGTACCACATACAGTTTTGGGTGTTTCATTTTTAATTTTCTGAGGGTTTCAAAGGCAGTAAATTGTCCATGCTATACGTGCAAATAGACGACGGCGGATACAAATTCTCCAGCAACAGGCTGTGCAGCTGTGCTTTCAGTCGGCAGCATGTCATTCTTGCCACCACGACAAACTCGGAGGTACTGGATGAGAGTCGAAGTAAGGACTGGTGGGAGAGAGTTGTTTTAATGGAATTTGATGGCGCTGAATGGAAGAGAATTTTGCATGTCCCGGAGAACATTTGTAAAAATATGTTCCGTGATGGAGATTGTCATGAGTCCACAGGCGGTCACTGTCGTCGCCTGTTCCCTTGGAGATCGGGTCCAAAAAATCCAAACGACGTTAATAGTTAGATTAAGGTGTGTACATGTCTACAATGCACTTATAATCACGACTAAAATAGGCATACTCCACATGTCTTAATTCGATTTTGTTTAATTCGAGTATGGCTTTAATCGGATTAAGGTAATTAGAAATCGCTGTTTACATGGTAGTTTCTTAATCAGAGTATGGTCTTAATCAGATTAATATGGAGTATTGTGTGTCCATGTGTAATGACAGATCGATCTGTGTGTCTGTGTGTCTTCAACTTCAAACCAATCAGAGCCAAGCCCGACTGCCTGTTGATTGGCATTTGTGAAATGTCCTCTATTATTATGAAAAAATCTTTGGGAAAATCGTGTGCTTTGGAAATGCATGATTCACAAATAGGCCCCATTAAATGCAGCATATTATTATGAAAACTGTTTTTTGAAAAAGCACATTTAATAATGAAAATGATTTTTAAACATAACAATAGTGTGTGTGGAAGAGGTGATTGTGAAATATATTAAATAATTTCATGTAATTTTCCAAAATAAATAGATACATTTATTTATTTAATTATTTAATTAATATGTAATCAAATAAATTATTTAATTAATTATTTAAGTAATTATTTAATTATTTCATAATAAACTGGTACATTTAATTGTTGTTTTATTGAATTCATTATTTGTGTTAATTATTTCATGTGTGTGAGTAATTTGGTCCTCCATATTAAAGACAGTGAGTGTGTTTACCTGAATACTGTCAGACGTGTGCATTCATATTATGTGTGATCATTCAAACCCAATAATGTGAACTGTGTGTGTGCATGTGTCTGTGTGTGCGCGAGAGAAGTGTTTATAAACAGATGAGATCATTAAAGTGTGTGACAAGTCTAGAGCAGTAAGTGATCGTTTGTCTTTGTGTAGTGTGTGTAATAACAAATAACTGATGTGTGTGTGTGTAACGGATCCTAAACACTGTTTGTGTCATTGTGTGTGAACTGTTTGTGTGTTTACGTTAATGTCTGTCAAGACTGAGACATTTGTTGAGTGTATTTGACCAATA